>VZRV01010114.1:300252-633494 GCA_013398115.1 Falcunculus frontatus
GGTGCCGGGCCGGGCTCCCGGGGCCGTTCCGGGCTGGGCACAGGGAGCGGAGGCCCCGTGTTCGGGCGGGGATGGGACAGGTGTTATGGGGGTCCTGTTCCCGGTCGGCTCGGGGCTCGGGGAGGGCGCAGTGGGGATGCCCGGGGGAGAGCCGCGGTGCCCGGCGGGGTTTTGTGGCAGGGAGGGTCTGGGACCCGTGGGCTTTGCTCCGGGTGGGGAGGGGAGCGGGTCCTGCTGCCCCACGGGGAGAGGAGGCAGAGCTGCCACTCTGTTTTGGTGGGGGTGAGGCCGTGGCTTCTTGGGTCACTTGCGGGGAGAGAGGCAGAACGAGTTCATTTCCAGTATCTTTGCTGAATCACTGTGATCCGGCGGAGAGTTCTTTTACCACGAATTCGTTGGCTCCTCTGGGATGGAAACGGGCACTTCCCGGCTCCTGCTGAAGCCCTGGACCCCACTGTGGGCTTTCAGGGGGGGTTTCTGTTCCATCTTGCTGTCACTCCTTGGTCCGTGTGTGTGTTTAAGCCCCCTCAGTGTGTGCAGGGAGGCTCGGTGTTTCTGACACCTGCCCGCCGCCAAAACTGTTAAGAGATGTATTTCCTCATTGGAAAAACACTGGTTAATAACACAGAAGCAAAGTACATGGATAAACCCCAATTATTATCACAGGTCCTGGAAGCCTGGGTGCCCTGGGCTGCTTCAGCAGGACCAGGCTGGATATAAGAGTCTTCCTTTGGGTCTCTGATAGGAAGGCTAAAGTCGTACTGGGATGTGGGCTCTTCCAACAAGAAGCACTTAAAATAAAGGTTTGGAATCTGGACTTAAAACAGGATGTCATAGAGCTCCTTGGGGGACAGAAGGAAACTTCAGGAGCTTGGAATTTATAGTGAAGCAATTAAACATAAAGGAGTGAAAATGCCGAGTGGCTGGTGTGAGTGTTTTTCCATCCTGCCTGAGATAAAGACTGAGTATTAGTAAAAAGCAACTCAAGAAAAGCAAGAACTAAGTTAACTTCTAATAAACTACATTAGTCATTATAAACTGGACATGTATAGAAGGTGATAGGTGCTTTCTTTAGTGAAGCTGATCTGCTGAACTGCCAGAAGATTTGGTAACTGGTTGTTTTGAGAACACTCCTCCTCACTCCCCTGGTTCCCCTGGTTAGGGTGGCGCAGAGCTGGAGCTCAGGGGTTGCTCTGCAGACCATCAGCTCGCTGTAGTTTGGTGGAAAACAGTCAGCACCGGTGCTGCTCAGTGTTTGTCAGTTCAGGTGAGTCACCAATAACTCACAGTAAGAACTTGCCTTTCAAATGTTCTGACTGGCTGTGAAAGAGAGAGATTCTCCCTGTACAGCTTAACTATGTTGGGCGATGGAGTTTCTTCTCATCTTGTGAGATCTAAGTGTGAGAGGCAGGGAGCTCACAAAGGGGGTGAGTAGCTGAAATGCCAAGTGTATGTTGGAGTCTTATCTTGCTCTTTTTAATTTTTAAGTTGCCATTGCTAGAATTCCTTCCATCTCTCTATTGACCTAGAAATCAAAGGTAACGCTTGAGGTTAAACAGCCTGTGCTATAATATTGATACCAAACTGCCCACAAAAGACTATTGCTACAAATGAATCCCTTAATTCTTTTGTTTGAAAAACTAGATGAAGAACATTCAGAGCAAATCAGGTGGTCTGTGCCTCTTGACTTACAACTGCTGGGTGTATTTCTGCTTCTCCTTTGAGTAACTGGTGTTACACCAGTGCAGGGGTCTCTCCAGGAGTGGTGGTAGCCTGTAGTCCCAGCAGTGCAAATGCCTGGCAGTGCTGCTGGCATCCCCTGGCCTGGCCTGGCCTGAGCTTGTGTCTGTGTGTGTGTTTCTACAGATGCAGACTCTTAAATGCTTTCTTTGAATTTCAGCTTGCAAACTGATTTGCAGTTCTGTTCTGGGAGAAGCCCTGCTCAAGTTAGTGGCACTACCTGTTGCAGCAGTGTTTTGCTGATAAACAGCCTTGTAATCCTCTGAGTCATAACATATGAAATAAGAGTGAGCGTTTTATAAATGCAGGTATCCAGTTTGGTGTGTCGAGTATAAAGTGATGAGTGCTTTTCTCACTTCTCATTGTGCCATTCCAGTTCTGGCTGTGCTGGGCTGTGGCAGGAGCCCCAGTGACCGTGTCACTGCTGTTCATCCTCTCCCCGCACGCAGAGCAGTGTCAGGACAGCAGGACTGTGATTTGACACCATCCATTTACTTCTGCTCCCACCAGAGAGGGACATCCCATTTGGCTTAACTGTGTCAGCAATTTGTCTGATGGAATTTCACTTTAAGTATTTTTTGTGGTTATTAAACGTAGGCTGCCTTGGGATATGACTATGTGTTGTCTGTAATTTGCTGTCTGGACAGGAGTAGCTGCGTTGGCAAGGCTGTCCCTGTGTACAGTCCATTGGTGTGTGACACAAGGACAGAACTGGCTTGAGGCTGCCTGTGCTTGGGGGATGGATGGAGTGCCTGCCCACCCCCACTGATGATCACTGTATTCCATTCAGGAAGATTTAAAGCATCGTTGAAAGGGCTCATGTCACGAAGGGCGTCCGTCCTCAGCCTTGCTGTGATGTGGTTGGTGAGTCCTTAGCTCAGGTTGTACCCAGACTAAGCTGCTTTCACCTGTGAAGTTGTGTAGAAATTCAGAGCTCCCAGGCTGATGAGGGAAGTAGCGAATAGTTGGGATCATACTAGGGCATTTTAGGATGGCCTCCTGGTATCATCCTTTCATGTGGCGCATCTCGCTCCAGCACTCCTCACTGGTTTGCCAGGGAGGTCTGTGTGTGCCTTGTGGTTCTGGGTCCTTACACAAAGGTCACTGAGATTTCTCCATTCCCCTTCTATGTTGAGGGCTAGGTTTGTTTCAGATAATTGCTCTTGTAAATTATTCACTCTGGTGTTACACCGCAGTGCTGTGATCAAAGATTAAGTCATGCCTTTGCACAGGCTTGCAGTGTCATTCTCTTTCTTTCCCTGATGAAGTCTTGATTCATCTGTAGTGGACTTACATGCTGATCAAAATAACATCATATTCACCAGTTAAATTAACACTGATGGACATCTTTTTCTGTCTTTGAAATATCCTGGATGTGTAATTTGAGTTAATTTTATTAAGACTGCAGATCTTTTCTGTCGTGATTACTGGCGAGGTTTCTGGCTGGCTGCATCATTTCACTTTCAAGTGAGTATCAGAAACCTGTACCAGTCTCATATGGTTTTAATGCATCTGCATGTTATCCTCATCTTGTACTTGACCAGAATAACACCTTCAAGTGCTGGAATTTAAAAGGTCTGGTCTATTGCTAAAGGTTTACAAACTGTACTTGAGTAAAAATGTAAAAAAAACCCAAAAGAACCCACAAAAACCAAACCAAAACCAAACCAAAACAACAAAAGAAAAAAAACCCAACAACAAAAAACCCCTGAAAGAATTCACTTCTTGATTTGTGAGCAGTTAAAAAAAAAATTACAGAGGTTGGCAAAAGAGCTTGTGTTCCAGGTTTATCTGCTGTTGGGGGATGTGCTTTAATGTACTCTCTTGAGGTATGCTCTGTCTCTGATTTGTAAAAATAGGATCCTGGTATGACTTGTTCTGTATCTTAGTATTCCTTAGTCTTCTGTTGTCTGACCTCACTATTTTCATACACTGATTTTGTTTTTTTCACTCTTTAATCCACCTGAGATGCAGCTGGGGCTGTGCTTGTGCTGCTGGGTCCCAAAGATCTGACCTGCTGGACACTATTTTGCCCAGGGCAGCACAGCACAGAGAGGTGGGATGTGCTGCCTTGTTCTGTGGTGAATGGAACCAACCTAATTTCCTAGGATTGAGAAGGGCAAGTTATCTTTTTTGGCTGGGAATTAACCGCGAACCTTCAGTTGTTTTGGAATGTGAGGCTCTGGCTTGGCTAAGTCTTTGTGCTGCCTTTAGCTGGGTGGCTGTATGTTGAAGTTAGTAAAGAGGATGGGACCAGAAGTCTTGGGAACTGTGTGGTCTTTTAAGATGTAAAAATAAACAAAGCTGAGAAGCGCTACCCTACTTAAAACAGGCTGACCTAAATTTTCAGCAATTCTAACAGAGAGGCAGGCTCTGGATAGGGATAAAGGCTTACTGGTAACTGGCTTCGCTGTCCTTTCCTGGTTTGACATGGTTGACAGGCCACTTTTGGCAAGTCAACACTGGTGTCTGAGGTCATTCACTTCCCCCTTCCCCGAGCTGCACAACCTGGCTGTGGATTTGCCTTGTGCTTGTGTGGACAGTTCCCTTGTTATGCAAGTCAACAGTTCAGCATCTTCTGGGAAGTCACAGCACGAATCTCTTCTCAAATTGCTTTTGTTGGAGTGTATTGACAACATGTTAGATGTCCTCTGGCTTGTCCCTACAGAGATTGCTTTTGAGAGTGGGTGTCTGGGAAGTCCATTCAATACTCTTTGTCTGTAGATTAATGTTCTTGCTATCAGTTGCAGTTCTCCACTACTGAATTACTAATTCTGCAGTGAGGGTTTTTTTCTTCTTAGTGTTCATTGACTTCCGTGCATGATTTATTCTTTTGAGGAGTTTGAAACTGGAGCATGGGAATGTTGACTAATATTAACGGATCACGTGTGACCTCTGAGGTGAACAAATAAACTTTTTTAATTGGGAAAATGACATCTGTCTTTCAAAGTAGTCACAGTTTCCCAGGTGAAAGGT
Organism: Falcunculus frontatus; assembly: GCA_013398115.1. Lineage (NCBI taxonomy): Eukaryota > Metazoa > Chordata > Aves > Passeriformes > Falcunculus > Falcunculus frontatus. Next base: position 304,969 of record VZRV01010114.1, read on the forward strand.
TGCTTGTGAATATGTATTACCCTCAGAGGCACATTGCTTGCTATTGAAGAAGACTGGGGTGTTCAGGCATCCCACACAGGTGGAGTGGTTACCTGTGTGCTCCAGAGACAGTCCTGTGGGTAGTGTGATGGAAGAAAGAGGGAAAAGTGGGTTTGCAGATTTTCCTGCTAATGTGACTTTGTAGCTGAATGTTTTCCTGGCAGAGAGCCTGCCTTTGGTTGGACAGCATAACCCCTTGGTGTTCTTGTAGGTACTGATGGTCTGCCATGTTTTGTTCTGTGTTTGTGTGTACTTTTTCCTGCAGGGAGATAAGAGGAGGGGAATCGCGTATGCTTTCAGCAGCCTTCTGTTAAACTTGGAATACCACAGTTCAAGCACTTGAACAGATGGATAATGGAGACTGGGGATATATGGTGAGTGCAAGTGTGTGCCGTGTGCTACAACTGGGCTTCCGAGGTCTTGCGGCAAGAATCCTTGCAGATATACCTTCTGTAGATACAGAGCTTCAGTCATGAGAGAGGGAAAACTATGCCTGTTAAAACAGCTTTACAACAGCTTACTCACCTTCCCTGGAGTGCTGCACCTCCTGTGCAGTTTGTGGGGAGTGCCCAGGTTCATGTTTCCTAGGGGCAATCAGCCAGGACTGAACTGATGCCTTGAGCTCACTGTTACCGCTTTCCTAACACAAAGGCCGAAAACTGTTTGTGCTTTCTGCTTATCATTTTAAGGACTTTGTCATTTTATTTATAGAGAAAAATATTTTTCCTTTTAAACCTTGTCTCAAACTAGACAAGCACATCTTATTTTTCTCCCCTTCTCATTCTGCTGCCATTCATATGTCTCTTTTCTCTGGCTGGCTGCAGTCCTGGTTGTTAAGAGTTGGTTGCCAGATGGGATTTATGTTCCTTTCTCTCTTGCTTCCTCATATGCTATCTGGAATCTGATGCAGACTGGTTTGTGCTCTGCCCCCCTCTTCTATGAGGCATGCTAATTTGTTAATAAATATTTCTTTTTAGAGTTAAAAGCTGAAAGTTCTTTTTTCCCCTTGCCTGTTTTAATGAAGCCTCTGAACCAAAGCATGGATTATTTTGATTGTGAGCTCTTGGTCCCATGTTTAAACTTGCATTGTCTTCCTCTTTTGAGGAAGAAAAAGAGGCTTAACATTTGTTTGGCTGATTTTTTTCTTTCCTTTTTTTTGGTTTTGGTTTTGTTCTAGAATGAGAGACAGATTGTGAAAGTAAGGAACATTGCTGGGCCTCATTCTGACTAACTTGTTCTTCAGGAAATTTCTCTGTTCTCATTTCCCCATCTGTAGAATAGGAAAAAACTTGCTGCCCAAATGCAAAACTTGCTCCTGTGACAGTAGCTCAGTTGTTAAGATTTCTAAAGCATTCTGGAAATATGTGTTCTGCATGCTAAGTATCATCCTGTCTAGTTGCCAGTTGTGCCTTGTTGCTAGGTGGCTTGGATTTGTTCAGGTTTGAACAGCCCTTAGAGGCGTTGAATGGGAGAAGTGTGATGCTCTCCAGTTTTCCAGCAGTATTTGCTGTGTGTGTCAGTGAGGTGATCGAATCTTCTTGTTGGGGCTTGATAAACTCTGAAATTTCTCTCTTTCTAGATGACTGATCCAGTCACGCTAAATGTGGGTGGACACATGTATACGACCTCCCTCACAACTCTAACGAGATATCCTGACTCAATGCTCGGGGCCATGTTCAGGGGAGACTTCCCCACTGCCAGGGACTCTCAGGGCAATTACTTTATTGACAGAGATGGACCACTTTTTCGTTATGTTCTTAACTTTTTAAGGACCTCAGAGCTCACTTTGCCACTGGACTTCAAGGAGTTTGACCTGCTCAGGAAGGAAGCGGACTTCTATCAGATTGAACCCTTAATTCAGTGTCTTAATGACCCCAAGCCGCTGTATCCTGTGGATACCTTTGAGGAGGTGGTGGAGCTGTCCAGCACCCGGAAGCTTTCCAAGTACTCCAACCCGGTGGCTGTGATCATCACACAGCTCACCATCACGACGAAAGTCCATGCACTACTGGAAGGCATTTCAAACCACTTCACCAAGTGGAATAAGCACATGATGGACACCAGGGACTGCCAGGTGTCCTTCACCTTTGGGCCATGCGATTACCACCAGGAAGTGTCACTCCGAGTCCATCTCATGGAGTACATTACAAAGCAAGGCTTCACGATCAGGAACACCAGAGTCCATCACATGAGCGAGCGTGCCAATGAAAACACAGTGGAGCATAACTGGACTTTCTGTAGACTGGCACGGAAAACAGATGACTGACTCTGACTCCACAGGAGCCACTTCAGCAACTTAATTGGACAGCAAACCCAAGAGAGTCTGGATTTTGACTAAAGCAACAATATGAGCTTTTTTTATACGACTATTTATTGTTTATCAGTGAGGACTGGAGGAGTTTCATTCTCTAGCAGCTCTGTTCTTTTGTCCAGTTCAGAAAAAAAACCGTGCATGTGCCTGTTCAGTCAAGACACCTTTTTGTTTGAAAGAGGGAGTCCGAAGAATTAGTACAATAGGGTATTTTGTGTCATTAACACAATTCTCTGACTCAACTCAAAGTGCTAAAATTACCTCTTGTTTAAATGGTTTCTAATCCATCTAATGCTATGACACTGGGAGCAAGAAACAAAAAAGATTTTTAAAATGCAGTTGGGGGAGAAGCTGCTATTGTGTAGACTAATTTAGTTTCTAAATCAATAAACAGTATTGTAATATTCTAGGAAAACAAATCCCACCCTTTAAAAGTACTTGATAAGTACAGTTTCTTACAGTTATGACAACTGTTTCTTTCTATGCATATAAATCAAGCAACCAAATATTATCTGTAGCCATGGAAATATGATTACAAATATTTATATTGGATTCTAAATGCAAAATGTCCCTGTGGTAGAATTCATATTTTTAATGCCTGGTGCAATATTATTCCCAAGTGTAATGCCTGCCAGAAGAAGCTAATAAAAATGTGAAATACAGAATACTGTTTTGTATTTTCATTTTGTCTTTTAGAATTCTCATAGTTGAAAAAAACAAAACCAACCAAACGAAAAACCCCCCACCCAAATCCTGGTTTTTTGTGCTGCAGAGTAGTTCGGGTGTTCTGGTAGGGCCCTGTTTTCTTCCATTAATGATGTAATTTGTTCCTTTTTATGTTAATCAGTGGATTCAAATGTCTTCATTATAGACAAAGCTTGTGTTCTGAAAACTGCTTTAGACTGATAGAAAGATGGCAAATATTTGTACTGGCTAAAGGGGTAGTGATGGAGGGAGCACAGAGCCTAAATACTTGTAGCTGCTAATAGAGTTGCCTGGTTTGTCAGCACTTTATCTAGTGACTTATATATATATATATTTTAACTGCAGAATGCTTTTTCTGGTGATGTTCAAGTCAGGGCACTCAAGTTCTGTGACTTTACTCAATTTCATACAGACATTTCTACTTATCCTGGTTCCTTTGTCGTAGTTATTAATAGAATTTCTGGTTATGCTCTGACTTGATTGCAGCTGTGAGTAAGGGAGTTGGTATCTGTTTTATGAAGTGGATCCTGTTCTCCCATCAAGTTCTTGTTCCAAGTTAGGTGGGAGCTTTCCATCCCATACCTGGCTCTAAAGGCCTGTCTCGGGGGGTATTTCTCTGTCATATTTTGTCTCTTCCTGTTCATACATTGCAGGTTTTTGACTTATGTAATAAGAGGCAGCAGTGAGACCTTTATTCTTGCTATCAAGGAGGGAAGAGAAGCAGAACTGATGAAGCTCAGGAAAAGTTGTTTCTTTCTTGCAACACACGGTAAGCAATATCCGTGTTAACTGGCATTGAATTATAATCACAAGATGTTCTTTGCAACACTTCATTTACTAGCAAATTAATGACTGGCCTTGATCAGCCTGCCCTTCCATAATTATGAAGTATAATAATTAGAGAAGCAGTATTCCAAATAATACACATTATTGGAGCTCAAGATTTATAGAAAGACAGTATGAGCAGCTTTATTAATGGAAAGGTAAATTCTGCAGACTGGAGCTGGCATCAGCTTTGTCTGAATCTTCATTAGGCAGGAATATTCCAGTACTGAGTAAATCAAGAGCTATTTTAATTGTCAAAACAGATGTACTTTCTAATACACTTTCTGATTGAAGAGAACAACTTGTTCCTAAAAACGAAGGATCATAATTTCACCATGGATTTTTCAGTAAAGTCGGTTGGTTTGGGTTTTTTTGAAGGTACCGTATAGTTACAAAACACTGAGAGAGGGTTCACTGTGTGGTGATGGTTTTTTTTTTTTCCCTCAATCATCATACAGTGGATTTAGAAAAAGAATAAGAAAGCCAAATGAGAGAGTTTTGATGCTGTCAAGACACTTCAGGATAGAAAACAGTGAACCCTGGACTATTCCCGACTAGATTGTCTCACAGCAGCGGGTACCACTCAGCGCTGTTGGCATCTGTCTAATTGTAAATGGCTGGCTGAGAACTTTCATACTTGTTATAACTGCAAGTAAGCAACTGATTACTGATTATTAATTCTGATTAGTCATTACTGATGCTTCATAAATGTACTGCTGCACAAAGAACAGGAGGGAATGCATGCCCTTCACTTGGAACATGGTCTTCATAATTTTGATAGTGTGCTGTGCAGAAGTGGCTTCAAATACCTCTCATACGCTGGGCTCATCTGTTCAGAAAGAATGTGGAAGGGAATTAATGGCAATTAAGAAGGGAAAGGCTATAATTTTTTTCTTAAGAACAATCTCTGAAATACAAAAAGCTGCACTACTGAAAAAAAACAACAACCAACAAACCACCAGCTACTTCAACTATGTGCAAAATATTTTTCCCTCTGTGTGCTGTCCTTCATAGCCAGCACAACACACTCATCCCAAAGGGGACAGCATACTATTTAACCTCAGAAAATACGCTTGGAGTTGAATGTTTGCTAAAGGCAAATTTTGTGTTCACCTGTAGGATTTCAAAGGGATACTGATTACCAGAGTAAAAATCTCACTCAAGGCCAAATGAGTTTCAAACAGAGCAATACATATTTACATCACACAGAATTTTACATACTCCACAGTATGGATGAATCGAGAAAGCAAAGTGCTAAAGACCATGAAGGATCAAATTGCCTTGTTTAACACTTATACTCTTTCTGGTTAAACATATTATTACAATCCCCAAATTTTGCACTAGTGAAAGTATCAGTGTATAGAAAATACCCTGCATTTAGTGCTGTTCCATAATATGTAAATAGACTTTTATTTTAGCTTATTCTGTACAATGTGATACAAATCAGTGCAACAAAGAGAAATTAAAAGCTTTTGTCTCTTATCTGTATTGCTTTTGTTAGAAGAAAAGCTGTTTCTGCTCTGCCTGCTGTGGAAGTTGCCCAGCTCAAATTCATCCCTACCTGGTTGGTGGGTGACTTCTGAGCCCACTCGTAGAGCCGCTGGTAAACCTGCCCATCGTAGCTGCCCAGAGCAGAGTTCAGGCTCTTGTCTGTGAAGTCAAAAGCATCCACCAGTGGAACAGCGTCCTTCCTACAGAGCACAGGAGCCACATTCCTGTTACTGAGAGGGTACTGCTTTGCAAGATGGGAAAATAAATCAAAGATAAACTTGAAAGTCAGTTGCCCATGTTTCTCCTGGAAAGCTTGTGCCAGTTTTCCTCCTTCTCTTTACTGGGGGGGAAAATCCTGCTTGTTTTGATTCCTCAGAGGCATCTCTAGGTGACCTTGCCTTGGCAGGGAAATTGGACTAGATGATCTCCAGAGGTCCCTTTCAACCCTAACAATGTTGTGATTCTGTGATGTTCTACTAATGCCCTGCGCTGTCTGCACTGCTGAGTGGGTGTTTGCAGGGTCTTGTAATCACCTGGGCTCCATCCCTAATTCAGGACTCAATCTCATGTCAGATGTTTTCTCAGTAGTCTCTGCCAGTTCATTCTTTTGATTTTTGTCTTTGTTTCATTTTTCTTAACCTGTATGTGTTTGTCTTATAAAATGGAATAAGGTTCCTACTAGATTGCTGTGAAGTTGTTTTGGTGATCTCCAACCTTCATCTACCTTTCAGTATTTCCGTTACCTCATCATGAAGTGTTGAGGTCTTCTATTCATGTCTGTAAGAGCAAAACAAGCCTGACCCATCCAAGGGCCCATCCAGCCCACAGGGCAGTCTGACAGCACGGAGAGCTGGAGCACAGGCAGCATGTCCTAAGCAGGAGATGGTTTCTTTTTCCTCATCCTCCCATCATCCTGAGTTTAGGAAGTTGTGCTGGCTGTACCTCACAACTGAGGTACCAGGATGCAAAGTGGTTTGCTCAAATGTTGGCATTTGCATCTTCCAGTTCCTTTTGGGGAGGAGCTGTCTGAGGCTTTGGGAAAGGCTGGGTTTTTGCTACAGACCAGGAAGGGGTTGTATTCTTTCTACTAACTGTAAATATGTAAATATTCCATTCTCAAATCCTGTTAACAAGGCATGGACTACCACAGAAGTTGCAATGAATTCCAAAGACAATGTGTTAGGCTTTTGAAAATGTTATGTTAAACTTACAATTTAATTTAGATTCTGCTATCAGTTCTGAAAACCCTTGCTGTTTGGTTCAGCTCTGTTCAGTCCTTGCTTATAGTGTGTTCTTGTTTCTCTCCAGGTGGCTTAGGTAGGATTTTACATACAGTAGCAACTCCTCTGCACTGTAAGTTAATATGTTCTAAACAAACAGCACTGAGTAGTGAAAGCTGAACCCTTTGTCAAAAAGCCTCTGTGAGTGTTGTGGTGAGTGAAAACCTTAACCAGACTCAGAATTCACAGAGTTGGTGATAAACGGTGTCGAGCAGATGCATCTGAAGTAGCTGTAGGCAGGATTGTTTGGGTACCAGTTGCAGCTCAGCCATGGCAACAGAGTAGGCTGTATTAGCTATGGCTTAAGCAGATTTTGCAATGTGTGATGGGTTGCTGTGGCTGCCTCCTGCAAGTGTGCTCTTGACTACATATTTTTCTGCTTTCACTCTGCTGCAGATAGTAGAAAGTGTTCATGACTTCTTAATTTATAATTTAAGATTTCATGTTACAGAACTTTAGAGATTGCACAGGAGCTGGACACTTGGGTCTGTTTTGCCATGAAAACAAGCTCTGAGTAGATGTTTCAATCAATTTCTAGTGCTACCAGGCAGTGAAAATAAAAAACTGAATGAGGAGAATTGACTGTGGAGATGTTGCCACAGGTACAGCAGCGCCCTTTTATATCTATCACGGGGATAAACTGGATAGCTGTGTGTGTCCTGCCAAAGCAGCTCACCGAATGACAGCCAGGAGGTCCAGGTAGGATGCTGTGACCATGTCCATTTGAGCTGCAGATATGTATCCATCATGCAGGAAGGCTCCTGTATTTGAGAAGATCCCGTGTAGTGCAAAGAGGTCACAGAGATGTTTCATAATCTTCTGGATGCCAGCCTTGGTCTCGAGTTTTTCCACAGTTTCTGCAAAGTTTTTCACTGCAATGTAGTGGCAGTGAGCCTGGAAAACAAATGCAATCAAGAGTGAATGCACCTCAAAACACTTTTAGTAGGCCAAGTGACTCAAATGTTCTTGCAAAGAATATAAAACCTTTTCATTTCCCTGGCACTTCTCCAGCCTGTATCCTTTGTTTGCTGGGTGACCAGGCCTTTTGCATTCATGGCTTACAGCGACAGCAGAAGACAGAATGTGTAAACAGTCAGCACTGTGGTATTTGTAAACTCCAGAAAACTGCTTCAGAAATCATGGTAGTACTTATTCTAAATACTTCTGATGAGTATCCCAAAGAGTTTATGTGAAGGGAACACACTGGATTGTGCTTGTGTTGTAAGTGAATGTTGGTTGTACATCAGCAGGAGAAAACTTCTGTTGAAGACCTTGGGCTCATGGTACTTTGGGATCAGTGTCTACGAAGCTTCAGCTCTGGAAACACCATTGTCACAGCAGAACCAAATTTACCTCCCACTTTTGTGGTTTTAAGTAAACTGGTAATTTCTGGGTCAGACACCAGTAGAGTGTCTGACCCAGAAATGAGAGAAATATTATCTGAGGTGAAGAGCAGATGGATTAGGCTGACCCCACCTGTCTATGGGATGACTCTTGCTACGTTGACACTGCTGTGGGTGGTTGGTGGTGCTGGGATCTATGTAGCTTCACTCCCTCATTGCACAGTTCCCCTCCAGCTGTAGGTGTAAGCATGGCACACCTGCACTGCAGCTCTTCCTGCTGGCAAGATGAAGCAGCAGAGGTGGAGGCCAGTGTGGACTGCAGAACCTGCCTGAGAAGCTGAGTGGCCCTGAGTGGCCACTCAAGCAATTCACCTGTGTGGAGTCTGCCCAGTGTCTGAGCCACTCAGCTGAGAGCTGGCAGGCATCAGTTCATAGAGTTGCCAGATGTGTGGGTCAATCTCCAGGGAAGGTATGGAATAAGAATACAGAATTGCCCCAAGAAGGCAGCAGTATATCAAAATTGTAAAGTTATGGGGAAAACTCAATGAGTTTGGGTGACTTTTCCTGTCCCTGAAATATTTAGGAAACTTTGGGGGGCCTGGATCCCATTTTCTGAAGAGTCTACCAGCAGCACAGACAATACCACAGCCAGCCCTCTGCATATGTTAGGCTCTTCAGAAACAGTTAATGATGTTAAAGTAAGTTGTGGATCTGTTTCAAAATCTTCTTTTCCTCAAGGAGGGAGAGAGGGAGGGAAGGAAGGAAGGAAGGAAAGGAAGGAAGGAAGGAAGGAAGGAAGGAAGGAAGGAAGGAAGGAAGGAAGGAAGGAAGGAAGGAAGGAAGGAAGGCCTTCACCATAACTGTAGGAGAATTGCACTTAATTGCATATTAAAAAAGGAATTTTGGTTTTTGGAGATACAGAACTATCAACGGATTTAGTTTTCATTGATATTTAGGGCTTTTCTCCCCTCTTATTTTCTCTTCTGCTTAATTCTGTACTAATTCACCTTTGTTTTAGGGAAGAAATGCTGCTTCATTTGGTACTTCAGCTGAAAGCATCTCTTATTAATAATATCTTTCAGCAGTAGTTAACATTGCACTTATCACTGGTTTTCACTCTTTTCCCCACAGTTATCTTTCCAGCAGATGGAAGAAATACCAGGCATGCTTCACCCTTTGCTGTGACTCCATCAGCTTTCAGTGGAGTGGCTTTGGAAAGACTCCTCTGGGAGCCAGAAACGCTGGATTCTTATCAAAAGATGAGTGTTGGCTGGAGATGGTAGATTTTTGTTGCAGGATATGGGAGGTCTGATTCTGCCAGTAGTGGCAGCATAACTGTCAATGTATTTTTTCTCCCTTTCATTTCTCCTAGTCTTTTTCTACCTGGCCTATACAGACAGCAAATTTTCCAGATCAGGAATTGCTTCTTACTACAACTTTTCCACCTTGCAGACCACAGTGATGATCTTTGTGGTGTCTCTTAGATGGCAACAGGAAACAATATACAGCACTGAGGCTTTAAGTTAATCTTGCCATTTCTGTTGCATATTGTTTCATAATGACCAACATCAGATATGCAGATAAATTTTGCTAACCTTCGCAGCCTGCACCAGCTGCACTGTGCACTGGTTCCACGCATCATGCTTTTTGACTCCAGACTGAATCAAGTCCTGTAGTTTTGCTGCTGTGCTGCTTGTGAGCCTGGAAAATTGAAAAAGCATAAAGCATATTGTATGTGAATGTAGCATCCCACGTGTGACTGAATGGCAAACTGGCATTTCTGACATCTGAAGTTATCTACACTCAGTAAGAGTGAACTTTGATTATGCAAAATCTAAGAATAAATTGTGAGAAGAACCCAGACCACCCTGGTACTGAAGGATTTCTGCCGTCTCAGCTTCCAGGGTACTTTACCAGGGGTTTGGCTGAGCTTTTCCTGGGCTGTGTGTGTATAAGGAGAGTTTGCAAAACAAACAGTAATACTGGACTGCTGTTACATTGTGTTTCTCCTTTTCTACACAGGGATTCAAATCCTGTTCCCATTGATACTGAAGCTTTTGGATGAGCGGCTGTTTTTACACTGGTTTCAATGACAGGAGGGTTGTCTTTTTACCTGATTTTCAGAGGTGACACCTATACAGCCCATAAATGTGTACATAATTTTGAGACACTCGTGGTACCATTTTTATTTGTGTTGAGTTGGTGAATGTGTAGTTGAAAGGCTACAGACAGAATGAGAGGCTCTGTTCTCGCTATGGTGTAAACTGAAAACAAACATCACTTTCTCAGGTATGTGAATTTTTAACATTCTATATAGAATTGCTCAGGGTCCAATAAAGATTTTACTGGATGGCAACTCAGTGATGTGGTCTGGGGTTTACTTTAATAGTGCCTTCAACTTTGTGAAATGTAGTTGTTTGGTAGCACATGGCTTAAAAACTTCAGAGTGTGAAAACCTCATACTGAACATCTGACATGGCTGTTAATCCTATGTAGCCTTCCTTTTCTTTTTCAGGAACAGATGGTGCCAATCCTTGTTTAACTTATGTTATTTTACATCCCTTTAAAGCAAGAAGAAGCTGCTCTCTTAACACACTTCTGATCTCAAAGAGAGAAATCCTGTCTCCCGTCCTCTGTACTGACCTGACTGTCACGTGTTGATAGGCCTCAGTGTAAATATCTGGACTGAGAAAATCCAACTTGTTCTTGGCTGGACACTTCCCGTGTTTCACAGCAGCCAGATAAGTGACAGATGGTGGCACAGGCTGGCCAGCACTGGCTGCCATGAAGCACTTAATCAGGAACCTGGGAAGAGGGTAACAGTCAGAGCAGGGTATGGTGGTGATCTTCTCACACCAAACAGTAAATGCAAAAAGTAAATGAGCTCAGGTGAGGAGCAGCAAGGTGTGACCCATCCCATCAGTGGCCCAGAATGGACTTGAACAAGTAATGACCTTTTGTTTTGCATGTTACTCACAATAACCTGATCTGTGGTGGGTCTTAGGGGTGGTCTGTCTGCCTTATTTAATACTACAGCAATCCATAATGGTAATTTTTTCAGCAGAAACTTGCTGTGGCTATTAGCAGTCTCAGCAGTCAGATCAGACACATTATCAACTTTGCAACCTGAGTCTCAATGCTCTGGAGCTTTATTGGTGATTTGGTCTTACCTTCTGTGATCCCCAACACACAGTCACATTACGTTAACACATGAGACCCCTGGAGCGAGTTTACAAGGAGCATTCCCCACTCCCTTAGTTTTTTGGTACCTCTGCTATGAGCTAGACTGACCAGGTCTGGAATTAAAAGGGTACAGCATTTCTCTTGACCTTGCTATTGATCTTGCAAAAAGCAGTAGTGAGTACAGAAATGTCTGCATGGCAGTACAGAGCTATGTGGTGGCTCTGACCCTGGCAAGTGCCCTGATTTTCTCCTTCTAGTAAAAACATACATTATTAAAACTTCAAGCAGCTGTAGTTTCTTTATCCTGTATTTCATCTACTCTTGATAATCATCAGTCTGCATGTTTGGAGAAAAGTGCTGTTCTTGGAGCATGACTCATCCACTTTCAGTATCCAACAACTTTGCTTTCTCTGAATCTACCTCCCTTTACCAATATTGTTGTACATCGTACCATTGTTACATTGGTTGCTTAAAAAATTAACCACAAAACTTTCACAGCAATACCTTTGCTGTGCTACCAGGCAAAGAGGAAAATGAGGTTATACAGAACAGCACCTGCAGACGTCCCCAAACCAAAAATAGAAGAGATAATCCAGTTCCCACACACTTCCATGCTTGTTAGACTGAAGACATGAATAGTTTATGTCCTGAGCTGTATTTTTAGAAGGTGCTGTGAGAAAGGAGTAGCTGGTTTTACTGGTTTTGGAGAAGTGATAAAGGCTGAATAAATGAGGGGGCAGGCTTTTAGATGAACACATTTGAATTGTTACCTGGCAGTTTGCAGGAGCAAAATGGTGTTTTCTCCCTCATAAATACAAGACGCAAGTATTTTGGTATACAAGGAAGGAAGTCCACTCAGCAGGGAGTAGCCATGGCCCCCACAGGCCCGGAGACAGATCTCCACTCCTGCAGTGCAGTGCTGAGTGATCATGGCTTTAAAACCTGAAGATAATGCATGGAGCTATTAAAAAAAGAAAAAAGCAGAGTGTTACTGGTGGAATCCTCAGAATAAGTTCCTTTTAAAAAATTTTGCACAATATCTGGGCATGAAATCCCTGTCAAGTCCCCCTTTAGCATGGTGGTAGCACCCTGAACCTGGCCTTTGGTGTCTGCCTGGGATGCTGCACATGTTCCTGCTAGGCACACTGTGGTCAGTTTATGCATGTTTGGGTTTCTCTCAGCCCGTTCTGGCTTTGGCCACCTTTGTACAGAGTGTGTTTTCATTTCAAGCACCCAATTGCAAAATATTCTATTCTGTCTAAAAGGTCACATTTTTGGTTTTGGCTTAGAAGTATGTGCGTGTGCATTGTAGATGGAGTTGTGTAATAACACTTTGAGCCACCAGCTCCTTGGAACGAGGCTTTTAGCCAATGGACATACTTTTCAAGGACTTTTCACTCTGTAATGGTTCCCAAAACAAAACGTTTGGGGTGGTAGAGCGAATGCTGTTGCTGACTGGTTGTGGACCTGGGACACGTCATTTGAGCTCTTAGTGCTTCCTCTTTCTCCAGTTCTCTAGTCGTGAGAGGAATGCTTGTCCAGTTTGCTGAAATACTTTAACGTTTAGAGATGAAGAGTGCTATATGAGCTAATCCTGCTGCAGCTCACCTCTGGCAGCATGTCAAAGTTCTTCCTCTGGATCTCTCTGTACCCCCTGTTGAATAGCTCCTGCAGGTAGTTGTTGATGAAATGAAAGGCGTAGGCTGCTGCCAGCTGGGGCAGCAGTTTCTCTTGCTGAGTCTGGTAGTCAAGGATTTTTGCTTCTTGTTCCCTGTTGGAAGACAGCTGATGAAGCAGGGAAAGTGTGGGCATGGGCATAGCTACTGTTACATTAGCTGCTGCAGAATGAAAATGGCATTTTTCATTACCAAGAAGCAGCGTGTGAACAGGAATGAGCTGACAGTGTGGCAGCAAATCTGCCCAGCTTGCTGAGCTATTGGAGAAACAAACCCAAAAAAGCCTAACAGTGTAGAAAAGGCTCTGTGTGGTCAATCAGTACAGAGGAGAACAGGAACCGCAGGAGAGGAAGAGAATGAAGCCTTCAAGGACAGCAAGTTGTTAGGTCTCCCAGGAAAGGCAGTGGCATTGCACCCTGATAAACCTTGGCTTTTTAAATGGAATCTTCATGGCCCTCTGTGTAGAAATGTTTCCCTAAAAATATTTGAGCCTGAATTATTTAAAGTTTTCTGAGCTTTTTTTGAATGTTCTTTATCACTTCTGCTGTGGCTGGTACATTTAGGGCTTCAACTGATGGAATTGGTTATTACAATAGTTCAGCTGCTGTGCTCTTCTGTTTGGTTTGTGTTTGAACAAAACCATGTTTTCACTAGAATCTTTCTGCTTTTGAAAGGAGATTTAAATGGAAATCTTTGTAATCCATTCAAATCAACACATCTCTTTAAAAATACTGGGGATTCAACCCTGAATACAATTCAGTGATTAAAGTGTGGATATTGGATTTCTGGATGTTGTAAGGTATTTTAATGTTGCATCCACTAGTAAAACACTATGGAATAAGAATTCAGCAACTTGTCCACTTTGTCTGGGTTCTGCCGAGTTATGGGATTACAGGGGAAGGCCAGTTATAAAAAAATGAGTTGCCTGTGTGAGCCACTGACCTATTCAAAGTATGAAACTTTTCTTGGAAAGAACTGTAAACATTCTCTTGTACTTTGACTGAAGCTCATTAATGTAAATAATGGGGAAGCATGTTTATCATGCCCTGTCTTGGCCAGGAAATCAGCCAGTGATGGGCTGAAAGATAAGATGAAGACAAGAAATACCAACTGGCATGGGGGAACACAGTGTACAGTCTCCTTCCCACCGGGATGCATGGCATTACCCAGGCTTTAGCTTGGACTGCCGGCGAACCACGGAGTATCGGATGGCGATGGTGCAAGCCTTCATTAGGGGTGTCAGAACCTCGTCTGAAATGAGGGAAATGCGCACTGTCGTCATTGTGAAATAATTAATCTTCTGTGACCCCTGTCTTACATAGGTGCCATCTGGTCGAACCTAGAGTAGAGAGAGGCTGTCAGATGCTGCCTTTTTCAGTACTACTATGGTTGTGTAATCGCTATGCATGGAATGAAATGGACATAAAAATCCTTCACTGAATGCAAACGATGCTTTTATGTATGATGGATGAAAGATATCCATTTGAAGAGACAAACTCTTACTGTTTCTGGCAGAGGTAGGTTCTGCCTGTCCCATGATCCCCAGCTTCTGAATGTGGAATTCTTGACACTGACTTTCATTTAGGATTCAGGTACCTTCTGCCCTTGATAAAACCTCAGAGACTTGCTGACACTCAAAGGAAGCTTTTTGTCCCGAATTTAGACAGGTCCCTCTTGTCTCTCTGGCTGTGGAATGAGAGTCTGACGGCGAGTTTGTGATGTGAGTCCACACATACCTCACAAAACTTGCTTAGCATGTTCTCCCTGGGGATGCGCACATTCTTCAGCAGGAGGTAGCCGTTGTCAATGTGCTCAAAATTCATTTTGGGACCGATGTCTCCTGCAGTTATGCCTGGAGCAGGAGAAAAAACAGCCTGCTTACTTTCACTTGAACTTTTTGCTCCCCATTTTGTGTCAAGATGGGGACCTTCAAAAGAAGGGCACGATCAGCTCTGCTTCTTCCCCAGCATGGGTGATCTTGCCTGAGGGGTGAAACAGGCATTCGAATGCCCTGTGGTAGTTTGTTTCCATGATCCATTGACAGATGGATCTGCGCTGGCTGGGGTCAGAACTGAGGTGTTAATGCAGAGGTCTTCAGAGCAGCCCAGGCTTCTGGTTATGACAAGGGCTTGGTCTGGATATGGCTGAGGATATGTTAAATTTCCCTTCAGATCAAAAGGTTGGGCTTAATGATAACTACACCTTGGGTATCTCTTGGCTTGGTTTTGGCAATTATAACTATCCATGGGCTCAATGTTTTAGAAAACATATAAGGGCAAAATAGGCAGAGCACCTGCACAAGTGCTGCAGTGTCTGGGGTCATTTACCTGGGCAGAGTGAATGGTCCTGAAGGCTGCGTATCTGCACGATGAAGGGATGGATCCCATAGCACTTCCCATGGACGTACAGCTGAGCAAAGACCACCGTGTGGGTTGCTGATCTTCCCACTGTGAGAAGAAAAACAGCCCCATTCCCTTAAGATAAGATAGAGCACAAATACAGTTAAGAGAGGTCAGTACTAATTATGTGTTGGGTCTTAGGTCAGCACAGGTGTGTGCTGGAAACCTGAATCAGCCCGCTCTTAGCTCTCAGAAGTTGCACCATCATTCTGCCTCTGTTGCTGCCCATGAGGCTTGGATTAAGAGTTTTGTAACAGAATATGAGAAAAAAATAACAGTTTGAGCTAATGTAATGCTGAGAGTGGGAAGTGCTGTGGCTGTTGTAATGACTCCAGTTATTTTCTGTGAAATACCTTCCTGAAGGGAGCCAGGAATTTCGCTTAAATCCTTTATCTTGAGATTGTCTGATGACTTGAGTCCTTTTAAGCTGATGACCTCCCTGCAGTTTTTGGTTGTCTGAGTATTATTTACAAAGAAGAAAAGATTTATTCCTGCAGAGGCAAGAGCTTTCCTGAGTGAAGTTCTTCAGCCTGCAACCCAAGGGGTTTTTGTAGATGATGGTGGCTCCCTTGTGGCCTTTGAACTTAGACGACCACCTTTCTCTTACTTGCTTGTCCATCTGTGTATCTCTTATCGAAGTCTCCTAGCACCTGGGCCCTCAAACACAGAGCTTAACCAGGGCAGATGGAGTAACTGAAGGAGGCAAAAACCAAAGTGTGGTACTTACTGTCTCCAGGCCACCACTTCATGGCAGAGATCTTTGGTGTGTTCAGTATAAACTCCTGAGTAGCAGGATCAAAAACTGCTGTTGTTTCCAAACCCTGAAGATAAGTGCCTTTAAAAAAAGAAATTAAAAAAAAAATCTATCTATGTATCTATCTATGTCTCTATCTCCTGGTATATCACAGAGATGGAGAAAGTAAAAGATCCCTGGAAGCTGGTTGTGGGTATTATCAGGGTTTTGTGGTTTACCCTTCTGACGAGAACCATGAATGAGAACCAAACCACCACCGTCCCAGTCAAGGATGGACAGTTTGGAGTCAAATTCCCATGAGAATTTGGGCTGCGGCCTCGTGTCATACAGAAATGCTGTTTTCCCTGCAGCCTTACCGTGTCCCAGTTCAGTCTGGGCGTAGCTTCCAATGAGCTTGTGCTGGGTGGCGAGAGGAATCCACTTGGCAATTTGTTTGTCAGAGCCCAGCACTGAAATACTTCTCATGAAGACGCGGTGAAGGAGGAACGCGACATCTCCTGACAGTGCCCTGCAGAGAAGGCACAAGGGGTGTTTTTAAGGCGATGAAGTTCCAGGCGTGTGATGAATGAGGCAGCGGCACTGCAGCGGTCACCAGACAGTACCACCTGCTGCCTTTTGATTTCTGCCTTGTCATACCTTGCCCAGCACCCAGCATCAGCACAGCGTTGCACAAAAAGTGCCCTTCCAAGCTGCTTTTGTTTCTTCTTTCATAACAGAGTTTGGTTATGTGTTGCTTGCTCATTATTTCACTTGGTCTTGGAGGAATTATCTGTTCTGAGTAGCAGATGCTGAGCTAAAAGCACAGCCCAGCTCCAAAGCTCCTGAGGCTCTGTGAGCATTTTGTATTTTTATTTTATTTCATAGGATTTTTTTTTCTTGATTATTTAAGTCAGATTTTGAGGCTGAACTAAAAAGAAAAAACAAAGCAGCACCCTACTTGAAAAACTCCAAACCCTAGAATTAACTGTGGAGCATATTAGACTGAATTACACAGGTAGGTGTCTGGGTCCTGGATTTCCTGAACATTCCCATTCTGGAGAAATACCATGGTATGTTGGGTTTATTGCTATACTTTTTGCTGTTTGCTGCCCATTGCTGTCAGTGAACAATACTGGGGTTCATGGAGATTTGGCCTGAATTGAGATGTTATTTACTTGTGGAAAAATTCAAATACATCCAAGTAACCCTCAGTTTATTTTCTGGTCAGGTCCTTCACCATCACCATCTGCATATATCCTAAAAAACACTATTCCAGAAGCTGTGTACAGGAACTTGGGTACAGTGATTTCCATGGCGCAAATGAGAAATTTATATAAGCTTTTTTGTGTGTGTGAGAAATAGTAAGAAAACATCAGGAATATGACTATATCCCTCTTCCTGGGATTCCTCAGAACATGGTTCAATCACCTCACAGGTACATGTACAAGTAAGTCGCTGTTAGCACACTGCTTTACTGCAGTGCTCTAGAGAGCATCTCCTTTCACATAGATACCTTCCATTGTTAACAAATTACTCTGACCTTTCTTTTATACTGGCCCTGAGAGAGAATTAATCATGCTGAAACAGTGTGGGGGGGGAAACATGAACAAAGACATTAAAGGGAAATTGCTTTGATTAATAGAAAATTACTTAATGAATCCTTGGCAGCCTGGCCAGAAATAACATTCCTTTAGCTGTGATTTGAAAAGCTGGATTTTAAATTGTGTGAGTAATTCACTGTGCTGGGCACTGGGAGCCAGGATTCTGTCATAAGAGCTTGGTGCTCACCTGGACTTTCGTCAGGCAAGAGCTGCCCTGCCAGACAGCTCTGCTCCTAATCCAGCAAATGGGACAACACAGGGATGGCCCTGCTGCAGCCTTTGGCATCAGGGGGCCTGATAAAAGCACATCTGGGTGGGAGAAAGGGTGAGATGTTTTTTGTTCTGAAGGAGCAGTGGAGAGCTGCTTTTTAATGGGAATATGATCAGGTCCAAGAGCTCTTGATGGTGCATTTCCCCCTTCATTAGTTCCACTCTCTGTAGGCGGTGAAAAGCTCAGCATAAAAAATTATCATCTTTCGTCCTGATGGGGACAACTTTTTAGCCGAGCCTGTTACCATGGGGGCAAGCGGTAATGGTTTTAAACTAAAACAAGGTAGATTTAGACTAGACATAGTGAAGAACTCATTTTCAATCAGCGTGGTGAAACAGTGGCACAGGTTGCCTGGAGAGCTGGTGGATGTTCCCTTCCTGCAAACATTCCAGGTCAGGCTGCATGGAGCTCTGAGCAACTTGATGTAGTTGAAGATGTCCTTGCTCATTGCTGAAGGCTAGACTAGATGACCTTCAAATGTCCTTTCCAACCCAAACTGTGCTATGAGTCTATGAAATGCCAAAAAGTGGCTCTGAGTGTCAGCAGTGCTGTGTAAGGGACAGGCATTGCCCTTCTGAGTGACACTGCTGAACTTGCACCTTCCCACTGGGTACATGACCCCACCACACACAGTGTGCCCTGGGCAACAGCCAGCCAGGAACTGATTTAGCAAAGGGGGAAAGGAGTAAGCAACTGAAATGCAGAACTCAACCCCACACAAAGTGTTACGAAAACTTTTAAAGGAAAGGACTGTGAAAATATTTTATCCTCATTTACCTACAAACTAAAGTAAGTTTCTTCTTTTTTTCCCCTTTAATAACATATGTGTTTTCTAGATACACAAAATATAATCTTTAATTTATTTAGAAGTCAGTAACATAACTGAAACAGCACCACTTCCAGTTCTGGTTATACATTTAAAAATGTCTAAGGGGTGGTATGAGAGCTGCAGCACAAGTAAGGAGGTTGTTGAAGTGGAAATACCATGTTGTGGCTGTGAATTGCTGTGATCTATCACACTGTACTCTTGTGCTGCTCTCTGAGAAATTCCCGGTCGTGTACTACCATTTTCCCTTTTCCCAAGTGTGCTGCTAAAGTAAAAACTTGCAGTACATTTTTATCCAAACTTAATCTGTCAGCTGTTGGCCTTTCCCAGCCTTTGCTGAGGCTGATTCTTGTTGGAATATAAAGCTTTTAACAAAAAATTATTTGTACATTAAAAAAAAAAAAAAAAAGAAATCACCTGTAAATGTACTTATATTCAGGTCCATTCTCAGTCCATCCCATCTCATGCATCTTTTTCTGGAGATGAACAGCCTTCCTGACTGCTGCTTCGTACCTCTCATTCTGGGTTTGGAAATACTGATTTTCTCTGCTAAATACAGGGTCGGATTCGATAGCTTCCACTGCAAAGCAACACAGAACAGTTGGTTCTCCTGGGGCTGGGGAAGTGTAGGCAGTGCCTCGAGCCACACTCAGGAGGAGCAGGCAGGACTGGACTCATGGATACTGATGCTGTGATTTTTAGAGTGCCTGCAGGCAGATTTTGTTT
The DNA here is from genome assembly GCA_013398115.1 of Falcunculus frontatus. Taxonomy (NCBI): domain Eukaryota; kingdom Metazoa; phylum Chordata; class Aves; order Passeriformes; genus Falcunculus; species Falcunculus frontatus. The sequence goes on from VZRV01010114.1 coordinate 324,378, forward strand.
TGCCAGTTCTGGCTCCCATGGCTGTCACAGGTAACTCTGAAAAGCAGTGTGTTTGGGGAAGCAGGAGGGGAACTGAGTGGGCCTGAGAGAGGGGTCTGTTCAGTGGAAATGGTGACCCTGCAGGGTAAGGCACCGTCCCTGGTCAGGGTGGGAGAGGTGACTTCTGGCAGAAGATACCAAGGATCCCTCTGCCTCCAATTGCTATGAGGACAGTAAGGGCTGTGATGAGCTGCATTTTGCCCAGGCTGTGGTGAGATGCATTAGCCAGAGGGTGGCTTATGGCTGGAGCCTGCTGGGTGTCCGGCTCGGCATGTTACCAGCCCATTGCACTGTTGCAAAACAACTCAGTCACTATTTCTGTGTCAGCCTGAGCACTCCCCTTGTACATTTTGCCTTAAAACCTGGAGTCTGTTCATGTGGAAGGTTATATTGAACTCCAGTGGCACTGTGAAAGGGGCGATCCCAGTGGCTGTGCTGTTTTCCTTTGGTAAGGGTATAACATGGATGCAGTTACGACAACAACAGAGAGGGTTTTTTTCCTCTGTTTCTTCTGAGCATACAGTCACTTTTTGGCACACCCATCACAAGTGAGAGCAGCTCAGCCTGGTTGAGCCAACCCACGCAAGAAATTCCCCACCTGGATGAGCCCGATGTGCCAAGGCGGGAAGCTGGCTGTGGTTCACACGTGACGTGCATTTCTGCACAGCAGCACCAGCCCCTGCACGCATTTCCCTTGCACACGGATGCTCGACCCTCAGTTCTTGTATTCCAGTTCAACCAGTCTTGCCAGAGACAGGGAATGGGAGCGGGGAGGAGGAAAAGCTTCAGACAGCAGGAGTGGCTGCGGAGGAGTTGTACTGATTTACATGAAGAGAAGGCTCCAGCTCCACACTCCCACTTTTTAAAGAGATGAGCGGTAAGCAAATGCCCAGGACCACAAACCCCACTGTTCTGCAAAGGAGGAGCAGAGTAGCGGGACACAGGCATGGCCTGTGCCAGCCCCCACCAGGGCCTCGTACGGGTCACTCACCCACTGCCCTCCGTATTTGCGTCTGCTCTGCGCCGCCGTCCAGCAGGGCCGTGAGCTTCTCCACGCTGAAGGAGGCTGTTTGCCTCTCGCTGGCGAGGTCGGCGTTGACGCTGCCGAGCGCTGAGCCCTGCGGATACTTGCTGGTCTCCAGCAGAGCCATCCTGGAGGCTGCGCTGCTCTGAAAAAGGGACGGGGCTCTTCTGGCACTGGCACCCGTCAGTGGATGCCTGATGGAGGTGTTGGCACAGTGAGGAGTGGTTTTGATAGTCTGGCCAAGATGTTGTACCTGCAGAAGGGTTGCATGAATATTTAGGCACTATCCTGTCCTCATTGCAATGGACACTGGAGATTTATGGCACTTTAAAGAACTCAAACTGCAGGTTTTATGACATACTTTAAAACATAAAATATTTTTCTTTTCCCAGGCTGTCCCCAATATTCTATGAGAAGTTCATGCTGGAACATCCCACAACTAGGGGTTAATGTTTAAGGGAGTTTCTGGCCCAGGGGTCACAGGCACTGGTGGCTCTGCCTGTGCTGCCTCTGTCCTTGGGGCTCAGCTTTATATTAACCCCTAACCCCATGTTAGTGAGATTTGTTACAGGACACTAGTAAAAACAAAAACTGTGGTGAGTAGAAAATAAATCAGATTTTTCCCTTGAAGAGGCTGCTGCCTTTCCAAACATCAGATTACTTAAAGAAATACAAACTCTGGAAACCACTGCAAATTCCTGCTTTTTCTGATATTCAGGCCTTTAATCCAAGGTGTGTTGCTGGAGACAGAAAAGCCTCGGGGCAGCGCGGCACGCACACAGGGTTGGGGTAACCCGGCGCTGCCCTTGAGCCGTCACGGAGAGCGCGGGGCTGGGCGCCGGGGACGCCTCGGCCGCAGCTTCCTGTTCCGTGAGGCTGCGTGAGGAAAATACGATTCCCTTCTCTCCGTGCAAACGCAGCCCCCCACGTACCTCGTCTGAGGCGTCCTTCGTGGAGCCGTCCGGCTGCTGCCTCCCTGCCTGGGCCGCGGCTCCCGAGCCCTGTGCGGGGACCTTGTCCCCAGGGCCGGCGCCTCGGGCCGCGGGTGTTCCTGCGAGCGCTGACCTCTGCAGGCAGGAAAATCCCACAGCTCCCAGCGCTCAGAAGGCTCTGCGCTTCAAAACAGGATGTTTCTGATCCCGCTTCAGGCAGCTGGCGCGTTGGAGATTGCACTTCCAGCTCCGTCACCAAAGTGACACCGTGCCCTTCTCCTGGTGTTTTTAATTTTGGTTAATTGTTTTCGTAGCCTGCTGCGGGTGGAGAGCAGCACCCTTCGGGCTGGCGCTGCCCCTTGCCTGGGGGTTTGACGTGCTCAGGGTTCTCCTAGCTCTGTCATGGCACTGCCCTCAGCCCTTCCCGCAGCTTGGGCTGCAGGTCTGGAATGCGGACTGTGCCGGGGGGCGGAGGGAGCCTGACACGGGGCATGTGCTGCCCTCACCTCCGGCGGGCCTGAGTCGGTCCCTCCTGGTGCTCCATGGGCAGGAGATGGGAGCTCACACCTCTCACACCCCGCTCACCCTGGCTACAGCAGGATGAGCCTGACGGGAGAGGAATCCAGCAGAGGATTCCCCTGCCCGCAGCTCTTCGATGAATCTGTGCTGCCGCTGCAGACCCACGCTGGAAACTGCTCTGTCAGGGAACGAGGTGGAACGTGTGGGGTTCACATTACGGAAGGCTTGCTTTAACATGGGAAGTTAAGCAAAGGTTGGGAAATCGGATGTAGTTTTGGGTAACGATAATTTCAAGCCTGGAGCTGAGCTTGTTGAACCAAGCCCAGCAGCCACGAGGAGCAGCAGTCAATGAGAGCAGCCGACTGCAATGCAGTGAGTGGCTCACAGGCAGTGGAAGGCGTGTAAGGGATCACTCTGGTACATTAAAGATGCCTTGTGGCTCCGTCACACTCCCAGAGGGACAGGCTGTCCTATGGATGTGCCATATTCTGGTCCGTACTGCACAGCATTGCATCCCACAGTGACTCGGGGTCATGAGTGGTTGGGAGGCAGTACATCCTTCTGAAGTGCTCCGTGGGATTTCTCCATTTTCTCTTACATTTCCTTGTGCTGGAGTCAGAAGTGCTTGGCCTTGTGCTTCTTGAGTGCTGTTTGCAGTTCAGCGAGTGGGTCTGGCTCTCCTGAAGGGAGGGTGAGGGATGACAAATAGGAAAAAGCCTGTTCCTGAATCTCTTTGCAACCTGATGTTCATGCAGATTTATATTTGGGCAGGCTCAGGTGCTGCCTGAGTAGGTCATTGCCAGTCTGTGTTAGTGAAATCTGAGCAGGAGAGCCACTGGAGCTGCACACCCAGCTTGGCTCCAAGTGCCTGTGGATACCCAGAGATCTCGTGGGCTGTGATGAGAACTAACAAAACCCACAAGAGCACCATGGTCATGGTGTGTTGGAACACACTGTCATTATTATGTTGTATTTTGGTATTAATTTTGTATTTTTGCCCATTTTCATTAGGCTGGATATCGCCGGTATCATGGCCAATTCAAGATTTCATATAATGTTTTCATCAACACAAAACTGCTCAGTCTGTGGCAGTTTTAGATCATTTTGGGAAATGATCTAAATATGGAGAAATACCTAGGATAAGCAGAGGCGAATTTCCGAGAAGGGGTGTTCAGCCAGGGCCAGTCTGAGGGTACCACTGGCTTGAGGAAGAAAACCAGAACTTGCCATTTCCGAGGCAGTCATGAGTAACTCAGGCAGTAAAATGTAAGTGTTCCTTGATAGGAAATTTCACTACAGAAAATTATCTAGGAGCACTTCAGGAGTGAGTGCATATCCTATGAGATCTCAGCATGACCTGGATAAAGAGCAAAGCTGGTATTGAAAACTCTGGCAGTTAGAGAAATTCCAGGCAATGGAGCAGTTTGAGCATAGCTAAAAGGTTTTTATCTTTTAAGAGCAGAAGTGATTGGTTCTTACTGTCTTCCACAGAAGAGGAACTGTCACAATGAACAACTACCATTGGCATCCATGCATGGAAGAAGGTGTGTGATCACTGTAAGGAGTTTTAGGGCACAGCCCATTGAAACCTCACTGCTTGGGGCTGGGAAAGGTTGATAAAGCATTTTACAAAGCCCTGCGTGAGTGCCCTGGTCTCATGTCGAACCAAAGGCTTAGAGAAGATTTGTCCCTTTGAAAGGTGTATGCCAGGAAATGAAGAACACAACCTGCCACTGTAGGGTAGCAAGGGAGCTGTTATTATAAGCATCAAAGAGGTAGGCGGATGTTTTGGAAACCTGACCTGAAGAACAGGTTTAGCGAATGAGATCTCACCCCCAGTGAGGAGCTGACTGGCCACACCGGTGCCACAGGGTGTGGAGGGTTGGGAACACCATGTACCTCCCAGTGTGGCAACTCCAGCAGATACCTGGTATCAGAGAAATGCATCCAAGCACCACCTCTGCCTTGTTCTGAGTCGGATGTTGGCATCTGTGCTTATAAGGATGTTGCTAATGAGACAGAGAAGTCCTTTTCATTTGCTTCACTGCATTCAGTTTTAGTCCTGGCTCTCAGGAACCATGGTGTGTGTGACCTGCACGTGTGAAGCACCATCTCTTTTTCTTATCTACTAAATCTGTGGTCTTTGGTTGCTGCTAAAGCAACTTTAAAAATGTTTAAAAATAATGAAATAGACTCATTAGTGTGAGGGTTACTTGTCAGTTCAAAAATGTGGTTTTAAATTAAATCCAAGCATATGTTTCCTTGGCTTTGTGTGGAATTTTACCCTGCCAGGCAGGTGGGCATCCACAGTCAGTTAGAAATCAGATTGGAAGTTTCAGTGCACAAAGACTGATTCACAATTTGTGTGCCCTTACACTTTCATTGAATTGAGATGATGCCTGGGGATAAGCACTGGCTGCAGTGTTGGGTGCAGATGATGAAAAGAGCTCACTGGTGAGTGAGTTAACATTAACAAAGGAATTGGTGTCAGACTTCACTGGTTTTTATGTTCATTCATAACAGTTTATTTGGCTGTTGTCTGTTTGTATCCTTGGAGCTTTTTCAGTTCCTTGTGGAAAAGAGCAAAATATACAATCATCATTTAGTTTATTTCTTCAGAAGTGTCCACATTAAACCATGACTTAATTCAGTAGAGGTGCATGACATAGTTTTATATAAATGTATAAGCACCAACACAGAATACAGACTATATGCCACATATAAGCAACATACACAGTGCAAAAAATTGTCTTCCATCAATACTCTGATAATCTGTATCTTCTGGATACACCAGTTTTATTCAGGAATGTGCTTTAGGAACATAGGGAAAAAAACTATTGCAAAAGAAACAGAGACACAAAGATACCCCAAAATCTTCCTGGTGATGCCTACACTGATTTTTTTTCAGGGTGCCACTTCCTCACTGCAGTGCCATGAAGCACAAGAGCATCAGTGAAAGTTGTATGGGCTCTGTGTCTGAGCCCAACCAGGGGTTGCCAGTTCAGAGGGGTGAGAAGAGCTGTGCTGGAAAATGCTGTGATGTTTAAGCCAATACTTCAACAGTAAAAGGATCATTTCCCGTGTGCCATCTCTGAGGGCTGGAGCCTGGAGCTCTGGTCAGGTTTGAAGCTCTGTGTGCTCTGCTGTGTGCCCCAGGATGCTGCCTGTGCTGGCTGCCCCTGCTGGCGGGTCGCAGCTCACAGCCTATGGGGTCTTGGTTGGCAGCTGGATTGGGACTTTCTGCTGTCTCTCCACTGCTGGAAGGATTTCTTGTGACTCTACTAGCCCCGACTGAGTTAGGACAGTGTGACCTGGCCCTCCCTTGCCCTTCAGGACACCTGCTGGAAATGACCCAGACACCCCTTAGCCACAATGGACTGCATTGTGTGCAGCCCCTCTGTGCTTGGTGGACACCGCATCAAAGGGAGACACCTTGATTTATTTTTCCTCTCCGGGTAATATTTGAATACTTGGGAAGAGCAGCAAAATCCTTTCTGCCTCTTCATTGCTGACATTACTGGATGGCTCCCACCCAAGGACTTGCATAAATGCCCCTGTCCCAGCCTGGGTGAGCTGATAGCACTGATTTCACTGATGCATATGGAGTGACAGATTGCCTCTCCTGGAGTGCATTTCCATCTGTGGCAAAATTACAAATTAATTTGCTGAATTTTTTGAGCTCTTTGATCAAGGTTACTCAATCTGTGCCATAACTCCTCACAAAACCTCAGCACAGTAATTCTGGCTTGTTACTTACACTGATGTTATCTATGGAGTATCATGCAGCATTCTTTACAGCTAAATACAAGCACCCTTAGCAACACCTTTTTATCCTTGGAGAAATTCGGCTTTTTTTCCCCTGTGAAAAAATACTGGATGCTGCTTTTTCCTTATGGTTTTAATCATAACCTGTATAAAAAGCTTCACAGTTGGAAACAATGCTATAGATCCTTTCAAATCTTGTTTGACCCATAATGACAACATGCACTGTATTTCTGAAATAAAATCGTATTTACAATAAGCATATGAGCAAGGGCCTTAAAAACTACAGCAGAGGCAGTGCCATGAGATGGGGTGCTCAAGGACTGAAGCTGAGTTAAGGGCCTTTATAGTCCAGTCTGTCACAGAAGCTCCATACCTGTATCACTGCTCTTGACACGTATTGTGGCTCAGGTGTTTTACTCAAGCTGTCAGGTCAAGCAACAGCCCTCTGAAATGAAACATCCCACTGGACCAGGAGACTAGAGAATGGATTAGTAATTTTTTATAAATATGTATAAATGCCCAGTTTCCCTTAAGTTACATAGAGATCCACTGAAGATGTGGATAATAAATGTTGATTACCAGGTATTACCTGCCCAGCTGATGAGGTCCATTGAGGCCGTTCAGGAGCCAGCGTCCAAAAGCAGTCAGTGAGTTATGCTGTTCCGGCTTTGTATCAGGGTTGATGTGAGAAGCAAGAAGCTGAGATATTCCTGAAAACACACTTCTAGCTCTGGATGTGGATATCCCAGGGCACGGGTTCCCCCTGAGTGTGACAGGCTGTGTCCATACGTAGTGCAAATGCACCATCCACCCCAGCTTGGCTATACCAGCAGCAAGAAGAGTTTTAGCTTTGCAATGTGGCAACTGCAATGAGGCAGCTCTGACCTCTGGAAAAGGGGATGAGAAGCACTGACAAGTAGTTTTGCACTAGGACCTACATGCCCTGCTACCCCTGTTGGCTACAGGTACCAGCTGCATGCAGGGTGGTTAACAGGACAGCCTGGCACTGGTGGGACATGACCACATCAGCCCCTCTCCATCACAGGACATTTCTTGTTGGTCCCTATGGTAGCACGTGTCCAGCTGCTGGGTGAGGGGATGAAGCTCAGTAGTGCAGGGGCAAGAAGCAGTTTGTCTGTCTGCTGCATCCACAGGGATCTGCTGCCTGGTCTCTGCACTTCCATGGACACCCATGCTGGGAACACCCAACCTTTGCTTTCTGTACAGAGCATTTGCCTTCCACCCGGGGTATTGATGGAACAGCCCAATGTATTTTCTGCCTGAGCATGGAACTGCCTAAAAAGCCACTTTCAAACAGGGTTGAAATGCAGTTTAAAGGTGCTTATGAAGTATAGCTGCACCTGCCTGTGCTGCACTGGTAAGGGTGCACAGAGGTTGGTTCTTCTGCTAGTACAGGTGTGCTGCTGAGACACACAGCCTCAGCCAGGCTTGACTGGCACACTGGTGCAAAGCCAGTGACCCTTGGGAAAGCCATTATGGTCACCTAGGCCGTTCTCAGTAATACACAGGTTGTCCCTTTTAGTTACCAGGTTTCTAGGAGGCTCTCCAGAGCTACAGCTGCCCTCTTGACCCCTTGTGCCTGGCAAACCTGCCTCCAGGAAGAAGCAGGAGTCCCCCAAGCTGTTCCTACACAGACTTCCCTGTTTTAAATATGTGCTGTGTCTCTAGAGATAACCAAGAGTTAGCTGGTGATTAGTGTGCATGCACAGTCTGGGGGGAAAATGACACCATTCTCTCTGCATCCAGTTGTGTGAGTACTTTGGTGAATAATGCACTTTTTCCACAGTGATTCCTTCCTGATCTGGGAAAACCTTTTCTGTGCCTTCTACTGGAGCAAGTGTTAATAACTGCAAGTAGCGCCGGTGGTGTGGCTGGGAATGTCCACCATGTACAGAGATTTCAGTGGGGGTGTTGGCGCTGGCCTTGGTAGGATCCTGATGGGTTTTGGCAGAAGCTACGCTGCTTTCTCGTCCCCTGTCACTGTTGATGTTCTTCTCAGGTTTTCCTTGACTTTAATGAATTCTGGTGCATGGTCTTCCTGCTTCTCCTGCTCTTTCTCCAGCTGTAAGAAAGAATTAATTTTGCACATGAAAGGATGAAAGGGCATCCACTATGTTAAAACAGGAGGCTTCATTATTGCTGGGTCCAGTTATTATTGATCAAAGCTGAATGAGTGTGTAGTGCACATGCCGCGGCTCTCTTTTGACAAGCCATCACACCAGACCTATGTTCACCCTTAGTCTCTCCTTCTGTCCAGTTCAAACATTAATTTCTTTCTTTCCTCCAGGGAGGAACATCTCCATCAAAAAACAGGGTAGGGCTTCACTTCAGGCCTGGCATGGGAGAGGGAGGAAAAGCTTTGAATCCTTCCCAGCAAAGGAGGCCTGTGAGCCTGGGAAAGCTCTCAGCATTAGGTATTGTCTAAGATGAGGTATGTCATTGTACTGCCTTACTTTCATATGTGAAGTCTTTATGGATCTTCCCTAAACCACCTTGTTTCATATTCCTTGTTCTCTGAGAGTGCCAGCCTTTGATTTTCAAGTGATCTCAGATTGATGGGCACTGTTGTTGTGTTGTTAATTAAACAAACTGGTTTCATCCATTTGCAGTGCAAATATTGGCAAGTAGGAGAGGCGATGACTTTATTCTCGGCGGTAATGAGCCTGCTCACTGCTTGCATTGGTTTGGGTAAGAGGGCAGGCACAGACTACCTGGGGCATGGCTGTGCTGCTGTCAGGTGCACAGTGAATACTGCTTTCCCCAGGCAGAATTTTGGCCAGGAAATGTTCCCCAAAGCAGTTTGGGTGAGATTGCAGCAATGTTTCTTCCAGCATTTCTGCAGCCTCTCACCCCACGCTGCAGGATCCTGAGCCCTCCTCTGGTGGGTGCTGCAACAGCCCCCATGCAGTTTAGGGACTTTGAACTGGAGAAAAACACCCCACAGACACTGTGTGGGATCCAGAGGAGACCCAGGGCAGTGGTGTGTAGTGGGGGTCCTGGGTGAAGTGGTACAAACTTGGTGGATCCCACTGTGAGGATGAGAGTGCTGCACCTGTGTGGGGCAGCAGTGGAGGATGTACTTTGGCTCCTGTTTTATGGAGGGGTACCTTGAGTTGAGCCTCAGCCTGCCCATCTCCCCTCTGCTATGTGTTGGGTGGTTAGGATAACCCAAGGGTGGCTGAAAGCTCAGTTCTACCTGATCCAGCCTCTGGTGCCTCTTTAATAGCTCTTTTTCAAAAGGAGACTGCAATTTCTTTGCCTCTTCCTCTTCCTTCTTCTGTTTGATGAGCAGGTCTCGCCGTCGGTGCTCCAGCACTCGCTGCAGCTCTGGCTTGCTCTCCACACCCAAACCTCTGTGGATAAAAAGCAGATAAATGAGGGCCAGAGCATCTACACCTGGGGTGTAACCACTGACAGCCTGGCAACCCCAAAACTTGTCTTGGTCCTAAATGGAAACACAGGATCCATGAACCAGCCCTGACCCTCAAATCCATCCACAAGGTTTGAGGATGTTTGATGGTGCCTTGGGCTGCCTGCTTGGGGTGGGCACAGGTTGCTGTTCGTGTATGGCACGTGTGGTGCTAGAAGTTCTGCTGATCCCATTGCACTGGGGTACCACAGCTTTCTGTGTTGGCTGTGAAAACGGGACCTTCCGTAGTCTGCTGCTGTTACTGGTTTCAACGGTGTCAGGTGTAGATTCAGCGGCGTTGATAACATGTGCAATAACGACGATTTTTTTCCCACCAGCAGGGGTAGTCATTGGGCTGCAGTAATTGTCCTAGCAGCTCCTTCCCTCCCCGCACGTCCCATGTGAAGCTTTGAAGCTTTGCTTCCTCTGAAGCTTTGCTTCCGAGCTGAGGGCTGACGACGCCCCGGCTGCCATGGATAGTTTGGATCAAGAGGCCAAAATGAACTGCCCTTTTCTCCTGGAAGCTGGAGGGTTTGCTGATGGCGCAGGTGCCTGACTCCCCTTTGGCCACCTGATGCATTTTAGGTGAACCCCTGTTCTGGGAGGGGTGGAACCACAGGAAAGGAGACACAGCAGGGCCATGCAGGTGAAGAGATGGAAGGCGTTCCCTGAACAAATTTCAGAAACCTCACACTGTGGATATTGCCGTACCTGAAGTAGTTATGAGAGTAGTTATGGGTGGTGCTTGGTGTTCCTGTGGGCGCAGCTCTGTGTTGAGAGAGGAGGGGACCTCCCCATGGCTGTGCTAAGGGCTTGCCCAGGGTGCAGGGGGTTGCGGAGTGCTGTTAATGTAAAGCTCCTCCTCAGCACCAGGAGGTCTCTGTTGACCAAAGGCTGGTTGGTTTTGGCCAAGGTTGTTTGAAAGTAGAGGCATCAAACCCTATGGACTATGAATTTCTTGCTAGGGTGGCAGGTGCTGAGGTGGTACTTCACATCACAAGAAGCAGAACTGGCAGGCAGGAGAGAGGAGCCATCTTCTCCAGATGCAGCAAACCTCTGCACTGTCACAGCTTGCCTGGGGCCCAGTGCTTGCATCCTTCCAGTACCACTTTTAGTGATACTTCCTATTGTAATTTCTTTTTTTTTGCTTTATGGCAGGACAAAGTTCACAGCAACATCAGTGAAGGCAGCCATAGCCTTGGCCCCAGAGCTTTCATGATGGTTTTTGAAGGCAGGAACAACTTGGATGCTGCAAAATTGCTTTTGCCAAGGCTTGAGAGAAGAAAAACCTGCCTTGGCTTCTCTGGAGACACAGCTTGCAATGCTGCCTGTAGATTTGTTACTATTCTTTGATTTAATCAGCCTGTGTTGTTAGTGCCCAGAGGTGTTGACTAAGATAAGGATTTTGTTACACAAGCTGCTGATTTGAGTTGCTGTTCCATGCTGCTTGAGGGGGAAAAACCAACCAAAGCAGAAACAGGAGCAAGTCATAATTCCTTCTCTCTCCCCATCTCCCCTCTCTCCTTCTATGGTAACATTTAGCAGGAAGCAAAACTGGTGAATTTGAGAGTGACAAGAAACCAGCAACAGGGGATTACTTTTTGCATTAGGGTTTGTTTCACATATTTGCTGAAAAATACTTGGGAGGTCAGAGCCAAAACAGGGATAAACTGATGCTTGAGAGGGGACACATGAGTAGATGGTGCAGGAGGGCTGTGGTGGAGCTGCTTCCTGCCAGTAACTGGTGGCACACGTGGATGGGACACGGGGCAGGCACAGAACTGGAACACAAAGAGATGATGTGCTTTGTGTTTGCCAGTGTGAAGTGCAGCTCTAACGCCGCAGGGTCTGCACCTCCTTCACTGCCATTTCTCTCTGCTGCTTCCATTGCAGGGATTTCTTGTTCCTTTGTTCCATCATAGTTAGACTGGAATAATGTTCTGTGAGATCAAAGCCAGTGCTGGTGGATGACCCTTTAAACTGAGCAGTATCACTAGGGAGGAGATGGTCACTCTCAAGCCAGAGACTTTTAAAAATATCTGGCTGATATAGTGACATCTTCCTTGATGCCAGAGAAAGGTCTCTGTAATTCTTCTGATTCTGGGAATATCAAATCATACCCAAGCTCAGCCAGTGCCAGTATTGATTAATGCACCCTGCTGGCAGGCTTGATTGTTCACTGAATTAATATACATGTCTGGTTCTTGTGATGACTGCAGTCCTTCAGAACAGAGGCTGTGCTCCTTTTAATTAGGCAGCCAAAGAGCTATTGTGTCAGGGTATTTCAGGGTGTTCAGAAAATGTCAATAAAAAGCCAGCAGATTTCTTGCTGTGCTTAAAAGCCTCTGAGCAGAATATGATTTTATTGCACTGATGTTCAGACAGTTGCCGCAAAGGAATGATGTAGTTATAGGTTCTTGATCATTGGTATGATTTTCCTGATGTTGTAGCTGCACCCCAAAAGAGTTAAATTGGGGTGATGGGGTAGGAAGTCAGGAATATGATTTCTAGCCCTGTCTTTACGCATTTGATATTTAGGGAGCTGGTGAGTGGCCTTCTTGTACAGATGATCTCACCCCAGTGCTACCTCAGCTTTCAATGGCTGCATCCAGCCTGCACCTCTTCCTGCCTCTGGGTTGACTTTCAAGTGTCCAGGAATGCTGTACATTGCTGGGGACTTGGAAGATCAGTGATGAAGACAGAAAAAAACAGAAAACCTCCAAGGGACACCAAAAAGGGGCTGTAGGGATGCCTTGCATGTCCCAGTGCTTATGACTCTAAAAAGTGCCAGCCAATGCTTCAGGATGGCAGAGCAGGGGCTTTTCATTCTGCTTTTCTTTTAAAAGAAATGGTCACATCAGAGGAAAGAGGGAAGGATACAGCAAAAGAGAACAGGATACTGTGTTTGTTTGCAAGTGAGGGGATTTATCCTGCCCTTCCAGCTTGCAGTCTGTCACTGGCACCTGTGCCTCAGCTCCTGAGCTCTGACAGCTCAGCACATCTTGGACTGTTCCAGTGGCAGGCTGCGACCTCCTCTTACCTTTTGTGGTTCATCAGCAGCTCCCTATGCAGCTCTTGATGGCTCTTCGAGGCTTTTACGGGATTTAGGAGCTTTTTAGGTTTGATGAGGTCTGGGTTTCCATCTATGTAGTCTGGGTGAGTCAGGATATTCCCACCATCTGGTCGCTCCCGCTGTATTTCCGTGTACATTGATGCTGGAAGAAAAAATGAGGTATTTGCATGAGAAGTCTCACACGGCTTCGTGTAAGAACCCTGGGCAAGACAGAGGAGAAGAACTGGTGCTTGTCCTGGCTGCTTGACACCCGTGTCAGTGTCTGAGTGCATGTGCCTTCATGTGCTGCTATGGGTTTTTTAGAGGTTTTAAAAAATACTCCCTTTGTGTTGTGGATGAGACACATATTAATTAGTTCACTTAAATTACTTGCCAGCCATTCGCTTCGGTGGCTGCAGAATTTAGTGCCAAGAATTAATTAATGCAAGATAGGTCTAACTAAGACTGGAAGTAGCCATGGATGTGGACTGTGTTGAGTTGCTGCTTTGGGAATTCTGGATGAGGATGTTGGTCCCATAGCACAAGAGGATGCTGCGGGATTTAAGGGGCTTCTGAAGCACTGGCCTAAGGAAGTCCTGCTGTATCTGAAACCTCTTGTCAAGGAAAGATTTTGCTGACATCCTGCTGACCAATTCATCAGGATCGAGTCCAGTGCCAAGAAAAGCATCATTTGCCCATGCAGTCTGTGATCATGCTGCAATAATTTGTATGTTCTGGATGTAAGAACAAGAGCCCACTGTTTTGGAAGGGATGGCAGCTTGGATTTCAGACAAACCACAGGGCATGCTCACTGTTGATGTTTTCCAAGTCGTTTACATTTTCTCTTTACAAAAAACTCCTATACAAAGTGAGTGCAAAGCATAAGATATAAGACAAACTGCATGTGGTGGGCTGCGTCTTTAAATGAGGAGCACAGTAGGTCTGCCTCCAATTACTCAGTGTATGGTCTAATCAGGGGCTCAGAAAGAGCAATTTATTCCTGACTATTCACTTGAACAATTTGGAAGTTTACCAGTAAGAACAAAAAAAGTCCCGGGAAAAGGGTGTAGGCAGCTTTGTGTCTTTAAGTGTCTCATTATTACAGCACTTTTTGAGGCCTCGTGTGAAGTTATATGGATTGATGGAGCTGGAAGAAAAACAGTTGTTCAGTAATGTTGCCTCTTTCTGTTATTTCAATCTCATGTATAAAAGGAATAAAACCTTTTTAAAAGAGAGATCAATATAAAAAGCCGAGAGAAAGCAGGCTAGGTCATTCTTTCATAGTCAGTAAGCACTTAGAAATGTGAAGTGGATTGCAATCAAACAGAATTGTGTAAGGAATAATACTGCTGAAGAAAAGATTCAATATCAAACAACTTCTCATTGAATGTTAATGTGGCCAGTGCCCTACTGCTTTGGGAACAAAGGAAAACAAATCAGAGCCCATTACAGGAGTGTAATTGGGGTGAATAGTTCGGTACATATTTAAAGGGTACTTGGAAGCTGGAAGCAATGGTTTTTTGTATCACATTATTTTCCTCTAGGATCACACATCACTGCTGGCAGAAGGGAAGGTGGTGTAGTTTGATGTTCGGTGGCAAGTGCCAGGCTGACTCAAACCCTTGCGGGGCTGGACTCCTCAGGCTGAAACTGGGAGCTCAGCCTTGCCTTCCAGAGAGATACAGGGACTGAAGAACAGCCAAGGGTTAAGGCAGTGCAATTTCATGGCTAATTTTTGTTAGATGAAAGCCAGGTTTTGAACAATGAGAAAACACATCAGATTTTCACTGGGGTAAAATTGCTTCATTTTTTTCTTGTACTTCTTTTTTTTTTTTTTTTTTGTTCACAGAAGAGGCAGAGAAAAGACAAGGAAGGAAGGAAGGGAGGTACAAATGCAAAGGTTTGTTTTGGCTTGACTGAAATGGTTGAAATCCTATTTTAAATGGCAAAGCTATATCTTCATTTTTCAAACAGGAAGGTCTTTCCATGGAGTAACTTCAATAAAATGCCAGGTGTTTTTAATGGAAACACTGTTTTTGGAAGCTATGTTAATAGACTAAGCTCAGTGTCACTGTGTCATCCCACTGCCCTTTCCTGCTGTTCCTGTTTAGTCCAGAGCTACCCTCACTGACACAGGTGCCCACACTTGCTTGTGTGTTGGTACCAAATCCTGATGCATGTCAGGAGAAGGGCTGGGACGTGTCTGTCTTGGATTTGTCTATCTTAAATCCACCTGATGTGCTCTGCTAGGGGATAATGCAGTGAGTAGTGAGCGTGGAAGGATTATGCAGCCAACCAAGCCTGAAGGACCAACCTGAGCGTGTAAATGGCTGAAACTCAAGTGACTTTGGTATTTTGCTCTGGACAAATTAGCTCTTGGGTCCTGTTGCTAAGATGTGCTAGCTCTTGGGGCACAGGTGCAGCACTGTTATTTATTAAATACTGTTTTCCCCTGCCTCCATGATGTATGGTTTTCCTTTTGCAGCTCAGGAGTGGGAGTCCCTTCTTCCCTACTCCAAGACCCCGATCCTGGGAGATTTGCTTGGGCAGGCTTTCCCCACATCCACATAGGTCTAACACCCAGCAATGCACACCCCATGGAATGGTGTCATCCAGGCCTTCAGTCTGGGCTTGTGTTTCCCCAGACACCCAGGATGATCAGGGAAGGGCCCCCTTCTGTCTTATGCGGCATTTTGAGGGAGCACTGTGATAAGCCAGGAGGTTTTGGATGGGTTAATGTGGCTATTTCCAGACTGCAGCAATCTAACGTTGCATGACTGAGGCTTGCAAAGAAGCAGTAATTTATCAACCTATTTACTGAAGGCAGATAGGGAACTTTTCCCTTAAACTAGTACAAATTAAGAAAAAAACTAGGAAGGAAGGAGTGGGAGGAACTGAAATGGACAGGAAGCTTTTCTGGCCTCGTTCTGTTAAACCAACATTTGAAAGTCCTCATGAGGAGTGCAATTTGCCTCAATAAACTGTGGGGGCCAGGACACAGCAGATACCTCTGTGCTTGGTTTTCATTGCACTAGATGTGCCTAGGGGTGTGCAGTCACCACCTCGAGGGCTTGTCTTCCCCTGAGTGTCTGTATTGCTGCCCTGGGGACAAAGTCAAAGCCCTGACTGGGACTGGAAGGAGCCTTGAACCTCTCTACAAGAATAGCACTTTAAACCTTCAGAAGCCCTCAGCCTGGAACAATTCAAGGAATGTCTTCATTTGCACTGAATAGAAACAGAAAAATGAGAATATAAAAATACTGGTGTGTCTGGAACACAGCTTGGGGTTATGCTGGGGATAAGGATGGGCATCCTTTCTCCTGCAGGTTGGCAAATAGGACCTGGTGCAAAATGTTTGTCGGGGAGTAGATCTATCATCTCTGACACCTGATGTAATGCATGTCCATGTAAGGGAGACACAGTGCTATCAGGCTGCTTTTTGTTATTATTTATGGTGCTGGAGGTGTAAATCAAGCCAGGTCTCTGCAGTGGATTTACAGCAGGATGTCTGTTTTTGCATGATTCGGCCATAGATCAATGAACAAGGCTCTGCTCTGGCACTTCCCTAGCCACCATCATAAATCAGCAAGAGGTGTTGGACATTTTTATTTTGTTCTTGGCAAGATATAAACAAAAAAATACATGTGGATGTTAACACCCTCTGCTGTACTGAGGAAGACAGCATGACCTTTTAAATAGGTATTCTTTGGAGTGTTGCTTAGAAAAAGTAACTCTGCTTCAGCACACTCAGGCTTTTGCTTGCTTTTAGGTATTTTCCCTTTCCTCATTTCTAGAAGCTCAAGGCTTTCTAGGAAAGGTGTGTTTTCCAGCTTTTCAGTTAATAAAAAGCAAGACTGCCAGGATGAGGATGCCAGGGCCCCTGGCAAGTACTTGGACTTCACACATGGAGTTATGTCCTCTCTCAACCGTACTGTGAAATGAGCCTCCAGTCTCTATCAGTTTTCTAGGAGACCACACAGGAAATTTTCAGCATCTTTGAGGTGGCCCAGAGACCAGCCATCCTCCTGCCTCCAGGGTGTGGAACTGACTGGAGGAGAAAAATGGCATTTTAATATCTTGGCCTCTTCTGACCTAAAGCAAAGTCCAAATTCCTGCTCAGACCACCTGGAAATACCTATAAATCCCCCAGTTCCTGGGAGAGTTGCAATAAAATCATCATTCTGCAATCCTGGGACAAATTGTTTCCCCTTCTGATTATGCTCAGCTGCAATCTTTTTGGGAAACAGGATATCAGGCAGCTTTGGTGCAGCACTAAATGCTTTTGAAAGCATGAATGCTGCAAATATATATTAAATATGCTCTACTAGGAGTGTAAAACAGCGCATGCTGCTTGGGGTGCTGAGTGACTTTTGTGCAGCCCCCCAGAATAAGGAGGAAGTTTTTAGCCTGCTCCTGGAGAGGAGGAGGAAGAGGAGGAGGGAGAGGAGGTGAAGGACTGGCTCATGGCCAAGGACAGGCATTGGAGATGAGGGTTTGGGCACAGCTGGAGCTGGGCTGTGCTTCCTTTGGCTGCTGCTGCTTTTTGGTTTTCCCTCACAAGGAGGAGATGCCCTTCACAGAGTATTTATTTAGGATTAAGCAACTTGTCTCCTGGTGGTAGATTGCCCTGTGAGCCCCTCTGCGTCACAACTGTGCACTGCTGCGGGCAGCCTGTGCTACCGTCCTGTTGGGATGGAAATAATCCCCAGGAATGTTAAAGGGATTAACAGTCCTGGAAAGGGTGGGTTACCTGATGGATGCAGCTCTGCTTACGGCTGCCTACATGGCTACAGCTGTTCTTTACAAGGGGAAAAACTAAACAGGCTGGAAATGAAGTTAATCCATAGCTGCTGAGTTTAGAAAGCTGTGGAGTGGAGGTCTGGGGTCCTGCCCATCACCTGTCAACCTGCACCTGTACAGGAGCATGGAGGGTGCAGCAGGACAGCAACTGCTTTTTGCAGGTTTTATGTGAAATGCCCGACTTGTGTTTTGCCAAGGTCTCCTTGACATCCTGCCTGCTCTGACATCTCATTTTAACCCTGCACATCCCTCCAGCCTTTTCCATGCCACCTGCATCCTTAAACTGCAAAGCTGTCAATACTGCCTTCTGCAGTACAGGTCACTGTTCAACTTTAGCAGAAATCTAGAAAGCAAATGTAGTTCACAGTGTTTTCTTTCTGCTATCTATGTCATTTGAGAACTGATTTTCCAACTAGAGCATCTCAGAAGAGTTTTAACAATAGGGCCAGATGATGACCAAACTGCTTTTGTTAAAAATACTGTATTGGCATCCATTTCTGGGTAGATAATGGGCCTTTGTGAAATGCCACCCGTGTAAAAACAGTCAGAAGGCGTTATTTTGCAAATGGGATCTGTACTCAGAGGACATTGCTGTCTGTAATCCTGTGAGACCCTGTTACTTGGTAGAAGGGATAAGACTGGGCAAAAACCTCAGGATGTCCAGGGTCAGAGGCCTGGATCTGGGTTTGTAAAACCACTGACCCAAGAGACCACTTCCTGAGCAGAAATGATCACTTAAAGCTCTGGTTACAGGGAAGAACCTCTGGTTTTCTGGATGCCCGGGATTTATTAATGAATGCGTCTTTTTTAAAGAAGCAGGAGATTAATGAAGGGCTGCTGACAGCAGCTGGTCATACACGTCCTGCAAGTCAGGCAGCTGCAAAACCAACACATCGGTGTAGGCCAGCAGAGCGAGTTTAAAGCTATTTATGCAAGTAAGCTGAGCCTAGGAGGTAATGCGAGTTTCTGACACTTTTAACTGCAATTATGGGGGAAACCATCCCTTTTCTGGGCTGGTCCTTGGGGAGCCCTCCTTTCTTCAGGATGAGAGTACTGTCCCTCACACCCCTCTTGGGAAGGCTGGGAGGAGCAGGGCCTGTCCTCACTCCCTGCAAGAGTTTGCACGTGCAGGTGCAGGTGTGTGGGATCTTTAAACCGGCCTCTGTTACTTCTAAGCATTTGCATGCTTCTCCCTGTTAACCAGAACTTAACTTTTTTTTTCATTTTAGAGTATGAACTTTCTGTCAACGCATTTCCAATGTCTGAAATGGAGCTGGAGTTTGGCTCTACATCTTTTCTTGTGAGAGAGTAATGACAGAAAAGGTCATGCTGTATGTTAAGTCCTACAAAGAATGAAGCTGAAATTTTGTCTTTGGTTTTGGATTCTTCAATTGATGGCACTTGCTAATTTGCATGATTTTTCTAGTGTTAATTAACTGTGTTTTAGAAATACAGAATAGCTGGGGTTGGCAAAATGGGAAAGAATTGCGTATCAGTCTCTGAAAGCCCCAAAGCTTTTTCTGATGACAGCAGCTTTCAGGTGTGTAACTGCATTGCAGAGGATCAGCTTCCAGGAGGACAAGAGGTTTGACCTCAAAGTCAGGCACTTGCTTTAGGAAGCCCCTTTCTGCATGGTCGGTGCGTTCAGAGCAGAGGGAGGCACCCAGGTGCCAACTTTGGTGAGTCAGATGTGGGTGCTGCTGGATGGGGAGGCTCGCAGTGCCTGGATGCCCTTTGGTGAGTGAGTCCCCACAGCTGACCCAACAAAATGTGCCTTATCAGCCCAGTAATCCATGGGTTGCTGTTACAACAACCTGGAACAAAATACCTGTAATTCACATTAGCCTAATGACTGCTGCGGCTTACTGCCCTGGTGATGGATGATGATGATGTTAGTAATGATAGTAATAATAATAATAATAATAATAATAGTAGTAATAATGTGAGCCCAAAGATTGGCAGATACTAAACATTATCCTCCCTGGGTGAGATGGCACCAGCTTCCATCCTCACCGTGATTTTCCTCTCCTCTGGTTCCAGCCGTGCCAGCAGCTCAGGAGCACTTCATACCGATGGACCTGGCACGCTCCCCCGTGCTTGTCACCAGGCGACCGTACCTCTGATAAATGATATGTGTGCTCTGGGAAGGAGTCAAAGAGCCTTTGTCCGCTTTTAATCTATAGTTTTAAATAATTAAGCAAGGCTAATTCTGGTATTTATAATGCAACAGGGTGAGTGTAACTCGATGTGGCTGCTGTGGGAAACAGTTCTCGGCTATCAAGTGGCTGCCTCAGGGCAGCAGGCGCTCACACCCCAGATCGCCTCACCTTCACTCAGCCCCGACGGTCAGAAACAAACCCCACGGGGTCACAAGGTCAGAAAGGCAGAGAAAACCCTAATGGAAATATAAAACAGGGCTGGAGGACACACCCCTGCAGCTCCCAGCACTGCTGCCACGTGTCACCACTGTTCCTACCTCTGTGTCTCTGCTGAGCACATGCTGGGGATGGGGCTGCTCACCCGCACAGCCAGCGCTCCCTTCCAGTACAGCCAGTGTTCTCTCACTAGTAAAGCCAGTCTCCCCAGTTTGTCCAGCGTCTCCAGCCCTGCTTACCCTTGCTGAGCCCCGTGCCAGCACCGCAGCCCCCAGGGCTGGGTCCCCCATTTGCACCAGCACTGCGCCCGCCTAAGGGAGCACAGAGCAGGTGCTGGGCTCAGCCCGGGCTGCTCATGTGTCACCACCTGCCATCACCCAAAGGTAAAGGACTCTGGATGTCACCATGGTCACCCGCTGAACTTTGCATTCATGCATGTGGATTCAGAAGAGAGAAATCCCACCGGGTCTGAGGCTTGCTGAGCTGTCTGGGGTGTAGCAGTTACCAGCTGGAAATGCTTGTACCGTCAGGCAGCAGCAAGTGCCTCTCTGCTGGCAGGCAGGACTGGGGGTGCTGGTTAATCATTTCATTTAATTACCTTGGACTGTGATAAGCAAAGATAGCAAGGCTGGGATCTTAGTCTGTTAGCAATCACCAAGACGTCCCATGCCTTTTACAAGCAGCATGTGGAGCACTGGTTTAGTTTTGTCAGACAGTAGCAGATGCCTAGCAGTCCTTCTTGACAATCATAAACTTAGTTTTAATATCTCATCAAATATTTGCTTTGCGCATTTGCCTGCCAGTGACAGAGATGCACATCAATCAGTAATGAATGCTTAAAGTTAGTTCAAAGGTATTTTGTTAAATACAGAAAATATCCACCCATGTTGATTTGTAGGGATTGCATTAGCCCTCTATCCAGCCCGGTGCCTCTCCAAGAAGAAGGTTTGAATTGCAGGATGGATATTCTAAGGGAATTTCTTGTGGGATATGGAAAGGCAGAAGCAGAAGGGCAGCTTCTCAACCAGCTACTGAAGTATTAAAATACCATGATATCTCAAAGAAAATTAAAACGCGTCCCAAGTCACCTGTGTATGCAGTGCAGAGCAATCCCACGGGATCAGCAGCCCGCCCCTGCAGAAGGGAGCACCAGAGAAGCCGGGATCCCCTGGGGCAGTGTGGGGGCCCTGGGCTTACCTGATTTCCGCAGCGAGGCCCTGGGGAGCCCGGGGGGCAGGTGCTGCCCTGTGCCCCACGACATGGGGCTGTGGGGGCTGAGGCTGCCGCTGCTGCCTGGCTGCACTCGTGCCTAGGTGACTTTTGGCCGGTCCCACGGAGCCGCCTGGCTCCTGCCAGGTCTGTGTAGTGGCAGCAGGGACGGAAGGTCACGTGGAGGTGGCTGGTGCACCGGCGCTCCCTCCTTGCTGCTCCTGCCACCCCACAAGGACCTCACTGAGGGCCGGAGTTCAGCTGGCAGCAGTTGGTGGCCTTGCTCGCTCTTCAGTGCTGGTCCCAAACGTCCCTCTGCCGCCCTGAAAACTTCCCTTTGCTCTTTGTTGCCAGATGATGTTTTCCCGAGATAGATGAACAAGCTAATCGCTTTTTCTCCCCAGAGCAAACAGCTCTGTGCGTGCCCAGGCACCCGAGCTGCCTGCTTGGCACAGCCACTGCTGCTGGTGGAGAGGTCGTGTTCCTGCTCCACAGAGGACGATTTCTCCTCAACGTGCCTTAACCATGCTCCTGGAGAAATCAGATCGCCCCAGAGGAAGCCGCACGCCCACTCTCTTTAGCAACCACTGCAACAGCCAAGCCGGCACCAGGGCAACCGCTCGAGCTATCGTGATTATTCCCTGGCATGTTGCAACACCCTGTCATCCACCAACTGCTGCGCGGCCAAGGGGGAGCAGCTACTGCACCCCAGGGGGAAGGGCTGCAACAGGGAGAAGCAGCCCCTCCACGGGGCCATGG
Source organism: Falcunculus frontatus (assembly GCA_013398115.1). Lineage (NCBI taxonomy): Eukaryota > Metazoa > Chordata > Aves > Passeriformes > Falcunculus > Falcunculus frontatus. Next base: position 346,282 of record VZRV01010114.1, read on the forward strand.
GTGTCCTGGTGGCATAAGAGCTTGTGTGATGCCACAGCATCGCTGCCCCAGGTCTACTACTGCTGAGATGCAGCCTCTGCCTGAGCTGGGCTTCTTGTCCTCATCATCACTCTGGCTGGAAGGTACCATGTTGGCTGTCCCTGAATTGCCACAGCCTGGGAAACCAAAGGCTGCAAAGGTGGGGGAGGAGAAGGGGTTAAACCACTCCAGCAACTCCTTTTGGCTCTTCAGTGGGTTCTTTGGTCTGGTTCTGCCCAGGTTGCCCAGTGCCAGCCTGCAGATGCTCAGTGTCCCAGTCCCAGGAGGGTCAGGGATGAAGCAAAACCATTTCCACTCAGAGGAAGGGGATATGGAAAGCTGGAGGGCACCACTGGGGTGCCCAGTGACCTTCACACTCTGTGGCACCCAAGGGTGCACGTTCCATCCCATGTCCTGGCCTGACACTCCTGGCCCTGTGAAGGAGGCCCTGGAGAAAGAAGCCAGGTTGTCACAGGCACAGGGGCACTCTTTCACTTATTTTCACCTTTCCAGTTTGCACCTCTCTGCATCCCAACATTTTCCCCCATCCCAGCCATGTTTCCCAGCCAAGGGCTCAGCAGCACCAGGTCTGAGCAGAAACCCCAGTCTCTCCCAGTTCACCTCCAAACCTCTTTGAGGGTCAGCATGGGCTGCTGGCACTCACCTGAACCGCCACTCCCTGGCTTCTTGCTTCTACTTGGACCCTTGGGCTGAAGGGAATATTCTTTCTGGAAGAAAAGACAAGAGAGAAATGGGAAAAGACTGTACAATATTGCTCTATTACAGGAGATGAAACATAGGAGAAGTTGCTGGTCCTTTGTTACCAGAAACTAAAAAAAAAAATTATTTTTAACCTCCTGACCAGGAGCTGTTCAGTTTAATTGACATGGGGCCTCAGATGCAGGAGAGGAGAGGCAGGCTGGTCCTCATTCCAATGTGTGTGGTGTGTATCTGTGTGCTTGTGAGCATGGTCAGCCTGACCCGTCCAGCCATGGATTACTCACAGGCAGGATTTGGAAGACCCCACACAGCTTTTGCACCTAAACCAAGGCTGTGGCAAAGGAGAGGCCTTCAAGTGGAGAGGTTGTGCAGTTTTTCTGCTAAAGCTGTCACCTCACAGCCCACATGTGCCCCACAAGATTTTTGTGGCCCAACAGACTCCCCTCACATCATGCATTGTCCCATGGCCTGGCTGCTCACTGCACACTCCAAAAATACCATTTGGCTCACTTTGAGTGGAAAAGGAAATGGATGCACATCTGTACTACTCGTCTTGGGTCACCTCTGAACAGGTTTCAGGTCTGTGAGTTCTCTAGAGATGTGTCAAAGGGGGAAAAGAGCATTGATCTAAACCTGTTTTGAGCTCACAAGTAAGTGTGGTTATGGCTGGTGGATGTGGGACTGGGGAAGGACTGTGATCCATCAACACCTGCTTTTGACTGAGTAAAACAAATCAGAAAAAGGCCAGCTAGATTTTCTGGATACATTTCTCATGAACCCTGGTGCCTGACCAGCTGCACTTCTGGGCTCCTCTCCTGCAGAGAGGAAGTGGGTTTGTGGGGTGCTGTCCTGAACCAAAGGACTTTTCATGGCGAAACTCTTTTTCTGAGAGTTCCTTGCAGAACAGTTCTCTTTGATATCTAAATTAGTAAACAATCTCCCCCTGTGCTCCTGTGTCTTTGAGATTAACAAAAAGCCTTTGTGTTGCCCCTGTAGCTCCCTGAAGGTTACTTTGTGAGGGTGGTTGATTGCTTCATGAGGTTTATCTGGAGTGGCTCCTACAGACAAGGAGTTGCATCATTCACCAGCTGCCCCCATGTATCTTAGGAAGTTGCTTCATGTCCTAGGAGAAGGTGACATGAGGAGCTCATTCCAGCATCACCCATTGCATCTCCTGTAGATGGTATGGCCCCACGTTGCTGGGGATGCTTGCAGGGGTTTGCAGGAGGACTCTTCTTCGGAGGTATCACCCCAGTGGAGCGAGCTCAGGAGCTGGCAGAAGACCCAGGCAGTTTTGGCATGGCTCTGGGATGGGTCTGGAACAGCTCGGGTACATGAGCGGCACAGAGGGCTCATCCCTTGGGACTTGGGCTCTGCTGTGATGGGGGAATGACAGGGTTTTCTCATTCAATGGGCACGTAAAGAGAAAATAATGCTGTACTGAATGTGCAGCTGGAGTGTCACTGGTGGGTTGTGGGAATTAACAGCAGGTCTGTGAGCCTGTCTGGTTCTGACACTGATCTCAGTACAATACGTTTGTACCTGTGAGAAACAGAAGCAAGAAACCAAAACAGCAGAGAGAGAAAACAGCAGCAATTTCTGCACCTGATATTTTTCTAAATGCTTACAATTCTTAGAAATAGATATCCAAGAATAGTATGTTGTAGTTAAATAATAGCCAATGAATCTATTGTAGTAATTAAGTAACCAATAGAAAAGTAACATGAATGTTAAACATACAAAAGTGTATAAAAAGATGCTTGTTGGAATAAAGAAGCACCTTTACTTTGCCTGGAGCGGAGTGTGTATGTGTTGTGTTCGATGAAACACGACAGTGAGTGGCTGTATGGTTATTAATGAGTACTGGGAACAGGAAAATGGTTCTGGAAGAGCCCACAGCCAAGTTCTTGTTATCAGGGCTGTTCATTAGATGGACTTTTAGCTGCTGAGTTACTGTGCTAGTGATGTTGGCTGCTTGCTGTCATCTCTTTAGCCAATTGCTGTGGCGCCAGGAGCTTTCTTGTGTGGACATGTCTCCTGTGTATAAAAAGCCCCAGACGTGACAAGCGAGTTCCCAACACCAGCACTGGCTCTCCCTGGATGTGCAATGCCGCCCGCTGATGCGACTGCAGTGACAGTGAGATAACGCTGTCTGCCCGCCAAGGAGCCTGGGTGCAGCTGTGAGTGACAGAGCAGACAGCTCTGCCTGGTCTGCGTGCCTGGATCTTTATTAAATCTCCACTCTTATTAACACTCCACTCCACAGCACAGGGTTGGGACTGCAGCATCACTGCCAGTCATGTCTGGCTCCCAGTCTACAGGCAAAACTTTACTCTGCTGAAGTCACCTGGGGCTGGACTCGAAGGCAGACGGCCTGCTGCAGGACGTCCTGGAGGCTGGTTAAACATTTGCTCTGCTGGGTTAATGCTTGATGTGGGCTGAGGTGCTGCTTGTGGTGGCAGGGACTGGCTGTGCAGCCCAGCCTTCCCTCCTACCCTGTGGCACCAGCTCCCAGCACAAACTCCATGCAATCCCAGTACAACCTCAGAAGTCATGCTGGTTGCGCTGTGGTGGTGACCTTGGCCGTGGCAAAGCCAAAGGCAGGGGATGTGTACGCTGGTCAGATGATGCTGGGTCCCTGGTACCATGTCACCTCTTGGCACAGGTTGGCTGGTAACACACTCCTGCTAATCTCCACTTGAGCCATTAGTGTATTTGCAGAGCTTCTCCTCTTACCCCCCTGGCTCACAGGGGCAATTAATGATTGCCCAGGTGATGGAGACTTTTGCCTGCTCCCTATGGGACAAAGCAGGTTATGGCAGTCTGTTGCCAGCCAGCTGGGCAGGGAGACAGGAACAGTAGGAGTCAGAGGGCTTAATTTGTCACAGCGAGGGCTCAGATAGGGAGTTTGTGTTGCAGTCAGTGGGCAGAAAATGCCTGCTATTTCCCAAACCCTTCTATTTCCGTGTGAAAATCACTTCTGTGTGCAGTGTGACTGCATCTTGCCAGGAGCAAGAAGTAGTAATAAAATCTGGTGTCAGATAGTAACACTGTGCCCCTCTGCAGCTGAGCAGGACAGTCCTGGAGACATTGCTGATGGGAGCAGGTGCCACTTCCAACCTGCAGGCAAGCTCCTCCTGCCTGGGATCCCCATCCTGCTTTGACCGTGCCAGTGCTTCAGCTGGAATTAGCCTGGTGATAAAGTGGGTTAAATCTCACAAAGCAACACAAAGTATAAATAGTAAGCAGTTCCATGCTTTGCATGTACTGTTCTGTGTTACTCTCAAACATCCTGGGCATCACTGTGTCCTGGTATGACTGTTCCTGGCCTTGACTTGGATGCACAGCAAAGAGCTCTTGCAGCAAGTGTCTGGAGGCAGTATCACAGGCATGGGCTGCCTTGAACCACCAGCTCTAACCATTATCCTTGTCCCTGGCTCCCCACTGGGGGAGTGCAATGCTCCCCCTGGAGCTTAAAGCCAGCCACTTTGTATAAACCATTAATCAGTGTTATTTGTCCCATGTGTGGGTGCTGTAATGTTTACTTGTAGCACAGCTGACAGTAATTTTGGACTATGTGCTCTGATGAAAGCAGGAAAAAGAGCCATCAGCATGGTCAGAGTGTGAGCCATGGGAAGGGTGATGAGAATGGCTTCAGGCAGGTTCAGATCAATACAGGTGCCATTAAGGTGCAGTATCAGAGCATCTGTATTGCACTGTAGCCAAAGTCTGAGCTAATGAATTAGGTAGGAAATTGCTGCAATCAGATCAGGGTGATAAAGAGGTATAAAAGTGTGCAAAATGCCACCCAGGCTGATGTGACTCTCCCACAGATCTGGTTTGGGAGGAAGATGCCATTAGCAGGGTTAGAAGTTGCTCAACCTATGTAGGAGTAGATGGACTCGGAGAAAGGTACTTTGTCCCTAAAGTGCTGTAGCAGCTGCTGACATCAGTGTTCAATGAATGAACACATCCATTGATTAAAATAGTCTTATTGCTGAACCCAGAGACTCTGAAAGGAGTTCTCATGACTTGGAACAAGGTTCATTGATGGCTGGCAGATCGAAGCCAGCGTTTCTGTGTGTGATGAAGCCACAAACCACTTGATTTAGAGGTTAGCTAAACTGTACTCTACCATTACTTTTGATTAGCCCCAAATACCTTTTGCTCTTCTCAGTGCTCTGTATGAAAACCCCTCTTATATGCCCCTGGATGCTGAGATGCTGTCTGAGTTGTTGCCCAGATCTCCTGTGTTATTGCTGACTTTTGGTCTATCTGTGCTCATTTGCAGCAGCTGGGACCGATCCAGAGACATCAATGAAATCATCCACTGGAAGGAACTTCGGAGGATTAGTAAGACTTTTTCCCATCTGTGATGTCAATGCACAAAAATCTGTCTGCTCGATTGTTTTGCTGCAAAGTCCTGCCATGTGAGGTGTTGAGGCTTACTTGATTCAGCAAGCTGGGGCACATGTTTGCTGGGATGACACTGTGTTCTTGGTAAGGAGAAACATAGAGAAAATCAGCACAACCCAATACCTCATACTGCTGCTAATGTCCTGAAGGCGTTGGCCAAAGGAAGTGCTGCAGTTTAGATGAATTTCCAAAATTTCTTGAGGGCTGGGAAAGGCAGTATAACATCCTGCTCCCTTCGGAGCTGACAGACTGGACTCTGCCTTCCTGGTGGCGGTCACGATGAAGCTGCTCTCAGGATTGTTGCAAAAAACTGCGTGTTCCTTTCTCTTGCAGAGGCAGAACAATGCCGGGTTTGGGAGGGTTACTCCTTGACAGTGAGCTTGACTGTGCACATTCCTGTGCTCCCAGCTCATTGTGGGACACTGTTACATTGGCAGGTTTTGCAATCGGGACTGGCAGGCACCCAGGAGTCGGTGTCCAGGCACATCCAGGCATTCCTGGGCCAGCAGCTATGAAATCTGCTGCCACGGCACCGCCCTTGTCATGGGGAGGGGTCTCGGAACCACCACAGCATCCAGTGCATGCCTCAGCCCAGCCCCATTGCTCCCTGTCCTGTGCTCCAGCCACTTGGACACCCGTGTCCAGCCCTGCATGCACACCTGCCTGGAGCGAGCTGGCTTTTCAAACGAAGCTGAGCTTGTATTATTCCTGGTCCCTGGCCACAACCGTAGCTGATTTCACTATCATATTGCAAAGGACTCTAAGAAATACCAAGTTATTGGCGTAACATTTCATTACCGGTCTTTTGACCTCTACAAGTCTGCAGCATTTCTTTGGTTGAAGTGAGCTGAGGGCAGATGCATGTGGCCACTCTCATGAGAGCAGCCAGCAGCCTCAAGGATTTTTTTGACCACAGGAATTTGTAAATGTAGGCTTACAGAAAGGGATCAGGCTCTTGGTCTGGCTATGGGGTCAGGCTGACATTCCTCAGCCCCTGTGCCAGTCTCTAGGAGCACCAGCCAGGTGGCCACTTTGCTGCCTATTTGAGTAGAAAATTATAAATGCTTCAAATAATGCTTGGTGTTATTTTATTCATAAAGAAAACACAATTTGAAACAGATGAGTGCTGTGCTGACCCCTGCCTGTCTTTATCACCAATGTCATTCCCCCTCCCAAACCCCTGTGGCCCCAGAAGGCAAGCACAGCCCTCTTGTGGTGTGAAAGCTGGCAAATCAAGTCCCATTTCACTGGCTGTCAAGAAAAAAGGACAAAAACCCCAAAGCAGGGACGCAGCAGCATGGGGATGGAGGCTTGCTGGAGCTGCCGGCCCTGAGGCCAGGAGCCCCGTGGAACTTCCCACCAGGCTGAGCAAACGCTGCTCCCCAGCTGCTCCTGGTGCACAGCTGGGGAGGTGGAATGCGACACACCAGACCTCAGCAGAAAATTTCCTGCAGATTAATGAGAGCAATCAGTGGCAGGGCTCAGCTCCACGGCAGCCGGTGCACAAGGCTCATTTGTCAGCATTCAAGCTGACTGTGAAGCCCAACATCCCACTGAGAAGGGCATGGAGAAGCTCGTGGCACAAAGCAGGGGAGTGCACACACCAATGGACCTGCTGTTCCCCCTTGGTCCCTAAGGAAATCCTTGCTTGCAGTTCAGTGCTTTTTAATTTGGTCCCTTGCAAAGTGCAGAGCACACACCACCTCTGCGTACCAGGGCAAAGTCAAATTGTAGCCCTGTTCTCTGTTGGAAATACCTGAATTGCGCCCCTCAATGTTGTCAGCAGCAGTTAAGTTGTTGCTATAATGGATAAACCACTTTTTACCTGTCTCAGGAGCTTATTCTTGCCCTGTGCTGGAGATGTGATACCACTGCTGATATGAAAGACTGCTCCACTATTTCTGGGGATGGTGCTGATTGCACAGGAAGAACATCAGTCACTTGCACAAAAGGGCTCCAACAGCTTTGGAGTGAATTGTTGTCATGCTGCAGAGAGACCATTAAGACATTCTAAAGTGCCTTGAAGAATGTTGTTTTGGAAAAGTGGGGCTTATGCCACATGATTAATAGGGACGGTGTTTATTTCTGTCACAGTGTCATGCTGTCCTAGAGCTGCCAGGCTGCAGTGGCATCATCACTCCATTTCACAACTAGGGACCATATGTTAGGGGCCAAGGATAGGGCTGCCATCAGAAATTTGCTCTTATAACACCACCTTGTTGGGCTCTTTACCTGCCCAGAGTCACTTGAATTGGTCCTTACCTTTGAAAAATGGAGTTTGTGAAAGGCAAGGGCAGAAATGCCCCATCAGCCCCAGGCTGGTAGCAAACTGTCAAAGCAGAGTGGGGTGGTCTGGTCCCTGTGGGCAGCATGTGCCAGCTGGGTCTTGTGCAGGGGAGACCCTAAAGGAAGGGGCCAAAAGGGAGGAGATTTGGCTCTTGTCTGGGATGAGATGCCACCTGCCAGGCTGCAAATGCCACCATGGGCTGCAAACAGAGGAGGCAGCGAAGGAAGACATGAAGCATCCCTGTTAATTCAGGGCTCAGGAGGAGGCAGCAGATGCCACTTAGGCCCTCCCAGGAGTAGAGTGAACCAGTGAAGCCTTTAATTACTTTAATCCATTTTTATTTGAGGACTGCTGAGCCATCCCAGAGCCAGCAGGTGCAACATTTCCCATGCATTGTTGTTCTTGGTCTCCCCACAAGCACATTGTGCACCTCCCTTCAGTCTGAGCCCTCTCCATGACTCCCTTGCAACCCCAGTGCTGCAGGCAGTATTGGCCAGTGCTGGATAACCTCTGCTGTGGAGGAGGGGCTGGCAGCACACTCCTCTGTGTCCTGCCCAGCACCCTCACCCATGGATCAAACCCTTGTGCTGCTTGTCATGCATGAAGGCAGAGTTTCGATCTGAGCTAGCTAGGTCCAAGTTAGTTCCCTGTCTCACTGAGCCCATTTGAGCTCTCTCAGCACCAAAATGTCAGCCTATTTGGAGGCAGGGAGTAGGTTATGTTAGGTGTTGGAGCTGGTTTACTGGTGCTGTCTAGGTGCTTGGGATGGAGAAGTAAGAAAGAAAGCTGTGATCTCATTCTAGGAGCTAGAGCAGCCCCACTGTGATGAGTTTGACTTCTGAGGGCTGGGATGCTACAGCATGTTATTCACTTTAAAAGCTACAAAAGCCCAGAGCAGTGTCTCTACTTAGAGTCCCCATGTGTCACCACCAGTGGGACTCTAAAGGGTTGAAGAAGAGGAAGGCAAGAGGCAGGATAAAGTCACCTTAGGGGGTTTCTAAAGAGATGGAGGTTTTGGGATTAGCCCTGGCCCAGCTCTCCCAGTCTGGACTGTGCTATGTCAGACAGATGAGAGGACTTAGAAATGTTTGCTGTCTTGATGCAGAGCTGTTATTTTCTGGGTGTGTGTTATTTTTGCCCAGAAAAGGGCTTTTTATCAATAATGTCCCCACTCTTGAGGCACTTTGGGACTTTACTGGTGTGCCTCTGCAGCTCTCATCCCTGCCCCTCTAAGCAAGGTTTATTGCAGGCAGCACATGCAAACCCGTCTTCCCAAGAAGCTCAATGCTCAAGGACACTGAAACATTATGGTTCCTGGTTGCCATCTGGTTTTTGGATTTGCTCCCGGGGCCAGTGCCACCAAACAGCTGTTGGCATTCTGTGAGTGTCAGTGGGACTTGTTCTGCTCAGGGGCCTTGGCACCTGCAGCCCCTCTTGCTGACAGTGGAGCAGCCCTGGAGCCCTGGCTGATGAGGGGGGGACAGCCAGGGCTGCAGTGTCAGAGCAGGCAGGGTTCCTCGGAGGGATCTTATACTGCCCAGGCAAAGGGATGCTTTCAAAGAGCTGGCAGGGACAGTGGCTACCAGCTTTCTGAAATACTTGTCAGGGAGAGCCAGGAAAATCCCACTGTGCCTGCTGCTCTGTAGAGCATGATGGAGCAGAGGTGTCCCAGCTCACTGCCTTGGAGTAATATTTCCTCTCACATGAGAGGGACCACTGGACCATGGATATTCTTTGGGAGGTCACAAGGTGCTGGTTGTTTCAGACCTCTTTGTCATTCTGTAGCACAGGCTAAAACACTTCTCTGGCCAGACTGTGGGGATCCCTCATAGTGGAGCAAGTCGTGCTTGTGGGGAAATCCCACCAGCAGCTTCCAGAAATGCTTGTCCCCTCCTGCTCAGATGGAGGAGTTTTAAAGGATGTTCTCAAAGTCCTGTTTTCAGCATGGGCAGCCAGGTGCTGTGGTTTGCCTGAACAAGCAGAGCCTCCCTCCCTGGCACTGGCGTGCTGCCTCTTGTTGTTCTAAACCAGCCACAGAGCAAACTTCTCTGCTCAGCAGCAGGGCTAATCCGGGCTCATCTGACATTAGTGTAAACTGACACTCTTGGGAATTTGGGGACAGAGAACTTTCCCTGGGGAAACAGCCACTATGCAAACTCTGCCTTGAGAAAACATGGAGAAAAGTAGTGGAGAGGTGCATCTGCCCTGGCATTGCAGAAACAGTAGTGAAGTCTGGAGCATCTGCCCTGGCACCCTGGGTATCTGTTGCTGGTGAGGCCGTGCTTGCAGATTATTTGCTGAGGTTAGAGGGATGTCAGCCATACCAATGGGGCCAAAGCCCTGCAGAGGAGAGGAATCAGCAGGGAATCATCACCAGCTCATCAGAAAATGAGCACCAGCTCTGCAGCACCCATGAACCAGCCTGTGGCAAAGTCCTTGCCTTCCTCTGAAGAGAAGGGTACCCCAGTGAGGGTCTGTGTCTTGCTGGAGCCCTGCTGTTGGCTTGGGCCCACAGAACACTGGTGATACGTGAACAGGTTTTTTGGAACTAGATGCAGCCTTTTAAAGTATAAATGTCCTTGGAGCCACGCTGGCAGCCTTTCCGGTCCCTTTTGTTGTGGAGCTGGGGATTGCCTTGCACTCCACAATCCACTACTGTAATCCCCTTGGAGTGCTGTTCTGGACTAAGCTTAAAAGAGGTGCAGCTGAGACTGCTAATACAGGCAGTGCTGGTGAGGGGTGCTGAGCTCTGCTCTGTGCTCCCTGTGGGTCCTCTCTGGGCTGTTGCTGATAGATGGGTTCAGGCCTGGCAGGTCCCTGTGCCCTGAGCTGTGCTGATTCTGCAAGGGCTGGGGGAAGGGGAGCTTTCCTGCCTGTCACCTGGACTCATCCTGTTCTTCAGGAGAGCTGGATCCCGCTGTTCATGCCTACCCTGGAAAGGCAGCAAGAAAGAGTTGTCTTGTTCTCATCTCCCGTCAGAATCAGCCTAAGGGTAAAGCACCGACCCAGGAGCTGCCAGTCAGACATCCCTGCTTGGTGCCAGCTGGGCAGTAGCAAAGGCTTTTGTCAACCTAGGCAACATTTGGGAGGCTGAAATGGGAGTGACATCTCTGACCTTTTGGTACCCATGAAAGTAAAACTGTCTCAGCTTTTAGGAGCTGCCAGGAAGCTGGAGAGCCCGAGCTCCCGGCAGTGTTTCAAAGCGAGGCCATTCAGCGCCGGGATGCGGTGGGATCATGGTGTTTCAGAGAGAGGGAACAGTGGGGAAAGCTGTCCAAAAGCAGTCTGGTCTGGTGGTCAGGAGGCTGGCATGGGCTGCTTAGTATGCAGCAGGGCTTAACTGGATGGCGCTGAGCCAAGCCTGACCTAACCAGCTTATTTCCTTGCTTCCAGTAATACCTCTACAAATGCGCCGGGGCCTGAAGGTCATGGCCACGTGAGTGGGGGCCTGGGGATTAGCTGTGTGCAGAGCATGGCTTCTCCTGGGTGTGTTGTAGCCCTGAGCCACAGGAACAACCACGGCTCCCGTGTGTGCTGGAGCCAGCGTGACATTGGTACCTGGGATGGGTGTTGGAGCAGCACCGGGCTGGCTGGGAGCAGCACCTCCTGTAGCTGGCACTTGTCAGAAGTCCAGAAAAATAGATAAATGTTTACTAGTCCCACTTCAGCTCTGGTTTTCCTTCTGGGTATTGGTCACACTGGCCAGTGGGTTTTTCACGTTTGCCCTGCAAGAGTGTCTAGCTCTGGTTTTGGAAGAAAGTCCAGAAAGTTTGCAAAATTCTGAAAGGCACTTGGTTTGGAGGTGCCCATACCTCTGAAGGCCTCAGTCATGCTCAGCTGAGCATGAAGGGTCCCTACCGGGGCAAAGGGTCACTACTGTCCCCATTCCAATAGAAGTTACTGAGCTAGTGTGGTGCACAAGTGTGTTTCTCTTAGAGCCGGGACATGAGCTGTGGAAGCCTAATTCCAGATCAGGGTATCGCAACTGAGCAGTGATGATGCATCTCTAGGCACTGATGTCATCAGCCATGGAAGCAAAATGACATCCGACAACATCCTCAGCACAACCATCTCTAGCCACCTCCGCAGGGCTCTGACTCCATAAAACTGTTTCCATTTGGAGCTCTCCAAATGGAGACCACTCTCCCCAGGGAATTTGGAGGAGAGGAATACATATTGATGCTGTGGGACCTGGCCCAGCTCCTCCCTGTCCTGGGAGGGATCTGGCACCAATTCTCAGGCCAGGAAGTACTCAGAGCTTGCTCTGCACTGCATCTGCAGGAGGCATCCCAGAGGCTGCCAGATGCATTCAGGACAAACCAGACATTTCTCCCCAGAAAGCCGAACTTTGTCCTAATGCAATGCTTGCAATGCTCTGATCCCCTCCTTGCTGTCCCGAAAGCCCCGGCAGGCCCTGATGCTGAGCCCATTAGATGGAATTACTTAATCTGGCCCTGATGAGTGGCACCCACTCCCAGGAGCGGGTCCCTTCCCTCTAATCCCTCGCTGCCATCAGCTGCCTTAGCACGCACAGGGCGAAACAAGCACCACGTGAGCAGATGGTGCCTTCTCCATCATATCCCGCCACCACAGCCCTGAGCAAAACCGCCCCGGTACCTTTTTCCCGTGAGATGCCCCCATGGTCGGATGTGTTGGCTGTGCTCCACTCTCTGGGCTGCGGGACCGGCCGGCTCTCTGCGGTCACGGACCCCTTACTCCAGGGGGGACAGGCGGCCGTGCTGCTCCCAGCCCCTCGGCGGCTGCTGTGGGAAGATGTGGGTGAAATCCAGCCCGTCTGTGGCGGGGTCGGGTGGGAAAGCTTGCTTTTCCTCCCTTCTTCCAGCACGTGGAGAACTCATTTTCTTCGTGCACCTAATGGCTGGCTCTCACCCAGGCTCTGCCCGGGCACAAAGGCAGCTTTCATGCTGTGGATGCCCAGTTTCTAAGCCGGGATCCGTATTTTGAGAGGCTGTGGAAGATTACAGTAATTGCACTTGACAGGGCAAGATGTCACAGGATGCGGATTCGCCCAGCTGCGGCCCGGCACCCGCAGGTCCTTGCCTGTGGCATCTTTCCTAGATATTCCTTTGGTGTTTTGCCCAAATGAACCCCAAAAAATCAAGGAAGATTATCCCTCTGCTTCCTGTCTGCATCCTGGCTCTTGGCTCCTGTTGCAGCACTGGATTTTGCAAACTTTTCTCCTGCATACACCCCAGGCTGCCCATTTGCTGCTGCAGCGTTGGTGCCGACTGTGACCCCAGGTGAGCCCAGGTTACCTGAAGCTGCATCCTAGGAGTCCAGGCAGGTCAGGCTTTTGTTTGGTGAAGACTCTGGGCATGTGGTACAGTGCAAACCAGCCAGGTAAGTGCCTGTCCCTGCAGTAATACAGCTTTCAAAATGCCAAGGCACTGCAAAACCTCATTTGGAGATTGCTGTCGCTGCACCCACTGTCCTTTTCAGATCCTTTTAAAGAAATAAGCAAATTCAATTTGACTCATGAATCCATATTTATTCCCTGTCTCTCAGTGTCTGGATATTTAAAAAACTCTGATTTATTTATCAGGACACAGTGACTTTGGTAGGAATGGCTCTTCAAAACACTGGCTGCTACTGGAGCTCCCTGCACAGGAGTTGTACTTTTAGGTCTCCCTATTTCTTGAAAATAGTGATGTACCTTAGTAACTGCTCTGTGATGGATTCAGAGTTAGTTTCAACTGCCTGTAGCATGCTGAAACATAAATTTCCTTTATTTTGGCTTGAAACCAGATTTCTAATGTGCGTTGCAAAGGGGTGGGAAGAGTTTCCTGCGGCTGAATGGGGCTGGTTGTTTTCAGGGCTGTAGTTGATGCTGTGCTCTGGTTTACCCTGTGGAGCCACCTTTACAGCTCTTGGGCTGTTTTCAGTTTGGTTTACGAGTGAATCTAGATCCTTTGAGGGGCTTAAAATAGTTGGCATATTTATGCTGGCAGCTTGGCGGGGCTGTTGTGTCTGCTCGTTGTGTTATTTGTCGCTGCTGCCACGGGTAGGGATGATTCAGCGCTTGGGATTAACCGCTGTTGTTGTAGCAGATTTAGGGATCGATTTATGGCCGAGGCTTCCCTCAGTGCCATCAGGTGTGTGCTAAGAGCATGGGAGGATAAGCTGGGATAAAATACTACACCTCGTCGGGGATTCCTCTGTGATGGCTTTTGGGGTTTTATTTCAGTTCTGCCTTTGGAAGTTCTTACAGGTGTTACACAGTTTATGTGGGGATTTTTCCTTGTTTAGGGAAATCCAACTGATTGGTGGTGTTGAGTTTTGGATCCAGGGTTTCATCCTTCAGGTGGCCAGCACATGACAGGCAGTGTCCTTTCCTGGCCTTATTCTGCCCATGCTCCTCACTTCTGCTCCCCTGGGGTGACCTGAGGGCTCGGATAACCCTGTGAACTGCCTTTTAGGAGCTGCGTAGGGGCTGTTGGAAGCAGAGAATGCTGTGCAGGACAGCCTGTTATCCCATGCAGCTCCAAATGCTCCAGGAGAAACACTCCATCCTCACGTTCTGCAAAACTGCTGATCTGCTTCAGAGAATGGGGAAAAACCAGATACAGTCATCGGAAATTAAAGTCTGTATATGATGCAAATTCATCCCTGTCTCTAATGGCAGATAAGCCTGGCCATCACCTGTGCAGCTCATCTGATCCCAGCAGTGCCAGGGCTCGGGGAGGGGTTGGGAACAGATGGTGCTTGGCTGATGCATCTGGACAGGAGCAGGGGGTAGATGCTCCCCAGGACCTGCTTTGTATTGGTAGCCCTAGAGCGTAGGGACTGCTCTAGGAGGACTGTGGGGCTTTCCTGCCCTGCCTTTGAGCAGGGATCTTTCCTCTCCTGGTGGTGTCAGCTGGCCCCAGGCTGGGGTGCAGCTCCCGGTGTGTGGCTGACCCCAGTGGGTGCTAGCCCAGGTGCCCTGTATCGCTCCAGAGTGATGCTGGCTCTGGCTCCACCAGTAGAAGGCTCCCATCTCTTGGTTGTGCTGCACAACTTCTGCTGCCCAAGGAACCTGCACATCCATCCGTCCATCCATCCGTCCATCCATCCATCCATCCATCCATCCATCCATCCATCCATCCATCCATCCATCCATCCATCCATCCATCCATCCACCCACACACCCATCCCTCTCTGAGGGCAAAGCAAGGTTGGCACATCTCTGGCATTATCCTGACCTTAGATGGTGATGTGTCACAGAGGATTTAGCTTGGATTTAACCCAGGAATGATACTTTGGTCTGCAAGAATTAACCTACATTGCTGCATGCTACCCCTGTGGATTTCTGACCTTATTGTGGCTGTAGGAGACTGTGGGGCACTGGCAAGAGCTCCAGGGGGAAACCACCAAAGTCTGAGCATCCCCAGGGATGACTTTACCCTGTGCCATGTGGGGAGGGGGAGCACCTGTGTGCAGGGCTGTGGGATGGGTGATGTTGATGCTCGACTGGTGGCAGAGGACCTGGCATTCTGTGCCTATGGGGGAAAGTGTGGATTATGCTTGAAAATGGAAGTGAGAAGGTAGTATTTTATAATTAGAAATCTCAGTTAAGAAATTTACAAAACTTTCTACAAAGTTTTTAGTTTAAAGACAGAAAAATAAAATACCCCAAATTGACCCATAGATGAGGATGGCTTGGCTGCAACCTGGCCACTTGCTTGCTCAGGTTCTGCAGTCACTTGTACAGCTCTTCTCCAAACTCTGCACAGTTCCTGCTGTGAAACAGCCAGTTCCCATGAGCAGGCAGCAGCTGCTGCACTCTGTGACCTGGCAGTGGAGAGGCTGGAGTTCCCATGATGGGGCTGGTGTCCCGTGTGACTGGTGAAGCTGCCCTCCATGGCAGGCTGGAGCTTGATGCTAGTCCATCTTCCTGGGCGCACAGCCCTCCATCTCCAACAGCTCAGGCCAGCCCTCGTATTTATTTGTCTCTTGATCATTTTTAATGTGCTGCAGGAAAGAAGAGAGAGAGAAGATGAATGAGGAGGTTGGAACAGTGCAAGTTTGCAATGTGGCAAAAGTTGCAGCTTGGTTTGACGTGGGGGGTAATGCCACTGGTCCTTGCCTTCTGCAGACAGGTAGGCGAGATATAGCTCAGGAGGTGCCATGAAGAGCCTGCAGAGCTCATGGCAGGGGAGGGCCATGTACCTTTTCAAAGGGGCTCTTGTTCATCAGCCCTTTTGCTCCCAGGAAGACCCAGTTGTCCCGGAAGCCCAGCTTGCCCACGTGGCTGCTGCCCAGCTCCGTGAAATATGCCCGCACTTTGTCATTCATCCTGAAAGAGGGTAAGAAGGTGTCAGTGTGGTGCCAGGTGGGTGTCCCCTCTTTTACCCTCTCTGTTGGTGGCAGCAGCATGTCCAGCTCCCCCAGCTGTGTATTTTTGGGGAGCCTGGTGTTGCTTCCGTGGGCAAACTCACTTTGTGGCAGCATCATCGTAGCTTGCTGTCAACACAAGGGTGCCACGCTTGATCCCTTGGAGGAAGGTTTGCAGCTTGGTAACGTCTGGGAGACAAGAGCATTAGGGAGAGAAAAAGGGATTTATCAGGTACTTCTTTCTGCATGGTAGCTGAGGGAGCCTCCTTTGGATTGGTGGGAAATAACCTGACCGTGCTGGTGCTAGCCAGGATTTGGGGCCATGGGCTTGGGGAAGGGTGGGCTACCAGATGATGCATTCCCCATCCTGTGTTCCCACATGGGCTCTCCTGCAGTGCCCAGTACTGATGTCCCCCTTTTGGTACAGCTGCAGGGGGAAAATTCCTCCTAAACTTTGCTTGCTAACTCTGAAGTCTAGTTGTGTGAATTTACTTCCCAACACAAGAAATGAACCTGCTCGGCCGCAGAGCTGCCTTCCCTGCCATCATGCCTCTGGCTGTATTGGGGAATTATTCCTCATTCCGCATCTATGGGATGCCTGAATCCAATGCCCCATCTAGTGGCACATGAGCTGACTGCTGCCTTCTTCCCAGTGCCTCTCCCACCGAGCATCTCACTTGTAAACTTGGCTGGAAATCTCATTATATTGGTGATTCTCCTTAGAGCTCCAGAGTTTCCAAAAATAGGTTGCAATCACAAGGAGTATAAAGGGTGATTGAGGGGGCCACGTCTCCCTGAGCTCCTTCATTTACCCTGCTGCGAAAGGCAGGGGAACGAGCTGCTGCTCAACCACCACCAGCATTCAAAAACTGAGTTACAAGTTGCAAAGTACCACGATTAGTGTAACTACCTGATCTCAGAAAGTACTTTTCTCAAGTGCCTTGGTTTATTCAGGTTACTGAAATCATGTTTCCCGGGCTATTACATGCATGTAAAAGGAACGAGAAGCCAATCTTGGATGTGGACACATTGTGAGGACTCCAGGCTTGATGGCCTCAGGAAAAGCTGGGCTTTTACCACCCAGGCTGGCAAGTCTGGTCAAAGTCCACTCAACTTTATCGTTAAATACACGACAGAGAAGCAACTGAAGTAGCCAGCAGCCAGCAGTGCTGGTGTGAGCCCTGGCTGGGAGCCGCCAAGGAGCAGAGTGACCGTGCTCACCTCCAGAGTACATGTCGAATGCGTCGGTTTTCAGGAGCTGCCCAGTTGTTCCTGAAAGGTTAAAATTGAAAACAGAGCACAGTGAGTTTGCACTGGGGTGGCTCTAGGCTTTGCCTGGCCATCAGGTTGGGATTCCTTGCAAAATGCTTTGTTCTTCCCTCAGTGTGTTGTATCTGCTGCAATGGTGACTGTGTTGCTTGGAGGAGTTCGTGGAGCTGGTTGTGCATGACCCAGGTGGATTTGTTCCCTTCTCACTGGCAGTGCTTGCAACCATAATTGTGGCTGTGCTCCCCATGCAGCACTAGATGGATGTGTTTTTGGCTCAGCCACGGTGCCTGGGAGGGGGGTCTCCAGTGGCCTATGCTCTCCTGGGGAAGGAAGGGACCCCTGGCTGTGGGGAGAAGCTGGTCAGTGCCTGCCCGACTCACCATTCACAAGTGCAATGTTCAGGCCTCTGCCAATGTTGTTTTTCACGCTGCTCATGAGGCTGGAAAGGAAAGCAGAGAGCAGCAGTGAGTGCAGGGATGCCCTGGAGATGCTGATGCCAGTGAAACTGTGGTGGAGCGAAGTGGCTGCAGATGGCAAAATACCCAGAAGTGGTAGCAAAGAAATCTATTTAAAGTTTTTTTAACCACAAATACACTGTGATGGCCATTGATGTCCTTGGCACAGGCCAAACTTGCCCTCTTGAAGGCCAGGCCAGCCCACCCACGGTTGCCTTGTCCCTGCCATGTGCTGCTTACACCAAGTCTTCAAAGCAGATCGAGGGTCCCACCACATTTGCAGCACCACTGATGATCTTGAAGGCAAAATAATTCTGGGGGCAGCTCTTCTGGTTCCCACACTTGTGCTGGGGCAGCTTCTCACCTGTGAGGGAGGAGTGGAGCTGAAAGCCATGGCTTTGGCCCCATGGAGAGACACTGGCCGTGTCCCTGAGGGGCTGAGTGGGCTGGAACTGGGGTACAGTGGCCCACTAAGGGGGCAACACCTGGACCAACTTCTTGCATGAAGGAGGCTTGTCCTGGGGCTTATTTGAGGTTTATGGTGTCAAGGCCGGGTGCTGCTCCAGTTGTGGCACACAGGCGTGTGCTGGCAGCATTCGGAGCTGGTGTCCAAGGCAAGCCCCTTGGGGCTTTTCTGCCCAGAGTTTCCCCATTCTTGGCCAAGGCAGGGACCCACCAAAGACCCCATTGCTGTGTGCAGTAGCAAAATCCTCTGCGTTTGGGAGAGTGGGATTTTTGCCTCAGGGAAGGGGCTCTTGAAGGCAGCTCTCACGCTTCCACCATCCCCCTGAACCCTGGAGTGGAGCTGTGTGATGAAGTCGAGAGCAATACTCACTGCTGGGCTTGTTCGTGGCACCTGTGCATATCAAGCAGGAGGATTAGACACCCTGGGGAGCAGCTGGCTCTTCCCCAAGCCAGGAGCAGCTGGTCAGACACCAACTCTCCAAAACTGCTTCCCGTGGTTGCAGGCATCCCTGGACCCACCCACCCCAGAGCAGCTTCCCACCATGCTGTCCCCTCCCTGCCCTAGTGGTCAGAGCTAGTGGCTAAAGCCTCGGCCAGAGACTGCAAACACGAGTGGTCAGGGCAGCTATATCCAGCTCTGGGGGCTGGCTCGCAATGGAACCCCTCGCGCCCTCCCTCTGCGTCCCTCTGGAGCCCGCTGGTGCCTCACCGAGCCAGCTCCGCAGGCTGATGGCTCTCCATCTGTGGTGGAAGTACGTCTGCATGATGAACCACGTGCCCAGCAGGGTGATGAGCAGCACCACGTACCGGATCACAGCTGCCAGGTGTGGGAGAGGAGCTGGGTGAGAGCAGCAGCCACAGCCCGGGGCAGGCACTGGAGCATCTCTCTGCTTTCTTGGGATTTGATCCATGTGTCCCAAGGTTACCAGGCACAGGGTGACAGCCAGTGCTTTCATGGTGTGGGAAGGCAGCTAACAATCCCTCTTTCCAAATGGATTCTGATCTCTTAATTACCATCTCTTGAGTATGTGGTGATGCTCAGATAGGCATTACTGCTCTACTGAGAGGCACTATTCATATTTCTCTCTATGTTAAAGTAAATCTGATAATTACTCAGAAAGCTATGTAAATCCAAATATTTCTTATGTTCCCAGTGCTGGGAAAGCTGCTATCCCCCAATTAGTCACTTGCTACAGTCCAGCAGCTGCTGATACAACTGTGATTGGCATTTGGCTTTAAAGCAGCGCTCATCAGAGCAAAACGTTCCAGTCCTGCATGGGAAGGGAGTAGAAAAATGTACTTTTATTGCAGCTGAATGGCTCTTATGGAACCAGGAATGTCTCAATAGCCATCTCTTCCCAGTCACAGAAGGTTTCACTGGGAAAAATATAACAGGCTGAAATTGACACAAATCTTGTAAAAACCTGATGCTTATATAAAGGCCCTTTCCCATGTCCCTGGCAGGGGACGGGCAGGGTTGCTGGCTTGGAAGGCATCATGTAAATGAGAAGGAGGCGTAAAGAACCGTAGAAAAACAGACAGAGAAAAGTAAGTATGTGTCCCTCCTTACCTGTTACCCGCATGGTGGTGGGCAGAGAGAGCACAGCTGGGAGGGAAGGCCCAGGTCACAGTCACAGGTCACCTTGAGGAAAGAAGACAACGCCTTAAAGAGTGCCTGTAACCCCCAAAGCCAGGCAGATTCTAGATGAAAAGATAATTGCTGTGTTTAGTCATATTTGCAATAGTGAGGACGTCATCAGAGATGTACAAATTCTTATCACGCATATGTGCTTGGTCCCACCCTGATTAAGTTGTGGAGCAGGCTGCACTGACTGAGCTTGCTTCCTTCTGGAGCCTCAGAACCCTTTCCTGTGTCTGCTGCCCCATGCGCTCCTGGTTCATGCCCTGTTCTTGGTAACAGACCAGGCTTTTCTGTTCTGCTGATAGCAATGACGTGGACGCTTTCAATCTCAGCTTTGCTGCATTTCCTTCTGGGATGATGCAAAGTAGATTTCAAATATTAGGGACTGCAAAATGCTGTCTGAGGACAAGCTGTGATCTCGCCTTGCCCAGTCGGGGGAATCTCTGGGAACAAGCTTGTCTTCCTTAAAATCCAAAGGAGAAGGGAAGAAGGGTAGCACCACTGTTCTGAGGAGAGCAGCCAGCTTTGTGGATACCTGACTTAAACAGAGAAATATTTCCACTTGGCCAAATCCTGGAGCATCTTCACCCCGTGGATGGGGTGTGGTTGTAATTTGGAGCATGAACTATTTCCTACACAGGAGAGTCCTTCTGCTGCCCTCTGTCCCACTGCCACCCCACACATTGGGCTTCCCCAGGGGCTGGGACCACTCCTACTTTTGAAATTCGGGACTGCAGTCTTTTGAACCTCTGTCCTGGAAACCACGCGTGAATCCTACAGCTAATTGTCACTTGTGAGATGGGTGCTCAGAGTTAATGAGCCTAATGTTAACTAAAGCAGCCCTTTAGTAATGTTTGACAGAAAATTTGTAAAAGAGCTGTGCTGAGAGTTGCTTTTCCTGTTTGAAGGGTAAATAAGGAGCAATGAGCTGTAGCAGGGCTGGGCTCAATGTTGCTTTCAGGCTACTGCGTTATGAGGAAGGAGAGAAGAGTTTTCCTCCTGCCCAGCCCTGCTCCGGGTCCCCTCCCAGGGCTCGCTGTGTCATTGACCGTGGCCGTGGAGCAGCCTTGGACCCTGGGCTGGATGGACGTGTGTCCCCCCTCAGTGCCCTGAGGAGATGCTCCCCGTGGCTTTCCCTGCACCCAGGGGTGGGTTGCAGCATCACTCTCTGGGGTTTTTAGGCAGCCAGCCAACATCAGCTGATGTTTCTGGAGCCCGGCACTTCTCCCCATGAGACCCCTCGGCTGTGCCCACAGCTGCTGTGACACTGCAGGGAGGACGATCTGCCAAAGCTGCTCCAGAACGGAGCTACCAGCTTCCCGTGGGAGACAGGCCTATCTGCATTTCAGAGGAAGCCTTGGGAGGTATTTGTGTCCCTCCATGTACTGCGACAACGTGTTTTTGATAGTGTATCAGCTGAGCACACTGGCTTCCCAGCAGCATCTCCCTTCTCTCTGCAGCTATTCCTCCCAGGGGAAGGTTGGCCATGAGCAGGAATCTGTCCCTGCAGGAGGTGGCAGGGAGGTCTGTGATGCCCCAAGCCCTTCCCCACACCCCAGCCCTCAGTTACTCGAAATGGATTTTAAAGCTTGTGTCAGAGCTGGCATGAGCACGCCCATTTCACTGAGCTGGTATAAGAGGCACAGACCTGAAAAAGGACAGTTTAAAGATTTTGGAGGATGAATGTTGCCTGTGACTGGATCTGGAGGGGCAGCAGCAGGCTCTTCCCTTTTGCTCCTTTCAGCATGAAGTTTATGAACACAGGGACCCTCTTCCCATTTCTGGCTTCCCATCCCAGTGCCTGATCTGATGATGGGGTCAGAAAATAGGGCCAGTTCTCACAATCCCCCTTGGCAAGTTGTGAAGACTTCAAAATTGGTATTGGTTTGCTTTGAGAGCTTGTTGTTTTCCCCACAAGTGCCATGAGCAGAGCCTGTATCTGGTGAGGATTCACACCTGGGGTGTGATTTGACCACAGTGAGTGGAGCAAAACTCCACTGGGTTTGCAAAACCTTCCCTGTTTGGTCCCCAGTGCTACAGTGAACATCGGCCTCACTGGGGCCCATTGCACAGTCCTCCCCTTCACCAAAGTTGTGTTTTTTCTTTGCACATATTGATTTCATTGCAGAGGAAGAGAAATGGAAAAATAAACCAATAAATGCCAGTGCTTTAGGGAGGTCATATATTTATTTGGGCTATTTATCTTCACCTTAATCCCAGATAAAATTTATTTGGTGAAGTCCCTGGGTGGTGAAATTCCCGGAACCTGATTGCATTACAAGAAGGTGGCCCTGTCCAGGGATTTCTATTATATTATTTTGTAATTGTTTGCATTGATAATTTTTTTTTTTCCTAGAGTTGTGCCAGAGTAAGAGGCACCTGTGCTCTGGCATCTGCCAGAGAGCTGCTGGCAGGAGAGGGAGAAAAGAAGAAACTGTGGTAGGTGTTAAACAGAGTTATTTGTCTAATAAGCCTGAAACTTGCTTGCTTAAAAAAAAATCCAGGAACAAGAAAATTCTTGGACAAATATTGCTAAAGAGGCTCATGGTGTTGTAAAGAAAAAGCTCCACCCAAGCCTGCTCTGGCCTGAAGTGCCGCTTGGCGGAGCTGAGTTACTGCTGCTGGGAAGAACAGACAGATCCCTGCCCTCCCAAGGAGGTTTTCCAGGATGCACCAGGTGAGTGTTCCTGTTCTCCCTCAGTGCTGCAGGAAAACTTTACTTCTCTTCCTCACAAATTTCTGCCTTTTCCCCCCTTTTTTTCCATTTTTTTCTGCCTTTGAGCCCCACATGTCCCTCTCCCTCCCAACAGGTCCCTGACTGCGAACAAAATCATTTTGGTGCAGAGTGAGGATGCGACTCCAAAAAAGGTGCCTGCCACATGCCCACACCCCCCGAGTCACCCGTCCAAAAGCCAGGGTTTTCCTGCACAACTGAATGCAGAGGTGCAGGGGAGGGACTGGCGGGGTGGGTGCACATCCACCCTGTGTTCATGGTTTATCACCACAGGAGAATGGAGGATGCTACCGTGACATTCTCAAAAGAATCAGTCTGACTGAGCTTTGCTGAGTTGCTCAATAGGATGGTGATGTTTGCCAGAGGGCTTATAAATTTCTTTGCTTATAAAAATGCTTGGCCAGCTGTTGCATCCACCAAATGGCTGGAGAGGGCATCCTACGGCAAAACTGGCTCCGGCACAAGCCCACAGTTATCCGGGGTGTTGACCAGTGTTTGCTGCTTTCTACCACAAAGCACTTGGTACCTTGTGTCCTCCTACCCTTCCATCTAGTCTGGTTTCTCAAAACTCCGGATGATGCCATCAGTTTTTAAAAAGAAGTAATTCTGTCCCTACTGGCGCTGTGTGGGCAGCCAGACCTGGTCCCTACACCATCTCTTTCAGCAGTGCAAGAGAAAACAGACGATATTCTGAGCAGCAGCTTCCCCTTGGACGAGCCCCACACTTTGCACAGTGAACACCCTGCAAATTCATCCACAGCCGTGATGACCTGGCCCCCACATCACCGAGCTGATTCCAGCACATCTCAGCCCCCCGTTGACACAGGGAGTTCATTAGTTCTGACCGTGACACAGCTGCACTCACGGAAAGGATGGCACCAGATGGGACTTCCCTTAAACCTCCAGCCTACGAGAAGGAAGAACAACTAAAACCTTCCCCCATGCAACCCCCTAATCTGCCAGTAAGTCAAAAGAAAAGTGCTGCAGGAACACATTATGGCTCTAGAAGACGCATTTCCCCGGTCGGGGATGGGAGAAGCCCACGTACCGCTCAGTGTTCCGGCCGTGCCGTTCCCCTCCGCGGGCTGTGCGGGCGCTGGCGCATCCCGGGAACCTGGGGCTCCATGTGCTCGGCAGCGTGGCGGGGCAGCTGCCCAGCCTGCCCAGCCCTCTGTGACTCATGGCACCTCCCCGAGCCTTATCTCCCTGCCTGGGGCTGGGCACAGCCCAGGGCGCACAGTGGCCGCCGCGGTTTGGGAGCAGCTCTCCCGCGGGAGGGAGGAAACACTCATTGCTGCGGCCACGAGCTCATGCGTTTCCTTTGGAGATTTTCTTCGCTTTGGCCCTTGCCTTTTTGGCACATCAGAAGAGGAAAACTTCTTCCAGGATGGGCACCAGCCTTTCCTCTCTTTCACCAAACCAGCACATTGGGCTGACAGGGAGTGCTGCAATGGGAACTGGTGGGCATGAAGCCAGGAGTGGTGTTCCCCAAACTGGGGTAAAACCAGAATAACCCGATCTGTCGGGATTTCCCCCCAGCTGTGCTGCATGTGTGTGGGCTGGCTCTGAGTCCCGCTTCTCTGCCTCTCATTTACAGGAAGCTGGAGGTTCCTTTTCCAAATAAGCATTTATTTATCCAGCAACAGTCCTGAACTCTAAAGGAGTCCTGAGTTAACTAGAGATATAGATTTAGGCTGTTTTCTTTTTAATCATTTATTGTTGTTATTATTATGGTTCTGAAGGAGGAAATCACTCCTGAAGTTAGCACTAGGGGCTCTCAATTTTTTCCAAAGTTGAACCTCATTTACCTGGCAGCCAAGAACAAAAGTGTTCCCCTTCCTTCTTTCCTTTTTCTTTTCCATTTTTATCACTTAGAAGAACCAAACAGTTTCTCTTGGAGCTTTTAAAGCAATTTCCATCCAAGAACCAGTGGAGGAGACATGGGGCTGGCAGTGGCAGCGCTGCCTTTGGGACTGCAGCTTGCGCAAGGATGGAGCAGAGCCCCTGTGGGACCAACGCTGCTTCCTGATAATTAGTTTAATACCTGAGGGTGATCTCTGTATAGAGCTGTGCACTGAGCTTTTCTTTGCTTCCCCCCAGCTCTGGTTCTCAGTGCTGGGCAAGAGGTGCAGGTGGTGCTGAACACCAGGGGAAATCATAGCCTCTCAACCAAACCCTTCCATACAGGGAGCAGAAAAGCAAACACATGCCTGGACTCTGCTTTGGGATAATTACTGCCCTCGGAAGGAAATTTTAGCTGTGGCGAGAGTCTGAGCTTAAACAGCACAGCCTAAATCAAAAAACCTTCTCCCTCTCCGGGGAAATATTCTTCCTATTAGTTTGTTTAGCTGCTGGCAATAACTGGCTCGGCTCAATAACAAAGTGCCCCAAGCCCTGGAGTGGCACAGCTCTCATCCCTGCTCTGTCCCCCTGCTTCCTGCCCCTGCAGGAGCAGGCCCATGGCATGGGGATTGTAACACCCTGGGGGAGGCCTGTTCCATGATGAGTTTTGCCTCCTGCTTCAGGGGACCTGAGGCCAAGTCCGCTATGGAGTTGGAGGTATTTCTGCTGCTAGCAGAAGAAATGAGCAAAAGCCATCAGCAGGACCAGGAGCCTCTAACAACGAAATCTTGTGTGAAATGCTTCTGCTCTCTGGAACGGAACATTTCATCCAAGATGTTTCCCTGAAACCACAGGAAAGGATGGGGAACTGTGGGCTTTCCTTGTGGCACACACTGGTGTGGGGAGCCCTCATATCCCATCTCTGCATCCTGTGGTAGCCCAGGTTTTGCCCATCCACTGTGGCACACAGCAGAAACAGGCTTTTATATCTCACCTAACATTAGGGAATGTGTCAAGTGCTGGGAATGGGACATCAGCTTAGTCTTGACTCAGCAAATAATTATCTGGTGCAGTGCAATGAAATTCCATCAAGTCTCATTTGCAGGCTCCCCCAGGGGGTTCTGCATGATATAGAAAAAGAGGAATTAAGAAAAAAATAAATAGATGTGGTATCAAAAATCTGCCAGACTGGGGAATGAATAATCAGTGGTGCAAACTCACTGCACTGTGATCAGCACTGGGGTAGGATCAGCAGGGACGAGCTGGCGAGAGACAGCGCTCCTCCTCCGCCTCCTCCTCCTCCGGGCGCTGGTGCCAAGAAAGTGGCTTGCAGGACTGTCCCTCCCAGGATATGAAAGTTCAGCACTGGGAGGAGATTTCCCCCAAAGATCCCTTGTTGGGCTCTGCAGTGCCCAGGACATGCTGCTTTGCAGGAGTGTGCTCACTGGGACAAACTCAATGACAAATTCTCTTAGGAAAGTTTTGGCCACTGATAAGCACTGTGGGTGTATGGTTTCAGATCGCTCCTGCCGAAGCACTGCAGATGTTAAGTGTAGCACCTCTGAAAGAAAACAATCTATAATTTCTGTGTTTGTCTTGTGTTAAACACCACCCGCACTTCCCGCATGCCACCTGCGAGGGGTGAACGAGGGCGAGGGCTGTCCCTGCAGCCCACACCTCCCACCTGTGCTGCTACGGGGGATTATTCACCCTCCACTAAACCATCCTGCTCCTGCACTCACCTCTCGGCTCCTACTTTTGCACAGGTCAGTAATCAGGACCGTTCCATTGGCCAAAGAGTGAATCATGCCAGCAAACTGATGACACATCCCGAAGGTTTCACGGGTGACTGAGCACCCGGGTGAGACACCGCCACTGTTACCTTGTGCCGGATGGGAAAAATTGCGTGAGGATCAAGTTTTATAGGAGGGATGATATAACAATATCGGACAGAAAGGTGAGGAAGCAGTTCCACGAGAGGAGGCAGGTGCCGTTCGGCCGGGAGGGGGTCGGATTGCGGAGGTTCCCCGGCAGCTCTGTGTGCCGGCTATTGGGGGTGCTGTTGTGTAGCGCATCCTGCGCCCGCCGAGCCCCGCGCACCGCCCACCGCCGGCCCTGCTGCTGGGAGAGAAAAATAAACAAGGGAAATCATAGCCGCTTTTACTATTAAACGAGAAATTAGCTCGTGCAGTGCTAAGCCCCTGGTCTGTGGGCCCAGCACAGCCAATCTGCTTTTATTGTTCTGCAGGACTCCTCTGCAACCGAACGATGACAAATACCAGGAATTAGCGCAGTGTAATTACTCCGTATTAGCTGAATTCACAGTATAGACACAGATCATAAACAGCCATTGATTATTCCTAATTTCACATTTTTACCGTTCTGAATTGTAGCAATTATGCCTGTCCGAGGGAATTAGCTTCCCTTTCAACCCTGCCGGTTCACAGTCACTGCCCTTCCTTTCAGAGACTTTTTTACTGCTGAAAAAAGGACATTCAACACAAATCCCTCCCTATTTCTACAATAAAATGTCCTCCCCTTCCCCTCTTTCCTCAGTCCCTAAATCCCTCTGACTTTGCAGCCCAAAGGTTGCTCCTTTTGCTGCCAGCTGCCTCAAGATGCAGGTGGGTGCTTGGTGTGTTCTCTAACAGCTGGGCCGCAGCTCATTTCACCCTAGGTTGTTGCAGGAACATCAGCAGCCCTGGCTCTTGGTGCAGGTGTTGCAAAGATGCCTGTGAGAAGGGGTCTGGGCAGCACCAAGGCTCGACATCCATCTCCTGTTGCCGGTTGGTCCATGCAAGCAGCGCTCCAGTTTAAGCAAAGATGCTTGTGTTTAAGGATCATCTCTTTTTTGAAATAGGCCAGAACATGATTTTCAAAAGCTAATTTGCACCTCCAGTGAAATCGTGTTGGGGGCCTCTGTCTCCAGGGTAATGCCTGCACCCTTCCCAGACAAGATCTCTGAGAGAGGCTGGTAGACCTCAGCACTTCCTCGCTACAGACTGCAAGCAGTATTAAAAAAAATGAATGTAGATATAAATTATTAATATTTGCATGGGACATTTCCAACCCTATTAGTATCATATTGTTAAATTTGTTTCTTGCGCACAGGCAGTGATTTCATTACAAAGGGTAGCAGAGCGTAATGCCAGCTCTGCTGTGCTGGTTTCGTCAATTAATGATGAGAGGGAAAGAATCTGTTGTTTACCGATGGCAAGGCCTTTGGGGCTTCTCCTTTTGCCTTGCCCCTAGTATTTACTGAGGGATGGCGGGTGACTGCACTCATGGATGTGCTGGGGTGTTAAGCTGGAACTGAGGGGCTCAGCCCAGAGGAAAGGAGACTCAAGGAGATCCTTACTTCTCTCTACAACTCCCTGAAAGGAGGTTGTAGCCAGGTGGGGGTTGGTCTCTTCTCCCAAGTAACAAGTGACAGGACAAGAGGAAGTGAACTCAAACTCCATCAGGGGAGTTCTAGATTGGATATTAGGAACAATTTCTTCACCAAAAGGGTTGTCAAGCATTGGAACAGGCTGCCCAGGGAGATGGATGAGTCACCATCCCTGGAGGCATTTAAAAGACGTGTAGATGTGGCTCTTGGGTCATGGCTTAGTGATGAACTGGGCAGTGCTAGAGGAACAGTTGGACTTGATGATCTTAGAGGTTTTTCCAACCTAAACAACCCTATGATTATAAAGTTCTATAAAGGGATGAGGGTTGAAAAGCCTCTGGTACAAAGCACTTCCCACTGCTGGCATCGGACAGGGAGTTATTTATTCCAGGCAGTGACTGTGGCCATCAAGCAGCAGCAGCAGTTTTTTATTGCATCCATTCTAGGACACTGAAGAAAGATTATGCATGCTTCCACCATGCCAGCTTTTTATTAGATTGCAGGCAGGGGTTAAACTGATCCTTGTCAGCACAAATATAATGCCCAGGGTGATGGGAGCAGCATAAATTGAGGACAAGAGGTGGCCGCTTTTACCGCTGCTCTCAAGAATGCTCTGCTGTTTTACTGCATCGTTTGCTCTTTAATTGGGACATATCCCTCTGGCCAGGGGATGTCTTTCCTTTTTTGCCAATGAGGTGCAATAAATAAATGGGCTGAGACACAGACTCTGAGGGGAGGTGAAGTACAGAGGGCAAATGAGTGACTGTACCAGAGCAGTTTGAATGTCCCCAGTTTGCCACAGTGGCACCCATTCTGGTACATCTTTCCCAAGCTGGAGACAGGGGCAGGGGCTGTCTTGTGGTGGCAGGAGGTCCTCAGTAGTGCAAATCACACAGGTGCTTCATCTATTTGTCACCTCCACTTTTTTCAGGGTACTCACGTCATGAGGTGACAGATCTTAGTGCTGTGTCAGTGGCGTGTTTGTCTGTGGCCAGTTCTGGTATGCCTGTGTCATTGAAAAGCAAATATTCAAAGGAGCACATGACAGTCCTTCACACAGGGCTGGCCAGACCTGCTGATCAGTTATAGCAGAGCAGGATATGGGGGTCTGGCACACGGCCACCCCAGCTTGGGGCTGCAGGGCACCTGAGGGGTCAATAAGGTCCTCATTCAGCTGCCCTGTTATTATTTACCTGCGGTAGTAGATTAATTAGATGTCTTCCACCCCAGCTCCCCACCCTGCCTGTGCTGGCAGCAGAGGAAATCCTGCTTTTGTGCTGCTAATAGATCTCACAGATCCAGTAAAACATTACAGTGCAGACAAAATGTCTCTTTAAAAGTGCAATAGAAATTCAAACTCTCCACTGAGAACAAAGCCGGTGGGGCTTTTTGCATCTCCTGTTTTTATTGTATTCTGTAACATTTGTAAAGTAGATCACTTTTATCGGGGAGTCTATGTCCTCTCCCAAGCTGTAATTCCTAGACTTCTTAGAGAAGATTTCTGCTCACAAAGGAAATAAAAGATAGAAATATGATGCTCTCTGACATTTGAACACACTACTGAGAATCTGAATTAAAAGGAACAAACTCAGAAAGTATCATTTATACAGCAATCAACTTTAAAAAGTCACCATCTGCTAAGAGTTACCACCCGGTGTAGCTGTGTCTTTATTGCCAGACAGAGAATAGGAAATAACTCAGGGAACTCTCCTGCACCTGCTGGGTTTTTCCTGGCGCCGTACACACTCTGAGCTGCACTGGTTGGGGAGCAGCAGGGTGCCTATTGCAACTCTCCTTCTACTCCAGCTCTCTACAGAATATAAATCTGAATATAGGTGCCATTAGCAGGGATGATTTGGGGTTGTTCAAGTTATAGCTTAGTATCAGCTTTTCAGAAAGTCTAAAGGGCAAAAGAAATGACCACAGCTGGAACAAGGGACCTGGATGGGATTTATATTTAGAAATCTGATCTTTTTCCTTGCTTGCTGCTCACCTCCTTGCTGTCCCCCACCCCAGTGACATTTCCTGGTTTCTAATAGCCCTTTCTAGTTTTGTCTCCCCATTTCATCATAACTGATGATAACATTACCAAATTCTTTGCCCTGTGCAACCTGTCTAGTTCTCGCCCTTGCAGTATTTTGCCTCATTTTGGTCTTCCACTGCTCATCAGCTCCTAGAAAGGTTGGGAACTTTTTGATATAAAAATTTCCCATCAAATTTTATGTCTTCCACCAAGACCACTATGTGTTCAGGTGATTCTTAGCACAGTTTAGTCCTCTGTGCTGCCACTGTTCAGTGTCACTCACTCTATCTTGGTAATCGTGATGGTTTTCCCCTGACCTCTCCATACACAAGACTCAGCTATGGCAACACAATTGCACACACAACTTCAAGTCTTTGTTTTTCTTGGGAGGAACTGGCAAGTGAGCTACATTCATGAGGTGTATCAGCTGAAAAAGTGTGGAAAGGCTTGTGCAAGACACTGCATTGTCTGCCTTGAGTATTATACAACAGCACCAAGTGCTGGGAAGCTGCCACGGCTTTTCCCCACCGTATTTCCCATCACTGTGCAACATTTATCACAGACTGCTTGGTTCAGAAGCAAGGAAACAAGGCACAAGAAATGAATTAAGAAAAAATGTGTCCTTGCAAGTTTCCCTTGTGTCTGTGCCATCACTGAACCCCGTCACTGCCAGGGCTGCTGAGGGGCATCATCATTATTTAAGCTGATGCAACAACACCTATCAAGGCAGTAATTGCATTCCTCTCCCCTTTTAGGACTTTTAAGCCTCTTACCCCATCCCTCAGGAGGCCACTGTGTTCTGTCTCCTTCCAAGGTCTTGTCATGTTGCAGAGGCTGAGTAAGGGATTATAGAAAGTCATGTTACTTTGTGCCTGGTGGGGAAAAATGCTTTTGTCCTCACCTTCAGTTATCCATTCCTGTGTGTTTTTGTAGCTTTCTGCCGGCTTTGGGAATGAGAATGCCTGCAGTCCTTGTTGACTTGCCTTAAGGGTTTTAATTGCATTTAATCACAAAGGTCTAATTAGAGCTTGGAGGCTTTATTTGAGGGCAGTTAATAGATAAATTAGTTAAATTAATTGTGGTTTGTTGTATACAGAGATACCCTTGGTTTGGCAGAAGGGCAGCCAACACATGCTCCAATGACAAATATTTCCAGCCTGGCCTGTGGGTCTGGAGTGCCCAAGCCCCTGGGGCTTGATGGTTGGTTTTACAGGGTATGGGGCTGTGAGTGTCTTCTGCTGGCTTTCTATCATCATCTTCATCATCACTCATACAACCTAATTTATTGCAAAACCAAATAACTCTTTAAAAGCTGGATAGGAATCTGCTGTGAAGCACGTAAACAACCTGCACAGGGGCAATTGCCAAAATGGTCTGTTCAAGGTTAAGTTTTACATTTTAAGCTTCTTTTAGGTGGAGGATAAACCTCAGGAAGATTCAGAAAGCAGGGTAACACTGCCTTGAAGGACACCAAATAACATCTCTATTTTTCCCTATAAATCAGCTACCTTGGGAACCCACACTACCATTTCATTGGTGACCTGCTTTGGATTTATCACCAGGAAAAATCAACATGCTCTGAATTGTCTATAATCCTTCCTCAGATGGAGGGGGTTGAATGAGCTGGGATTTTGTTGCTTTGTTGAGATGAAATGTAATTACCTTATGGGCTTTGCATGGTGTGTTAAATCCTGCCAGTATTAAAGCGTGATTCAAGCTGTAGAACTGTGCCAGTTGCTGAAGATTTATGGAATAAAAGGTATAATTTCACACTTCACTGCATTTTATTTTGAAGTTGGATGTTGACGTGCTTTTCAGTTGTTTAGATGTGTTTATTTAGCCTTTACTCTTGGTTGAGACAAGTAGGCTGAGGGATTTGATGAGTGAGAGGCTGGAGTTGCCTTCCTCCCTTTCCAAAGGAGATCCCCGAGAGAACGTGAAGCCCCGTGCTGGAGCCCTGACCCAGCATGCCTTACAGTGACAACGCACCAACAATGCAAGCATTATGGTTTTAGAGGGTGAAAAAGTCTTTCTTCTGTCTGCTGTATTTCAATAGTTTATGTTTTCCTTTGCTGTACTCAAGAGCCATGATGCAGTTCACAGCCACAATGCAGTTCACAGTCAGTTTGGCCCAAGAGCGAATGGCTGATGCTACCAAAGGAAATGATAAAATTTGCAAAAGTGCAAATTGCTCCCGAGATTTTCAAGCCAGACTGGCCAAACATGAGGGGCATTTGTGTAGCATGTCACAGAGACTCCCTCATGACTGAAGCAGTGCATGATGCTGTTCTCACATTAATAAATGGCACTTCCAGAGCATTCAAAAACTCACCACTGGTGAGAGTCCTTACAGCTGTGTTTGACTCAAGAGAACTGATAAAAGAATTAATGACTCCTTTTAATGAACACACACACACATACACACACACACACACACTGTATAGCAGAGCCAAGCTGGGTGAAAACTTACACTTCTGTCTGTACTTCCTTGAAAACTATGTGGCTTTAATATCCATCAACTTCTACGTAGGGCAGTACAGTGACCAGTTCATTTTTAGGAATGATTCCATGTGCCATCTGGTACCAGGCTAATTGCCTGAAAAACTCTATAAAGAAATTTTTCATGCAGCTCCATAAGAAGAATCCATCTATTTATTTTTCCCTTTTGTTCCCACCTCCAACAGTCACTGAGGATCCATCCTGGAGCTGCATGGAGGACTGGTGCAGTTCCTGAGGTGAAGAGTCAGGGTGAAGGCAAGAGTCAAGGCCTTTGGGCTGCCAGGGGTCCCTCACCACAGCTCTGCCATTCTTGGAAGGGGAAAGTGTTAGTCCAGACTAAAGACACTCATATTTCTCCAGCCGATGAAACCCAAACCCCTCATGCTGTCTGCACTGGGGTGAGCTGCTGTTCTGAACACCTCAGCAATTCCTTCCCAAATAACTGTCCTAGGTTGCAATGTAAGATGTAACCAAAAGCATGTATTCTATCACCATCTCCATAAGCTGTTAAAACAGGTGGGGCAGTGTTCATTATCTGCTACCATGACACCCTTGATAACTCCCTCCAGGGGCTATCTCCTGTTAATGGGCCCATCAATGCCTTGCCCCGTGACTCACCATCCCATTGTGAGAGGCTCCGCCCAGGAGGAGGAACTGAGATTTCCTATCTGTATATAATCAGAGGTTTGGAACAGCATAGACAGCCCTCACCTACAGGACTCCTGGAGGACAAGAGCTACACCACTGGGCCTTCAGGTGAAGACCAGACTCTTTTCTACAGGATCATGGCTTCAACAGGACCACTTCATCTGGACTGCTACCAACACCCTGACCGACAGGGTGTCAGGTTATATCTGACTTTGTCAGTGCTTTTCCTTGTATTATTTCACTTAGTTTTAATTTTTCCTATTAGATTTTAATCCTGACTTGTGATCTTCCACTGGTTTGTTTTCAAACCAATACATAACCTAATTTTGAAGACTGTCCAACTGGTGGTCAATAGCTGCTGCCCTGGCACACCAGTGATGTGTGCTGGGGAGAGGTGTTGTTTGTCCCGATGCTGCCGGATGCACAACGCATGGAGCACCAGCTTCAGACCAAACCTGGGGCTCTTCAGCACCTTTGGTCTTCAAGTGACTCTCCCAGATCTGGTGCTAAGCCACTCATCCAGGAGAAACACCTGTTTCAAGAAAGACTTTCCTTTTGGACAGGATTGACTAAATAGCCCAGATCCAAGCAGTTGTTGGTGAGCTTCCAGCGTGCCTCAGCTGTAAAGCTCCAACATGAGGGAACCATTCTTGGAAGAGCCATCTCATCATGCAGCGTGGGAGGAGAATTAGAATTACAGGAAAGCCAGCCCTGTTCCTGGCTCTGGGTCCACAGCAGGTTTAGGTGACAGTAAGCAGCTCCCTGGACCTGCAAAAGCCTTTGCAGGGCATTTGGGGCTTTCTGCTGCCATTGGTCAGCTGCCACCCGGCCCCCGACACCTCTCTGGTGCTGGACGTGCAGCTCCCAGGGCTCTCCCACCTGCAGTCACACACCCCCAGCTGTAGAGACACACATCCAGAGAGACTTCCTCCTGGTAGTAACTACTGGATCTGCTTCAGAAAGAAATCCCTGAGTAGATCCAGCACTGAGTTAAACTGAATTGAAGCTGCTTTAGAGTCAGGGGAAGGGCTTCTGTGGAACAGGCACCGCAGCCATGGTGAGTCTTATGCCTCTGTACTCCCTCATTAGGTGTTTTCTGTCTCGTTACAGGTAATAAATGACTATCATTAATATAAATTTCATTTTTTCCCTAATAATTCCCTGAACTCATCAGCCTTTTCTGGCAATAAAACATTTCCCTTGTGCCCTGTTTTACCTGCT
This sequence comes from Falcunculus frontatus, assembly GCA_013398115.1. Taxonomy (NCBI): domain Eukaryota; kingdom Metazoa; phylum Chordata; class Aves; order Passeriformes; genus Falcunculus; species Falcunculus frontatus. Next base: position 380,243 of record VZRV01010114.1, read on the forward strand.
TTAATATTACTTCATGGGAGTTGTTATCTCCCAGAAAACATTGCAGTGCACTGGAAAACTGTGGGATAGAGCTCTGTGGGGTATGTACAACACACAGCCCCCTCCCAGCCAACCCACGCACAATGTGCTGATGCTGTGCTTCACCGCAGCATCTTGAGTTTAACTATTTAATAAGGGCTGACAACTGCTTTCTTAGAGAGCCTGCATCTATAACTATTTTCCTCATGAAGTAATTTTGGTTTCACAAGTAAACACCAATCTCAGCAATTTCCACTTTTAATACACAATCTGATTTAGGACTAAACATCCTCTGCCTGCTAAATAGGTATTTATTACAAACAAGCTGGCCTGACATCCTTCCTCACCACCCAGGTTTTTCCCCCCTCCCCATACAATAGTTATGGTTCTGGGGGAAAAAATAAGTTACAACATGTGCCTGAGGTGGGTCTGAGCAGTTTAACAAGGTTTAATTACAACATTAGCGGTGTGGGTGAGGCATACAAGTAAACAAGTCATAAATCAGCTCACAAAAGAAGCAAAATAACCCGCTTCCACCCACACTGACTGCAGATTGCACTGAACAAATGGCGTCCTGGGTGTTGCTATTTGGGATACACAGAAGGTTTGCAGATTTGCATGCCAGCAAGCTGGTTACAGCCACAAATGTCCCCAGGTGCCGGATGTCACCTTCTGTCCCCCCAGGACTGACCCTTGAGGGGACGGGGTGCTCCCGCTCCCTCATCCCACACAAGATTGCAGGTTTTCCCACAAGCTTTTTCCACCAGGATCAAGGGGCTACTGTCTTCTTGGCTGTGGCCTATTCTACTCATCAGCCCACTGCAAATGGTGTCATCTCTCCAGCTTGGTTTCCCTATGGAAGCAGTGATGGTCTGCAACACCTGGACTGGTTTTTCAAGAAAAACTTTGGGAATTTCAGTGGTGATGTGGTAGCTGCTGTCACCCTGCCCACATGAGGGGATTGGCATAAGATGCTTATCCAGAACCACTGTGGTCAATAAACCGTGAGTTAAGAAGGATTTACACGACAGTGTGAGAGAGGTCTTAAGAGCTGTTAGAGTGTGCTCAGTGATCCAGCTACAAAAAATGTGCCAATGTGCTTGATAAAAGACTTTAACTGCTTTAAAATACAGTTACGGGCTATTGCATAAAGGAGAAACAGTATCTTAACTATTCACAGGCATTGAATGTGCTTTACTTGGTCATGTGTTACAGTGATTTATGCAAGATATAAAAAACAATTGTCAAAAATGTGGAAGAAAAATTCAAAGGGAAAAGCACAGCCATTCGTTCTGATAACATCTGGTAATGTGTTAGTGCAGGGGAAGAGAAATATCAGTGCTGTGAATGGAAAGGGACCATTCAGCAAACTAAAGTCTTCATTGGAAAAAAATTCCACAGAATAATAGTTATCCATTAGTTTTAAAATAACCTACAAATTAACAGCTGTTTTTGTAGCCTATCACACATTTTTCCAGGGAAAACAAAGCTATCATTAAGTGAATTTGCATTTCTTATGCTCTTTATTTTCATGATTGGGTCAAAACAAAACCTTGTTGAAGATACAAAAAAAGGTGCCTTAGAAGAATAAAGGGTTATAATTCAAAGTTTCATAATGGCACTGCATGCCCACTGCAGTGGAAGGAGAGCCTTGAGACTGAATTAGTGCCTGAAGATGCCGTGCAAAATCCTTCGCTGTTACAGGGCCTTGCCAGTTCATATTTATGTGGTTTATGAGGTGTCACGTAGTTGTACATTTTAATCTCCTGGCACTGAGTTTATTGCTGAGAGGACTGCAGAGCTGGATGTGTCAGAGGACCAGCAAGGGAAAGCAAATTCATGAATTAGCACCCTTATCCTTATTTCACTGGGGTCTTTATGCAGGACCCTACTAATGTCTGTTGCCAAGATTTTATGGGCTCTGGGGTGGGCATGGATGTGGTCTGAGCCAGCAGAGCCTGAGGAGGAGAAAAGCACGTCCCAGGGAGCAGAGCTGGGGCAGCAGCTCCCCTGGGCCACCACCCACATCAGGGCTGAGTGCAGTTCCCTGCCACAAGCAATGGCAGCAGCACTGTGGTTCAGCACCAGGACTCTGCCTGGCACTCAGCACTACAACTCCAGCTGTAAATTTGACTACAGATATCTCATTCCCATTTAAACAATGTGTCATTAACCTGTGACAGTGGCAAAGTGTTCCCACGATTACCTTCAATGGGATGAGTGCACAAAGTGATATCAAGCCCCCTGTTTCACTTGGAGGAAGGTATAAATACCTTAAATACCTTCTATCTGTGTGTGCGTAGCTCTCGGGTGGCTCTGGAGGGGAAGTGGCAGCAGGAGATGGGATGATGGATCCATGTGAGCTGACACGCTTCTCTCAGGTGTCTCAGCACCTGCTGTGTGTTGGTTTGCTCATGAGCTGGAAGTTAACAGGAGGTATCAGTAAAAGATGACTCCTTGGAGCACCTTACAGACTGATCAGACACTTCCTTCTATAGGCACGTGAGGATTTACAGATCATGTTAAATGAGGTGTAATGTACAGGGAGTGATCAGGGCACTGTAATGTATCAATGGCACCATGAGCTGCCAGGCCCTCACCACCCCCAGCCCTGCTGCCATGGCAGACACCCGTGGGCAGGATGAAGCTGTTTCAGACAGAGATGGAGGATTCTCCATGGTTTGCACTGGGCTAAGTGTGGAGTCCCAGTCTGGCTCTAAGTGTGCACAAGGGTCCCTTGCTTGTATGAAACACGTCCCTCATAATAACATCTGTCGTTGCTGCTCAGGACATGACGCCCTGGGCTCGCATCTGGGGGTCTCACAGCAAGGCCAGTGTTTAGCTATGGCCCCTTTGGTATCACCCCAGAGAAGGCAGCACTGGGACTGGGCACACTGGGAGTCTTGATGCACTGGGAGAACTGTGTGGCACTGCAGAGGAGCAACATTGAGGATGGCAGGAGCCCTTCCTGGGTTTCCAGAGTCTCCCACATGGCCCCTGTCCATCTCTGTCCATCTCTGTTTTCCTCTGCTCAATCCCAGCAGTGTGATGGGGCAGCCCCAAGCAAGGATGTGCCTGCACGCAGTTGGAATGACTCGATTTTACCCCACTGACATTTCAGAGCATTGACACAATGGTATTCCTCCTCAGAGGCCCCTCTCAAGCCCCAGTGAGAAAACAGCAGCCTAATGTACAGGAAACTTGTGCATGGGATGTTTCCTGAGCTTTATGTATTCATCAGAAAATTACTCAGTGCTGTAATAAATGCATCCAGAGCTTTGATATTTTGCACATCAGGTGGTAAAACAGTAGCTGTGAATAGATTGCCTGTATGAAGGTTTCTGCCTTGAGTGCTGCAGCAGCAGATGGTCTAATAAATATGCAGTGCTCTAAAACGACGTCGGTAATTTCTGTGACCTCAGGTTTTTTGGTCTCCCAAGCAGATAAAATGCACAATCATCCAATAATAAACTTTTTCATCGAAAAACCCCTTAAGCAGTGTAATGTAAACATCTTTTGAAGTACACTAGCAGTCTGTACTGGGAGCCTAGCTGGGTTTCTTTATGAGAAGTATTTTACTGTGGCTCTATGGGTCAGTGCAGAGGACCCACTACTGATATAGCCTGAACCTCTTCTCTGGCAGTGGCCGGGTGAGGATATCTATGAGGGTTGGGATGAGAATACAGTGTCAGTCCCCAGGAGCACTCCAGCCACAATGCAAAAGTAAAATTGCTTTTTATTTAATGGCTCTTGATAGCATTTTTCTTCTGCTGTTTTGTAACCTGTTTCTGTGATCTTTCAAACCTGCTTGTTCTTCAAAACTCCTGGTGAAAGAACATGATAACAAATTAAAACCCTGAGATCTGCTGAAGATGCCACAGCTGCAGGGATGGATCACCAAATGCTCTGGCTTCAGCAGAATGTTCTGCCCCCTGCAGCCCAAGCTGGACGGTTCTGCCCGATGGCCAGGGGCCAACAGCAGCTGTTCAGGTGTTGACATCTCCTTTCTCTTCCAGAGCTGAGGGGATTTCTGTGCAGAGATCTTGAAGGACACCAGTGCAGGGGCTGTGTAAGCAGAGGGACCTATCTGGGCCACATTTTGACAGAACTAGAAAAACAACCTTTATTACAAGCATAATTCTGGTGCCCTTAGAACAAAAAAAAGGTCAAACTGCTGGGGAGCTGTGCTCAGATGGGACACCTGGTGTTTGCATTCGCCTTGTACTCACCTCCAAAAATGTCTCTCAGCTCCTCAGCATCCTCAGCCCGAGTCCACTCTCATCTGCCATGCAGACTGGATGGCACATACTTGGAAAGGGATCAGAAGCATCACAAGGCTATTGATTCACCACTGATTTACCACAGGAACCTTCATAATCATTCTTACCATGTAGTTTAATGCCCACAGATTATTTGTCTGCTTGAAAACTGTCAAACTTGGAAACAGAACTGCTTTTAGAGTGGTGTGATAAGAGCAAAATCCTGCTCAGGTCTTTGCATCCTGGGCTGCTGCATGTGAGCCCTTGGGAGCTCATGGCTGTTCCTGGGTTTCATCCAGGACTTCTGTATTTGTGCTGGTGACAATGCCTGCGGCAGGATCCCCAAACATCACAGTCAGAAATGCTTGTACAGCTGCTAATGAGCAAATTAAACACCAAATAAGAAGAAATGAAAAATATTATTGTTACACTTACATATTCCCATGGGTATCGTGAAGCCCAGTTTATCAGGGCTCAATTTAAATATTTTTTTTCAAGGTGCCAAAAAAAGTGGCAGATAAGGATGCCAAGTTTCTATAGTAACCACGAGAAAAGCAGCGATTATCAGCAATACCACATAGGAAAGACAGACTGGATTGTCTTTTCATTTTACATGTAGCCAGCCCATCGCTTAAAAAACTTAAGCCCTTTTTCGAAACAAAGAAATACCATGGAAAAATAAATTGGATATGAAATGCATTATGCAAAATTATTTTCAAGGATTTTCCAGCCTGTGCATCCTTGCCACTAAACACCTGCCTCAGTGTTTAGAGGATGTGCCTCTGAACAGAACACTTCATGGCTGAAGAATATGTGAATAATAAAGCATGACTTTTCATATTTTCTCACCAAGTAACCCAGGCAGCAGAGGAGAAAAATCAATATTGATTTCTTACTGTAAGCTCCTTAGGACAGAGTATGTTCTTTGTTTGGCATAATGAGGCTCAGAGGTACAGACAACACTTGGGTGCAGCACTGCAAGATTATGAAGAGTGGCTTGGAGGAGTCCACGTGGGTGCACAAGGTACCAGGCTGTCAGTGACCTGCACCTCAGGGCTGCTGCTCTCCACAGACACCTGAAGGCTGAAACCTGGTAATTTGGCTGGACTTTGGAGAAAACCCTGGTAGATGGACCTAAGACAAAAAGAATGAGAAATGAGGAGAATCATTCCAGCAACACAGAAGCACACTGCTCTGGGCTGTGTTTTAAAGCAATAAAATGTGTTTTAAAGATTTCTTCTTCCTTCTGAACTATCTGAAAGCTGGTTGACTGTGTTTTATAGCAAGCAGAAACAAAGCAGATCTATCAGTCACTTCTCACATGTGTAAGGAACATAGAAAGGCCTGAGAAACCAATTGATTGACCTGTGATCTGCTGACTCCAGCAGCTCTACCAAGCTAACTTCAATTCCTTTATTTTTAATGCAGATACAAGGAACACTAATGAAGCCTTACTAAAATTTACTGCATTTCAAAATTTCTGTTCCTAAAAATCGTAACTGATGCTGGGTTTGTAGAAATAAATCCCTGCAGTTTCATTAACCTGAAACTTTATGTGCAAACACAGGTATTTTTACCTGTTGGAAGGCAGGGTCTAGTGAGAACTGTGTGATTCTCATGGGCTCAAACACTGCACATGACTGCTAAGAGCAAATCTCTGTGTTCCTCATCACTTGCCAAAACTGCTGGCTTTGACAAATTAGCTCAGCAAAGTCCCTGCTGCATGTCAGCAGTGCTTTAGTTTGAGGTTCACAGAATGATGATTAAGAAAAACATTGTGAGCAAAACTCAGAGCCCTTGTGAGCCTCTCGTGCTGCTCAAGCCAGAGGTGTTGTTCACAGCATCAGGGCAATCAATCCCCATGGATACTGAAGACATAAAGCTGCTAACTAGAACACAAAGGGCAAGGATCCCAAACTGCTGATTTTGAAAAGCAGGTTACAACTGCTTACCTATAAAATATTGCTGTGCTAATGACAAGAAAACAGATCCTATTTGTACTTGACTACCAACTGGGAACAACAGACTCACCCTGAACCTACTGTCGCTACTCACCTGACTCCTTATCTCATTAAAGGTGGGGATAAGAGCATGAAGTCTTCAAGGACTCCCTTTTGCCCAAGCTTTGGATGCCTACCGGTGCACTTCTGTATGTGACAGGTTAGTGACTGGCTGCTGTGAAGCCAGGACAAGCACAACCACCCAGACAGGCACTGGCAGACAATCCCTCTGACACCAGTTTGCACCAAGTATTTAGTTGGGTTCTTTTCTCCCAAGAGGGTGGCTAACTCAAAAGCCACTCAGGGGCACCCAGTCTGGACGCACAGCGGTGCCCTGGAATACCCAACCTCTCCTGTGAGACATATGGCTATGAAAGAAAATTAATAACATGTTTTAAATACCCTTGCCACAGACAAAGGGAGTGTGGTCCTGATCACTAAACGATGCCAAAATGGCTAGATATGCACAGGCATGTGCAAGCCAGCATCTGATTTTTGAAAGTCATAATTATGATTTCATTGAACTTTTAAACTGATGACGACATTAGCAAGAAGAGGTACAAATCTTTCTGGCTAAGGCGGGGTAAGTAAATTATCTCAGTGCAGTATCTGTCTTCCTGTGGATTTCAGTGCTACTCTTCCTCTAATCAATTTGTGATGATATGTTTGTACCTGCCACAGAGCCAAATACACAATCTGATCTTATGCCAAGCCACTATTAACAACTGCATTTTCAATTGATTCTTGGATATTCATTAACTGGGATCCACAATTACATATAATTTACAGGCATATAATTTTAAATCACTTGCAGTGAGCTTACTAAGCTTGCTTTATGACATTCAAATACATTATTCCTAAAAATTCACTGAGTAGTCAGCTTGAAAATAATTACAGTGGGTAGCACTGGATATAATCAAGTAGAAACTTAGAACAAGAATCTCCAGAAATGCCTGTAGATCACTTTTGCCACGTGGCTTTTACATTCCCTTCAGCTGTCTCCAGGAAAGTGTTATGCACTGAACTGGTGGACTCCAAAGCTGTTCCACTGACTCAACTCCACTACAACAAAACTCCTTGGACTTCTTGTGTCGTGGACAACTCCTAGGCGACACCTTTTCTCCTATACCTGGCAGCTGATGTTTTAATGATTTATTTACCCTTTAGGCAAGTGTCCTGTTGGTTGGGGATGCTCTTGGCAAGCAGCACTGCGCTTGCTCTGGGGCTGGGAATATCGGGCTGTCCCGGGGTGATGTCACAAGGCTTCTTTATTCCTTAACCATCTGTTTAATGCCCAAAGACGCTATAACTTTAAGATGGACCCAGGGGGTGGAGCTGGAGCCGCGGGACCTGGGTTCAGGTCGGTTCAACGGATGGGGTCCAAGGCTCTGGGCGCTGCTCGGGAGGGAGTGCGCCGGGAGCCTGTGCTGCTCTTTGTTTTTTTTCCTTTTCTTTCCTTTTATTCCTGCTAGCTGAGGAAAAGTTTTGGGCTTTTTTTCCTTCCCCTCCCCCTGGTCTCCCTGCCCTCCTTCCGTTCTCTCTGGTCCGGGGGGCCCGCGGCGTGGCCCCGGCTGGTCCGAGCCCCGAGGAACGCGGAACCGTTTCACCTGCTGGGAGGACGAGGATCGGCGCCAGAGGAGCAGCAGGTTTCCTTCCATCTACCCTGCTCCGGGCTGCTGGGTGGACTTCTCCTTCTCCTTCTCCTTCTCCTTCTCCTTCTCCTTCTCCTTCTCCTTCTCCTTCTCCTTCTCCTTCTCCTTCTCCTTCTCCTTCTCCTTCTCCTTCTCCTTCTCCTTCTCCTTCTCCTTCTCCTTCTCCTTCTCCTTCTCCTTCTCCTTCTCCTTCTCCTTCTCCTTCTCCTTCTCCNCTGTTCTACCCTGTTTGTGTTGTTGTTGTTGTTTGTTTTTTTGGTTGGTTTTTTTTTTTTTTTTGTTTGTTTGTTTTTTTGGTTTGGTTTGGTTTGGTTTTTTTTTGTTTTCTGTAAATAAACAGTTCGGATCTTTTTTTCTGCTTTCACCTGCTGTCATCCATTTGCCTCATTGGCGGAGGAAAGGGGGAGGCCCTTTCACTTTGGAGAAGACGCTCATTCCAGAGCGTTTCCTCCTGAAGGCTTGTCTCCAAAACCAAGACACGGGCACAGCTCGGAGCCAAGTAACAGCTAGAAACATCAGAGTCAGGTTACTGGATTTTAGAGCAAAGTACAGTACACAGTATCCATGCACAGTCATAAATCCATGAATAAATAAAACAAATAAAATACATACACAGTATTTGACTAATTTTATATAATGATTTCATTTCCAAATGCTACATACAGTCTGTTTTTTATCTGTATTCTTTCTCTGTGATCAGTAGAGGTATTTCACATACCATAAAAGCAAAATACGCAGTGATGCAGGCAATTTAAAACTCCAAGTTGGAACTTTAGGACCCTCACTGAAAACTGCACTGAAACCCAATACAAATGTGTTAAATGAATTGCATTATTTTATTGCAAGGTGTAATGGAGAAACTCACACAAACATGTTGGACCTGCCCTCTGAGCACAGCCTGCCACATGAATCACATACACACCTCCTTGCCTTACCTGAAACAAGGCTCCAGTTTCTGTGTTGGACCAATCCCTCACTGCTCTTCAGGCCTCTGTTGTTACAGCTGTAAAGCCGATGGTAGCTGATACCCTCAGCACCTCACACCAATTAAAAATACACAGTAAGCAAGTGACTTTTTTTTTATTTGAGTAAAACCATAATTTACACATAAACACCACCAACCTTCTTGATTCAGCTTCATTTGTTTTCACATGGAATCTGTGAATACTGGAAATAAATTGGACTAACAAATAACTGTCTTAGATACAAGGAACTTCTTTGCTATGTGATTTTCCATTGCATTACAATTTAATACAAAGCTATAAAAATAAGACACTGTTTGCCAAATACATTAATTTTGTTGCAAAAATATTGTTTAATTTAAGTTATATAATAAATTATATGGCTCAGTCAGATTTTCCAAGAAGTTAGAAGATAACTATGAATACAAAATAATATCCTCTGATATTCTGACTATGCCAATTCGTAGTATTTCCCAGAATTTGGGTCAAAGTAACAGTTCAGACATGGATCATACAAAAGAGTCAAAGCTTCCTCATCTTCTTCAGCACTGAGGTGATCTTCACCTATGTGAAGTGGAAAAGTAAGAATAAATCACTCTTATTCCCTCAAACAATAACATGGAAATATCTTTCTGTCAGATGTGAAATTTTTTCTTTCAAATGTATAATCTTCTGACTTCTGCATTGTTGCCTTCAAGATAACAGCAATTCACATTTTTACTGTATTTCTGAAGACTTGTACTTAACTGAGTTGAAAGAGGTCAGCTGGAGTTCGCTTAACAACTGGACTTTTCAAAGTCTAGTGGAGCAGTTCACCAAAAGTACCTTTACAAATAGTGGATCAAAGTATTCTTAAGTGGTATTTTCCTCAATAACCTTTAATTCTTTAGCTTGAACAAAGACAGTCAGTCCATACTTAGGGTCTGTAAGAATGAAAGAATTTGGATGTCTGGTATCCACTATGTCACCTAAATATCCAGGACAGGTAAATGTGTACGAAAGATCATTTAGTACCAGAGAGGAAAAAAGATTCTTCCAGACAATAAAAAATTAAATCTAGCTTGTCTAAAGTTATATAAAATGCAGGAAACTTTTCAGATAACAGAAATGAGTCTTTAGTCTAAAACACACCGATAAAGCCCTATCAGCTTTTCTTACAGATGCTTCATATACTGTAGCTTCTTTTCTGAACCTGTCTTTCATATAAGGTAAATCTAAGTCATATGATCAACAGCTTTTTGATAGGAGATAATTCACAGTTGAATGCAATCTGTATCTTGAATTTCATCATAAATGCTCATCTCACACTTAGCCTGCTAATACTGAGCGCTTTGTATGCCCTAATGCTTCATGATAAGTAATGGCCTGTTATGCAAACGACAATGGTTTCAAACATTCAGGGTGTATTTACAGCCAGGATCACACAGCAATATACAGGTTACATTATCTGGAGACCAGAAAGTAGGTTGATGCATTTGATGCGTATGGAAGTGTGCACTTAATCCTTTTAGAAGAGATTTTATTTTAGTTTCCTCAGTAGCATGTAACAAATACCATCAGAAAGAAACTGTCTTTCACTGTAACCAAAGATAAGAAGGTAAAGCCAAATTGTTTCCCTCCCTGCTGTGGGTGCTTCATCAGGCCTAGGAAGCTCAATGAGGTTAACTGGGATATTTTGTTTGGACAGCTCTTGGGAAAAGTTATGCAGTGCAGAAAAGAGGTGAAGAACTGAATGTCTTTTTCCCCATTTCAGATCACAGTACACAAGCAAACAGTGTTCATACCTCACTCCCTCACACAGCCTTACAATTTCACCTGAAACCATGCTGTTATTTCCACTGCATTCTTCCTTTTATTATTTTACTTTTCAGTGCCTATGCTGTTCTTCAAAATTATTCTCTTTTCCCTCTTAAGCTTAAATGTCCCTCTCATTTTATCTTGGAACTGGCCACTCAGTATAGTCCCTGGTTTGAGACAGGAATTCTTGAGACCCATCAGAGATACCCCTCTTTCCCTGCATGCCTTGAATTCATATCAAATCAGAATTTTATTGCATCTGGGACTAGCTGGATTTATACCTTTACGTCAGTAATTCCCTGCATGTATTTTCATGTGACCAAAAGGAGAACTCAGTTTTCTAGACCTATCTTGTTTTTAAAGTCAGGCTTCTTTCTTTCAGCAGCTCACAAGACCCCCAAATGCATTATAAGGCATTTCTATATGTTGCAACAAATTTCCAATGGCAGCATGGAGTATTTGGTTCTGAGCAGACATATGAAAACCTCACTGCTGTTCTTCTTCCTAAATAGAAGTACTACTTAAATTAAATGATATTCTTCTAAAAGACTCCAATAGCATGTAATGGTTGTGTTAGAAGGTGTCTTTCTTTTCATATGGCCAACCTGACCATATGTAGGAAAGAAGTGCTTGTGGCCAAATTAACTGATAAACAGGTCTCTTTCAAAGAAAATGTCCATAGCTGTTCATGTTGCCACCACCCACACTTTAGGGATTGAAGCTGCTCAGAATTGCATGAAAAAACCTCTTGGCAGTTTAATTTGCATCTCAGGGTGAAAGCAAAATCAAAGCTTTTGTTCTTAAATCACTAAAAAATTAAACAGTATTTTAGGTGAGAAAATAACTTGATTTTAAATGAAAACTGAGGTCTGTGATATACATTACAGAGGGATGAGTATTTTTGTTGAGCTGAAAGAAGACTGAAGGTAGCTAGTACCTGTAAATACCTGTTACATGAAATGGAATGCTGTCCCACTGAAATCAGGAGAGTTATTGTTTTTTTGGAAAAAGACTTGATCAAGATGTCTAAATCCACGTAACAAAGAACAGGGCAGGCACGTGGCAGCTTTTTCTGAACTCGGAAATGAATGCACAAATAACTGTGTTGTGACTTGGATTATGTCAACAGTGTTTGCATAGTCACAACAGTCTGGAGAGCGAAACTAAATTGTTTCCCTTTTCACAGAAATATATTTTTACCATATTCTAGGATTTAATATTAGAAAACACCTCGTAGCAAATCTCACTTTAAGACACATGGATCATATTCTGATGCTGATGGAAGTCAAGTGCACTGCATCAGCTGTCAGCAGATGGTGTGCTGGAAAGAACACTGATGATATTTTCTCCAAGATGATCTTTGAACACTGAACTACAGTGCTCAAATCTATACTGTAATTATGTACTGCAGGATTACCATATGAATACTGTCAGCAGCTGTAGCCCCAAAAAAGAAGACTGTGTGGTTCCCAGAGTTTTTATAACCTTATCCCTCGGTCTTAAGACCAAGATACCATAAAGTAAGTTCCAGGCAATCGATGGCTCTGTCACTGTCAGTTACTGTGGCGACTTTCTTGTTATGTCAAGATAAATGAAACTGTCTATACCTCAGAAATATCAATGCCCAATAATGGAAAAATCTATGGAAATTTATCATATTTATGAGTCTAAATTTTCTTCTTATTTTATTGGGACACCTGTTTAATAGAAGACTACTTCTCATTGCATCTCACCACTTAACTAATGGATGGTGCAAATATTAAGAAAGGAACTACACAGTGAAATGCTTTCTTAGAAAGGAATAACCTTTTCCCCCAAAGCCTCAACTTAAAGATTTTTTTAAAATATAAGAATTGACAAATCTTTATTAATTTACTAATGCTATACTATTTTTCTTTAAGGATACTTTTAGAGGCTGGATGTGGCCTTGAGCAATTACGATTCACTGCAGATTTTCAGTGCTGATAATAGGCTTTTGTTATCCTGTGATACTTGGAACACTGGAAAACTGCATAGACAGAGAAAGTAATCTTGGGACACTTCCCAACATGAGAATGAAGTAATTTTCTAATGTGATATTAAAAAATAAAAAAAAAAAGGCGAGGATAAGCAGGGTAGCAGAATTTTCTGGAATGGATTTGAGCATTCAGTTTGTTGTTCAGATCAGGTATGTAACTGTCAGTAATGAACCAGCTCTCTTGCCACACAAATAACTGACCTTGAGTGAAGTGATTAAGAAAAAAAGTTTTTCCCAAAGACCTCAAGATATATCACAGGACACAATTTATTTAGCACCTCTTTCAGAAATGATACTCCAAACCATCTAGTTACCATGGTGCATCAGGATTTTTTTTTAAACCAAGGTATCTAGGAAAATACCCAGATTCTAATGTTTGATGGGGATGATCTGATCTGACAGGCCTTCATCACACAGCACTGCAGCTTCTCTGCTACTTTCATGGAGAGGGGTGTCCAGTAGTTCAGAAAAAATCCAAACTGTCCTGTTTGTGTAGGGAAGGTCATGGAATGGCTTTGTCATTCTCTCTTATTTATTGGAGAAATGATCACTTCATTACAGCGTGTTTTTCTGAGTATCTGGAGACAGAACAGTTTCTGTATGAAGTTATCAAAATTACAAACATCCTATGTATACATGAGTCAGAATTTGACTGAATGAAGGTACAAAAATAAAAAGCCAAAATAAAAAGCTATAGTATATAGACAAATTCTGTTCTCCAAATGTGCAATCACAGGCACATGATGTAAAATATTTCAGCTTAAAGGAAAATGAGTTTAGGAACAATTCACAAAACAGTTTGGAAATTCTAGTGTGGATAACAGGAGAAATACAAATTCCCAAATATACTTCTTTTTTAAAGCTTTTTAAAGATAATAACACAATTAAAAAAATTTGCAAAAATTATAGGTTTACTGCAACAAGCTTTGGATTTCATAATACTAACAAAAAAAGTTCTCTGGGACCTTTCATGAGGTTTTTATCCAATATGCCTACAGCTCAAGGATGACCTATTCTGTTTGGCTTATTTAGGACCCTTAACACAACATATTACTAGATTCTTCAAAGCAAGGTCCTTTCCTGACAGAAAAATTGTATTTTGCTGTCACAAACAATTACAAATCTACGTCTCTGAAAATGTTCCAAATTTGAGGGGCATAATTTATTTTAGACAGTAAATCACTGAGACGTCTTTACCCCTTGGACAGTCAAAATACAGGGGTCAGATTTATGAGAGCTCCCAATGAATTCCTGACACCTGAAGAAAAATGTAAATGTCTACCCTGGAAGTGTCCAAGGCCAGGCTGGATGTGGCCTTGAGCAGCCTGGTTGAGGGAAAGGTGTCCCTGTCCATGGCAGGGTGGGTTGGAACGGGACTCCAAGGTCCCTTTCAGCCCAAATCGTTTTATGATACTCTATGATGATGATTCTACCCTGTTTCCTAAGATAACTGATAAGAAAAAAGGGCATTTGAGGAAAATGAGGTATTTTCTTTATTCTGTTGTTGACTTTTCAGTTTCAGTTAAGGTCTTTACCATTCACAAAGCAAATACCATTAATAAGCAAAAGCCTGTAACTCTGGTGACAACAGGCCTCAGGAAATCACACAAAGATTTCATTTAAAGCTAAATCTGCAATTTTTCTTCGTAAGAGAAGTATCTCTTACGCAAGTATAATCGCGTCTCTGAATAAGAATGTTTAGTCTTTGTGTTCTTTCTTACACAGGTTTGGCATCTCCATTAACATAAATTCCTTATTTTTAACAAATAAGATGCATTTTTAATGAGTTAATCTGTATAGAGCCAGAACATCAGGAAACAGCAAGAACATGTTATTCTTCTAGCAGAGGCCTTGAGCTGAGATTAATAAACAAAGGACCTTGAAACTAAAAAGTAGTAGGATAGAAAACTATGAGAAGGCAGTACCAGCACTACAGAAAGAACATTTAGAAATGTCTTTCTACCTAGGTTCTTTTCATTGTCTTCATAAATTCCTACCTTGAGTACTCTATTTTGTTGAAGATTTAGTGCACTCTTCTAGTTGTTGGCTTCCAGGAATGCTGGGAGGACTGAACACATTTAACCAGTCCCTGAAAAATAAAAATCAAAATATCAATCATAAAAGCAGAGTTTATGTTCCTATTTTTTCTAATTCTTTTGATTATTAAAAAAAAAAAAAAACAAACCAAAAGAAATTGCAGTTGTCTGTTGTTCTGAAACAAAATCAAGATGGATTTTATTATTATAAAAATAAACTTCACAGTTAATATAATTATTAAATGTTAAGGCTTTCTTCCTTCCTTAGCCTTTTCACCAGTTCTGTTCACATTAAAATCTGTGGTTTAAGTCAGTTTTGCTTTTCAGATTTCAGCTGGTGTGGCTGTCTCACACAGGGAGTGCAGGAGCTGAGATCCCTAACACAGGAGTTATCCTTTGAAAGCCTACAGTACTCATCAGAGTATTTTTCTGAGGAATAAAGGCTTGCAATGAACAACCCGTGGGAGTCAATTTGATTAAAAATCCTTATCCCCTCTAAGAAAAGAGGCTCAAAGACAATCACTAGATGTGTTTGGTTTGGTTACCACTGACTTGGTAGTGCTTGGTGCCCCTGCAATAGGGTGACACAGAACATGGTGTAACATTCCCTGACTGGATGGGTGGTGAGTTAGAGCTGAGCGTAGACAGGAAATGGATGCTACTAAGTTTTCTGAAGAGGAAACATTGGATTGAGTCTGAATGTTGTTGCTTATATGGGGGGAAAAAACATTCTTAGGCAAATACATTATAAATAATTCTTTATATCCATTTCCTATTGTTATAAAATGGTGTATGTAATAAATGAAAATTTGTTACTGAACATAACACAATTCTACCCACTGGCAAGACAATACAGAGGACTCTTGTCACAGGTGTCATGTACCTATTTCACTTCTGTAAAGAAAAAGATTTTGACAGAATCTTCATCGTAGAGGAGAGAGTACTTTCTTCTCCTATTCATGGACAAATTATGTCTCTTCTGGACACTAGTGTGATAACTTCAAAAAATTATTTTCATGCTATCATACATTCATGCAAAGGTCAATGTTCCTTTCACATACCCCACTTTATGAAACACTGTCTTTGATTGTAAGAGCTCAGAGAAAGGAAAAGAGACCAGCTGTTTTTACTGTTATTGTTGTCACTGTTTTTTATTGTGAACTGCAGTGCAATGACCAAGTAACTCATATTACGCTATCAGTCAGAGAAAGAAAGCCCTGGAAGGACACATCCAGGTCACAAACGCATTCTTTGTTCAGGTGACCACGTCTTGTAATTCTTTTCACATCTGCAAATAATCTCAGCACACTGTGCATTGCTGATGTTTCCTTACATTCCCATCTCTCTTCTCCGGCAGTAAAGAGCTGTAACACATTAAAGCTTCCATGTCACCATTAAATAGACTGAAAAACTGCAAGTCAACACTTGAACACAGAATTTGAGGGAACTCAACGAACCACCTCAGTTTGATAGAACCAGATCCATTGTTTGTTACCAACCTATTTCACTCCAAGGCAAGAGGTATGGAAGGGGATAATTTCCCACGTTTGCTTCACACTGATGGGAGCAGTGCAGCTCTATAGAGTAAATTAAACTTGGTTTTGGATTGATTCAACTTATTTCTGGCTGTTCCAATAGCTGGCACAAAAGCATTATGCATGTGAACTTGTGCTACAGGCCAGGGAGATTAGCCAGAGCTGTGGAGGTAACAACATCCATGGCTTTGTCTAAAAGGGAAAAATTTTTCCAAAGCTTGGCAGATTTCTTTACATTCCAGACTGTAATTGTCTCAACTTGATTGTCCAACACCATGGAAACAGGTAATACACTTCTATTTTCTGAAAAGCCTTCATGATCTCATGTATAAGTTGCTTCTGTCAGAGAAATCTGGCAAGGCTCAGTCATCTGGTACAATTGCTAAAATATGCTGACTGCTTTTTTTTTTTTGTTAGTTTTTCTGCTACTTCTGGACTTGTTTTTGATCTTACATCATCTCCTGGTGGCATGTGTGCATAATCTGGGTTGAATCTGGGGACAACCACCTATCTGTTTGCAGTCAAAATGGAAAAAACTAATTTTCCGCCTCAGGAAACAGAACTGTTGGTGTAGAAAACCAGCAAGCAGTATAGCAGATTTAAAGGAAGAGATACTGAATTTTCCATCATGTCAAAATGTAAAAAAATACTTTAAAATTTTCTTACACTGTCATATTATTTTCACATATATGGCCAACTTCACAGGCAATCCTTCTCTTCTGCTGTTAGCTAAGGCCAGTGGGAGTTGGTACAACCAATCCACACAGCCATACGCTTGCCTAGACTTCTCATTATTAGCTGTCATTGCTCACCATATCTGCATTCCCTGAATGCAGCCAAAGGCTCTTTGTTTACACCAAAGCTTCAGAAGTTTTTGGGAATAACAGTTAAATGCAGGCTGATACCTGGTACCATGGTAAAATATATTTTCCATCCCTATCCCTTGCATGTGTGGTTTTATCTGCCTCAAAATCAGCCACCACACGAGAATCTGACCATCCTCACAGGATGTGGGCTGACAGCACAAAGCAGCAGCGCGAACCTGATTCTCTACAATTGCATTGAAACACAAAGCCAGGAAAAGTGATCTCTCAGAGAAACTGCATCAATTTTAGGGAAGGTAAGGAAGTACCGTGAGTGCCAAGCTACACCACTGCTTGCCAAGCTACCTCTCCTTCCACATTCACTACAGCTTTTGCAAAAGGTGGCCATGTTTGAGAGACAGAGAAGAACTAGAATATTTCTGCTGGGACAACTGCTGAAGCAAAAGTGCAAGGAGAGAGAAAGATAGTGCTCACTTCTAAAGAGAATTATCTTAGTCAGACCAACAAATACAGGTACAAAATACAAAAGCTTTAGAGTACATATGCAGTTCTACAGGTCTGGCACAAACCAGAAGCATTTAAAGATTCCTGTTTTTCACATAAAACATGTATCAGGGAATTCCTAAAGAAAATAGTTGGTACCCATAAAGCAGAGAGGATGTTAGCAAGAAGGAAAGAAAGATATTAAGGTAATTACCTCCAATGAAAAAGGAAGAGGCAATTCATTTAGAAAACAATGAGGGAATGAGGCAATAATATGTTGTTAAGCCAGTATTTGTGCTACAGTAATAGTTCTTATTACTCAGGAAACTGATGAATTTTAGTTTGAAGTCGCATATCTGGAAGATCTACATGAAATATTAAGTCTGAGAAATCAGAGATGGGATGATTTTTTGAGTATCTGGGTGATTTTACCTTTGATTTTTTCCTTCATTTATTGGAGTCAAATATTATATAAAGGTGTTGTTCGGTTTCATATTCATATTTATTTTGATGTATCTGACTCAGCAGATGAATAATTACTTTTTCTAGGAGGTGCAAGTGTAAGATCTAATGATTTTGATGGCTCTAGAAGGAGGCAAAGAAGTTTTTATCAATGACAGAAGCAACAGAGATGTGTTGGAAAGTTTAATATTTCCTATTAAGACAGTCTTGATTCAGTTAATGTTTTTTTCTCTCAGTGTCCAAGAAAAACAAATAGTTTTGCTATTCAACCCCCTCCCACCAAGACAAGTAATCAAAACATTACAGTATTAGGGATTCATTGTTGACTTAGTATTACTTTCAAGGATAAAACATTTTACACAATATATATAAAAAACTGGTTTACTACTTCCGTAAGTTAGTTAGCAAAGCATAAATTAACCTCCTAAAATCTTCAAGACAAATTAAAAAAAAGATTCATGAGTGTTGAAATCTTCCTGGTCAAATTACCGTAGAGAGTAAATGCTGGCAGTTGATGGATAAACTTCTGAGGAGTCGGTTTACAGCGGGAATTCTGAAAGATGCTGCAGCTGAGCAGTCACAACAAACTTTCCACAGTAAAATCTGCAGTTGCTTTTAGGAAGCAACTAAAGTGTGTGTGTGTGTGTGTGTGTTTGTGTGGGACAGAGGGTTTCAGTGAAATTTAAAAAAGCATCCTGAAGAATGTGTTAGACCCCAACAGAAGGTCAAGGACTAGCAGGGAGGCAACTGGCAATATTCTGAGAAACACAGACTGTGGCCTGTGTTCCTGTTTATTGCGGTTTTATTCTGAGTGAATAAAGAACATATATTTTTTGAGAACTTATTAAAGAAGCTAGTTTATCTCATTAAAACAGAAAAGCTAATCAGACATTCTGACTAATTAAAACCACTCTATTTATGCTATCAATGCCTCCAGCTGTAATCAATACAATCAATGTGCAATAAACTATCTAGAGCTTCCTGATAACAGTGTGGAATGCCAAATATTGTCTTTTGTCATTGTGAGCTGCTTTGTAGGAAGGCTCAGAATAGGCACCACACACACTCTACAGTATCATGTACCTTTAGTAATTGCACCGAAATTCTTCATTATTCTGAAAGCTATTCCCCATACCAAAATATAATGCAAATGTAATATAATATTGTTGCATTTTTCTTAAAAAATATTACTTAAAAATTCTTTAAAAACACTTTCAGATAATAGAGGTCATATAGTGAAATACCACATGACAGCTGAACTGTGATGGAAAGCAAAAGAATCTTTTGGCCTTATGAACATAATTTCAGTTTTATGACAAGTATGTTAAATTTTGCAGAAAAAGGGCCTCCATCAGCAAAGTCTGTTGAGAAAATTAGTGATGCTTTATTAAGTAGCACTTATCAACGACAACGTATTAAAATTATTACCATCAACAGAAATCCTTAGAATCAGAAGTTTTTCACTGAAATCTTAATGAACACCTTTGACACTTCGATTTTTTCACAGATACTTTTGCTGACCGGGAGACTGAGAAAATGTCAAATCACTTAGTATAAAGATTTTTAATATTGCACTGACTTGAGATACCATACTTTATTGCATTTCTTTTGGATCACATTTAATTTGTATTATTTAAATCAATGGGATCATTTAATCCACTTTATTAACAAAACTGAAATGCTTCAAAGTTTTAGTACAGTTTTGTCCAACAATCGATACCAAAATTAAAAGGAATATTTGTTCAGCCTTGTAGTATACTGCAAAAATGCAAGGCAAGGGCTCCATTATATCAAACCAGGGAATGAAAAACCAGCATCAGTTTTGTATCATAACCAACACATCAGATTGAGCCTATTCAGCACCTAAAACCACAAAAGATTGTATTTAACTGCATCTACTTAGTGAATTTTTCTGAACATGAGAGGAGAATGGACTTGTGCCTGGGTGAAGGAAGAGGAGCACATTTGCTGAACTGTGTTTTTACAGTGGATTATTTGACCAGCTGTGGAGGGCCAGAAAATGTCAATGTATGAATCAAGTGTAAACATATTTTAACAAAAAAAGGACCAAATCCTGACATCTGGTGCAGCTCTCAACTTAAATCTCAGTGCATACTTCAGCTGTATTAGCAATATTTAATAACATATGAAGCAAATCCTGCTGCAAATGCTCAAAGTGCATGAGTGATATCTTAACACGATGCACTGAATGCAGAGTGCCAGCTCACATCTGAAGTATGGTTCAGTTCTGCTAAGATAGAGACTTATTTTCCTTCTGTTTTCAATTTTAATTATATCTATTTAAGAAAGTTTAGTAGAGACTATTTCTGTTCTTAGAAAAATTAATAAAAAGTCACCTGGCTTTGTAAGATGCTTCATCTATTCCCTGATAAATTTTTTTTTTGGAGCATGAGTTGCTAGTTAGGCTCCTCTAGAT
Organism: Falcunculus frontatus; assembly: GCA_013398115.1. Classification (NCBI taxonomy): domain Eukaryota; kingdom Metazoa; phylum Chordata; class Aves; order Passeriformes; genus Falcunculus; species Falcunculus frontatus. The sequence continues at coordinate 400,725 of VZRV01010114.1, forward strand.
TAAAAGATGTGAATTTTCAATTAATTCCATATCTGGTCAGCTTCAGGCACATGTGTAACTTCATTAACTTAAGCCAAATTACCTACACACACCTGTTTTGTTTCTGCTTTGTCATATGCTAATCCTGTATGCATAATGGGAGGTTTGGGTTTATTTTTTAATAGAAGTACCTCCATAGAAATAAACTCTTCAATAATAGTTTCAGTAGTGAAGCAAAGACTTTTGTAGGCTATTAATAATGAGATTTGTTTGACATATGTACAAAATGCAAACATTATTTGAAAATACATTGAAACTAATTTCAGGTCCTGCTACTACATACGACTGTAATAATTATGAAATCACCTGAGATTTAAGTTGTCCATTATTGTATCTAAAATGCTTTCAACAATTCCAATTCTTGAAAATTTTTAAGTTTTTACATAAAAATTCCATAAACTAGGACAAATTCAGTATTAATTTATACATCAATAACTGTTCAGTGCTCCTCAGTTCCAGGAGGGAAACCAGCATTTTTTAAATGAAAAACTGAGTGAGTTCACAGAAGCAGAAGATATACTACCAAAAGAATACATTAAAATCAAGGATTTTTGAATGCATATTTTAACAAAAATCTTGAAAAATAACATAAACATGTATCTTCCTATGGTGGGCTTGGCTTCGGTTGCTGCCGCCGTCAGTCACTCCAGCTCTACCCCAGAGGTATGGGACTCCTCCCTGGAGGAGGATCCCGAGGGCGGCACTGTGGGCTGAGCCCATCCCACCTTTCTAGAAAGTTCTATGAAGTTCGATGTATTATTGGTTGCTGTTTGTTGTACCTTCCCCTCAGTTTTTTTGATTGGACCCTGGACCCCTGTATCCACCCCCTTCACATTTCCCCATTGGTTCTGAACCCTGGCCCCTCCCAGTTTTCCCTTCCCTTAAAACCCCTTGGTCTCCGTGAGCTCCCTGGAGTTCTTCCTCTGAGCCTCTCCAGTCTGGACTCCTTTGACCCTTCACCTTAGTAAAGGAGACTGTGGGGGTGACTCCCTCCCACCACCCTCTGCCTCCTTCACCTCATTTCACCAGCGCCTTGCCTCGCCTCTGTCCGGGAGCGGCGTCACCTCTGTGTGAGGTAGCCACGCTTGCCCTGTAGCGGCACCCCCAGCCCGGGATTCCAGGAAGCCGGCGTCCTCGGCCGAGGGCAGCCGCGGGACCACATGGCGACATCTTCCTATGACTTTGCATGAATTGGAAGTTCTATTTTGAAAAGTCTTTAAGGGTAATCTGGCAATACATTGATTATTTTAAAAAAAAGCAAGCCATGAGCTACATTGTGCTATTTTCCTGGAGTGCTACTGTAGTTTCGAGATATCATTAAATCAGCACAAACCAACACTTATCATTTCCTGCACATTTTTCACAGTGAGCTGCATTCTGACTATGAGTAATCTGTTAATCTGTTCTTTGCCTCACAATCCGTCAAAGTGACAGATTGATTCCAGCCTTAATACATAATATCTTCATTTACTGTATGCCTTACTGGAACTTTCTTTTTTTCCTAGCACGAAGACTGAGAAAATCACAAGCATATTTAGAAAATGCCTTTTCCCTTCCTCCAAACCACTTCAGCAAGTCCATTTTGCCAAACACTGCACTTCTAATGGAGGCAGGGACCTCCTTAAAAGCTAAAAAATTTAATTGTCTATGAGTTAGTAACATGAGATCATAAAAAGTAGAAGTAGAACCGTGCAGGGAACACCTGAATCTGCTCTTAAAGTCTTAAATCTGTAAATGAACTATCTTAGGGGTGCTAGATTGGATTCAAGGATAACAAAGGAAATGTGAATTCTACTTACTAAACAAGATATTTAGATAATACTAGGTGCTACTACAGGTATGTACACTATAATCATGCTGACTGGTATTTGCTGAAAATCTGACCTGTTAATGCTTTCCAGTTTCTCTTTCATTATCAAAGTGGAAATAATGACTTTTTGCAGGTTATTAAAACCATACACAATCATTTACATCTAAAAGTACGAATGACCTGAATTTGGAGGTTTAACAACTTAGTAATTAAAATATTTTGCAATTTGGTCGATGTTTTGTAGTTAAATACATGAAATTTCTATCATAGCTTCTGTTAAGTGGAAGGAACATTTAATTTTACTTAAAGACTGAACCTTTAGATCATCACCATGTTAGTTTTCTGGCTAGATTATCGTCTTGATATTCAGTAGCAATATAAATGCACTAGTAGAGATGACCAGTGTTTTAACATCTGATACAAGTGAAGTACTAGCTCTTTCTTCCTTGCTAGTTGCAATTCATTTATCAGAAGATCAGCTGTATAAACTGTAAGTAATGAATTTGCAAAGGTGTGTCAAAATTCCTTTGTGTTAATCTACTCTAAGCAAGTAAATTCTAGTAACTACATTAGATACTCATTGATCAGTGAATCAAATGGATTTGCACATTCAATGAAGTGTCTTTTAGGTAGGATGTACTTTTAAACATATTTTTAACAAGTAAATAAAATTTTTTGAAAAAAATTTTATTTTACTGTTCTACCAGTTCAGGAAGCACCTGAATCTAGTGACTAAGAAGTCTTGTTACAATTAAAGTAATTCCTTTTTCCATAACCAGCCACCAACAGCATCTGACTGTTCTGTGCAGTTCCCAAGGCTCTCAGAGTTTTCAGAAGATTGACTAAGACCTTAGGTGCTGACTTGTGGCTGGACCAAAACAACCTGTCATCCATAAACACTGGAGATGCCCTGGAAGAAGCCACACTGGTAAAGGACCATAGCAGCAGTTCAGCTGAGTATGGACAGAGAGATTGTAGCAGCCTGGAAACAGGGATCTCGTCCCTTCAATCTGACATAGCTGAGAAGTAAAATCTTTTACTGCCTATGCTCCATCTTTACATATAAGCAAGGCCTTTGTTTGAATGGCCCAGGAATATCCAGAAAAAGTGTGTCAGTAAGTCCTGAAGCTAAAAAAAAAAAAAAAAAAGAGAGAGATATATTACCTTACTTTGACATGGATGTAACAGCATGTTTGAAAGTATGTGCCATGTTTTATATTTAAATCCTTAGTGCATATGCTGCTACGTTTCCCTGTTCTCAGATTCCTGTACAAGGGAAAGCCATTTTTGGATTATTTTAACAAGCTTTAGTAGCAACTCAGATCTCCACAACCTTTCTGCAGCTAAGCTTTCCACCATCATGATTAAAAAATGTAACCTGTTCAATTAGATGGTTCCTGTGCCATTTGCTTCTTTTGTCATGTTTTTTTCATGCACATTATTGCCTGACAAATGCAGCAGAACTTCGCTAATTCAGATTAACGACTGGGAGATCTACTGCAAATTATTTTGTGGGTAAGTAACTGAACAAGTAAAATAAAAACCAAAGTGCATTTTGTGATACATCGTTCTTGTTCACTTACTTTGACAACTGTTCTGTAATTTTATACTACTTCATAATGTAATAGTGTCTATTGTATGGCCTTGATCTTGTAATGAATCATAAGAACAAATATGCCTCTTTGTGTGAAAAACTCAGTCTTTAAATATGCTTCTTAACTAAGTTATTCTGCTATTCGAACCTTTGCAGTACAAACCTTGGAAATACAAAGACCTCGTGCCTGAATTTCACACCCTGCCTGAGGGAGAGGTTCTGGTGTAGTGCAAATAAATGTTATAGCTTCAATCCCTCGTTTACTGCACCATTTTGTCGGTAAGTTTAATTTTACAGAATCTCTCAATGGTATAATAACACATGCACCAGCTATTGGAATGTTTAGTTTTCATCTGGGATGGATGAGAGTAATCGAATGGTAGTCTCAAAGCTGAAGATACTTTTAATATTTGAAAGTTTACAGCTGATGTGTTTTTATGCTGGAATCACTGATATAATGCAAATTATTCAAATTTCAGGTGCCATGATAATGGCAATATATATGGTAACAATAGGTTCTAAAAAAAGACTTCTCTAGAAGAAAATTTTGAAGAGAGAGAAAGAAATAATTTATCCCCTAAAACCAACAGTGGTCAGAATGCACAGAAAGAGGTGCTAATTATATTTATGTATAATTTATAACTAACATACGTAAATTTTACCAGTCATCAAGTTTGAATATAATTTAAAAATACTTTTGGTTAAAGGTACATGTTTATGCATTTCATGATTCATTACCTGAAGTGCTGTGTGTGCATACCATTACAAAACCAGGAAAACCACATTGTTGGATAAAGTAGCAACTGAGGATTTGGGTTCTGTTTTTTCTTTAAGATAAAACCAACAACTTTTTTTTGAAAAGTTACTGTCCTCCTCAGACATGCCACTCTTCATATCAATGAAACATTTTGTGGTGACAAATCTCAAATCTGTAACATTTACCATAAAAGGGATGAAAATGTTATTTACTTTTCTTTAGGTCGATTGTGTTGTTTAGTTTTTTGTGGGTTTTTGATTGTAGAGGAAAGAATAATGATGACATCCCAATCAGTCTAACATAAAAAATGTACGTTACAATGACAAGACAACCTGCTTTAGTCAGCTTATAACAAGCTCACATGAAGGGAGGTCAGTGGCTCTTAATCATTTGTCAGAGGCTGTGGGCCTTATCAGCTGATTTTAGATAAAAGAAACTGAAAAAGGAACATCTGGGTAAAACCTAATTGAAAATTTGGCCATGCACATTTGGCATGAAATTATTTACATAAAATATACTTCTTGTGAAAGGATACTCAATTAAATGCTGAAATATTTATGCCCTACTTTAGTGCAATTTCTGGGGAACAACTTTTTAACAATTTTTGGGGAACAACTTTTTAACAATTTTTAACAAATTTTATTTGGTAGTTTGGGAAGAGTTGAGTAGGATGCCAAGACAGGATTTAGTGAGGCAATGTTTATAAAGATAGGGTTTTTCTAATAAGTTGAAACCTTTCTACAAGGCAGAAAAACCAGCTTTTATCAGAAATAAATTCTCTGGAGAGCATCTGTAGAAGTTTATAAAAGTCTATTAATAAATTAGGTTCAAGTGATCTTTTTCAGAGAGCAGCTCTGCATTTCACAGTTCAGTATGGCTGAAATTCTAAAACACTTACTATCTTCCAGGATTTCCTTTAGTGAAACTTCCAAACCTTCTATGACACACAAATAGCTTGGAGGACAAATCTTACTAAGTAGGTGCTGGTTACACAGCAAATTCTAGTCCTTGCGCTGGAGGAAGAAGCAACACAGATAGTTACAGCTCCCTATTTGGAGAGAAGAAAGCAATTCCCAAGTTCTGCCAGGACCACGCAGCACATCAGTCAGTGGGAATTGCATGGCCAGGGCTGGAACACTGCGTATCACCTCACTCTTCTGGCCGTGCAGCCTCTGCACTCAGCTGTCTCCTTTCATTAACTGGTTCTCTGCCTTGCAGAGCAGCACGAGGTGGGGTGATTTGTATGGCAGGAGCAATATTCTTGGCAGACTTATGACCTTCACCCAGTGGAACCAATGGACAATAGTCAAGCTGAGTCTTTTTATTGGCTGAATTCCCATTAGCTTCACAGGCTTTCTTTCCTCGCTTGTCCTTTTATCTTATTATGGACAGAACCTACATTTACTGGACAATAGCTTCCACATTGGTCTCTTCTCATTTCCCAGAAAATATCACTACTACACTTTTTAAAATTACTCAAGACCCATTCTTTACCCCTCTTTACAACAAACTATTTTTTCAGTCAGTAAATGCACCACTTAATTGTCTTCCTACCACAGCATTTACACCCACACACCTAAAGGGGCTGTATCAATTTTTCAAATATTCTATGTGTTCCCTACAAAACTATAGTAGGGTAGAAAGTTTTAGACATCTTCTAGTTGCTTATATAGGATTTGTTAAAATTGCCTTTAAAAACAATTTAGAAACTAAGTTACAGAATTACCATTAATTTTATTTCCCTCTTATTTAGGTATACGTCCTCTGTGAAAAACATTACAGAGTTTTGCATTATAAATGAAAGGTAACGATGTGAATAATGGTATTCAAGTCACATCATCTCCAGTTTTTATATCATGATGCACGCTGACCCCATAATTTTGTCATCTTCTGTATTAACAGCCCAATAACGCTTTTCTGGCAGTTCACAAGGGCTACTGAATTTACGAGGCACTTGCAAGTCAGGTATTTTATGAATACCACCCGCATTTCTTGAAAATGATTTCTAGGGAAATTTAAGTCTACTGTGTGTACTGGATTAAAATAACATAAGAACTAAGTCGTAAATGATACTGTTTTGTTTTAAATTTTATTATACGGAAAACCAAGTTTTCATTGTTGATCACATTAAGTTGATATGATGAAACACTTTATTTTTACAGATAATGGTGTTTATTTGTTTTTTCAGTATATAAAATGTATCAAGTACCAAATTGCTTTAGCACATGCATAAAAATAACTTAATAAAACCTGACTTAGCCAATGTATGGGCAAAAATAAGACAATCAATGTAGCTTGCACTAAAATATAGGCAATTCTAATGTCATCAGAACTATAAAATCAATTTTGGAATAAAGAGTCCAAAGTTCTGTCTTAAGATACCTCCTGTTGCTCTCTGTGGACTACAGTCAATTATCTCTGTCCGCTTCATCCATTCAACAACTTATAAGGAGGTGGTTCCTTTGATAACCTGAGACAGAGAGGTCTTCTAGACAAACACAGGTACCTTGATTTACATGGGAAAGGGAACAGGAATCCAGGATTATTCTTTAACTCCAGTAATATAGTGGAAGTACATGGCTGTGTGTTGCAATAACTGATGCCTCTGGGTGAACTTGCACAGAAAGCTTCATATTGTTCAGTTCATAAAATCTAATCAGAAGATTTTGAATCCATAAAAATATGGATGGCAAGTGAGACAAGTGGCTGAAAACATCTGTGTGAGGAGAAACACATATTATCCTGCACAACTGACTGACAGGGAGCTCTCATAAAACATGTCAGACTGTTGGTAAGATATAAAGAAGTTGTATCTGAAATGTCCTCTCATACCCCTGCCCCCCAACACACATACATCATCCAGTTAAAACTTGGACAAGCAAAATCCACATTAATGACACCAAGTGAAAGTGAAATAGGACTGCTTTTAAAAATTAGTATACCTCTTGTTCAGGCAGTTAAAAAATTGACAAAGTGATGTTAGGGTTTCACAGGTACAAAGCAGGTCTGAAACTGGACAATTAATCTTGATTGTCTCAATAGCCTCAATTTGATTAATTTTCCCTAGCCACCTTCTCCCCTTGTAATCTCACCTTACATAAAAGCCACAGGGATTTTGTTGCTGATTCCAAACAAAGAAGATCAAGCTAAAAACCTGACAGACAAAATATGTTGTAGACAGGATCCCTTTGCTCTATCCTAGAGTATTGTAACCCCCTCTCCTAACTGGGCTACCTATTGAAAAAAACCCCTTTCTTAATAAGTAACATTAAAATCTTTTGGAATAAATTGATTGCCTGACACCTACAGTCACATACAGAATTCTAGTTCTAAGCCTTCAAAGCAGAGAGGGAGAGAGGGAGAAAGAAATAGATGAGAGTGTATATATGTGAGACGAGGACGATTTGCTGAATCACACATCAAAGCAGGTGTAGGAGCAAGGCCTGTGTCACATACTTTAAATACACAGTGGTACATCTAAAACATGCAGAATTCAGTTCTGTGTTCCCGGACAGCTCAGACATACTGTAGACAATGACTAAAACGAGCAGTAAAGCCCTCTGAGAGGAGGTTGCAATTGAAAGGAGATTGAAGATTAAATCAAAGAGTGTCACATTTAATATTCAGAACACTCTAACTGAATCCTTACTGCCTGGGCTATAAATGGAATCTTACCGTGGGTTGGAATGAGAAAGTGGGCTCATTTCTTTCTGATAGTGATGCTTCTGACTGACGGGCTATGGAAAACAAAAAATAATAGATTGTTTAGAAGTATGTCAGAGATCTGGTATGAGCATATACATTTGCAGCTTCTGATGTTAGAATTTTACAGTCTTTTTTCTTATCTGTGAAATTAAAAATGGATATTCTGGTCCTAACTGTACAAAAGCACAACTTTAAAGATGATTCTTGTCTGGGTAGAAATATGTATGAATTAAGGAGTCAATCACACAGTCATTTCTCTGCTGCCTGTGAGTGTGTTGGGACACTCAGGAGACTTCAGTGATGAAGGGTGGTAAAATCTTGTCTTGACGGAAGAGTCTGGATTGAACATGTGTAGGAAGCATGAGGAAGGAACTCTTGGTAGGATCTGTGCAGAATGAACCATTTTTAAGAGTAGAAAACACCAAGAAAGAGGGAAGAGTGCTGGCACACCAGGTTAGAAGCACCAATAACAGTAATTTTAGCAGTCCCAAATGAAGGTTACTGAAGCACATATGATTCTCCGTGGCACTGCAGCTTTGAAGCCTGGATTAAGCTGTTAATGAATAGCTAACAGTGGACTGTATGAATATTCATACAAAATATAATTTTCCAGTCTTCAAATCTTACCTACCCATTGTAAGTACATGCCCCAAAAGTTTCAATCTACTTTTGGTTTATGGCATTATAAAGAGTTATTTGCAAGGAAGATCAATATTCATAAACTGATGTAAAAATTCAAGAATTCTGAAATCCATAAATACATTTTCTCCCAGAATATATGTAGTTCTACCAGAAGAGACTTCCCCTGCCATTATCACATACCTCAAAAGCAGTTCTAAACAAATCATTGAAAGAAATGCAAAATAAGTGAAAATGTAAGCATACATTAACAATACTCGTACAATTTAGTACACAAAATGCTAAAATAATAAAAAGTGTTATGAAAGGAATTTTTTTTTTACAAAAATCAATATAAAAATGAGTATGTTCTCATCGTTTCAGAAAATGGAAAGAGATGTTCTAAAATATATGTTCAGGATTGTTGTGGGTTGAACCTGAGTTGATGGACAGATCTTTCAACCAGTAGCGCTTCCCGAAATTTACATATTTAAGCCAGTGGAGACACAGGAAGTGCCCTTTTCGGTTTGAACCTCCCGGTGGGGAGTAGGGACGGAATTTGGCCGGGCTCCGCTCTTTGGAGCGGCCCCGGGCCTCCCCTCCCCTGGCCCCGGCGGGCCCTGGGTGCCTGCGGGAGAGCCCCTCAGAGCTGCGGGCAGCTGAGGAACAGCCATAAACTGCTGCATGGCCGAGACCTCCCGGAGCAGCTGCTGAGGAACCCCCCCCAGCCCCCACGTGGCCGCGAAGATCCAGCGGGAGCTGATGGAGCTTTCCTGCAACCAACTCAGCCTGTATTGAACTGTAAAATAACATCAAGTAACGAGCAGCACAAAGGGAGCGAGGCTTTCTCCATCGTAAAGCCCGAGCAACGAAGATTATTCATCATCATGGCGTCTTCAGGGTCAGAGAGAAAGAGAAAGTGAGTGAAGCTGAAGATGGCTGCGGGGAACAGAGGGCGGAGTTGCGCTTTTCCGCGCACAGCTTAAACCTGCTTCTTGCAGACTGTGGTAAAGACTGTAATATCACAGACTGTTTTCCTCTTTAATCCATTTAAAGACATGGGGGGATGAGAATTCTGTGTGCAGCCTGTGAGAGAAACAAAGGTGACCATGCCAGGTTACCCAGGAGCTGTGAGAGGTTGTGAGAGACTTTTAAAATTTTCTGTAACGAAGAGAGCTGTTGTTTTCAGGCTGGAATTTTGTCTATCCTTAAACTAGAATACCCCATGTGTGGCCCATGGGACAGTGTGGAAGAGACGGTGATTTCTTTCCATGGGAGAGATATATTTTACGGCAGCAGATTTTCCGGGCAGGGGCTGTTGGCTGGTGCAGTTTGGGAAACTACGAGACGCAAAAGAGAGCTCTATTTCCTCAAATAATAGAGAGAGACAAAATTTTAAGAATTGTGAATGCTGACCAAACCCTATGTTTTGTTATTCTTTGTGCGAGTTGGGTAAAAGGAGGGGGTTGCTGGAGGAAGTAGGAGGGGGTGCTGGAGAAAAGGGGGTTTTTGTCTTAATCTCTTATTTCTTTTTACTCTTCACTCTGTTAGTAATAAACTTTTTTCATATTCTTTAAGTTTGAGCCTGCTTTGCATTTCTTCAAATCTCCTATCTCACAGAAAGTAGAAAATGTGAACTAAACCACTACATTAATGAATGACATCCTAATTACTACTAAATATGGCTCACTGCCTGGTGGTGGATAGTGCAGTTCCCAGATGATAGCTAGTGGAAGATTGAGGACAAGACAGAGAGTGAATTAGTCAGTCTATGAACCAGAATATCTGTCTAAATAATTTTTGGTCTTATTTCATAGTAAAGAATACTCTGCCTCAGTTTTGCAATTTAACTTGATGTGAACAGATCCCTCCAGGGGTTGTCAAACTGAGCTCACAGTTGGCATAATTCTGGGTTTAAATAACTCTCCTCTTGTCTGTCAGACTTCAGTTCTGCCAGACCATTTTTGTGTTAAGTGGCTTTCTTTTCTGAAAACTCACAAAGGAGGCCAGAAGACCTTCCACAAATTAGGTATGAACCTGGAAGTACTCTTTAAAATAATTTTCAGATCAAGACTTACGTGACTGAATTTCTGTTTAGGAAGTTGCTTGTGAAACAAGTGATTTTTCTTCTTTGTGAGTACTCCTTACTGGAAAGACACATCTTAGTGGTGGGCATAATTTGGATTCTGCTAATGCAACATTATACCACTATTATACCACGACAAGCTTCCAGGATATATCAGTGAGCAATTAGGAGAATCTTCCTTCTCCTTTGCATTTCTGACTGAGAAACAGGGACCATATGCAGTAAAAAAACCCCTGACTTCTCTTATAGATAACCTTTCTCCAGAACGTTTGTGTTGTACCTGAATTGATGTCTGAAATGTGGAAACAACTATCCACAAGAAGCTGAATGGGCCAATTCTCTGACAGGGCAAGAAAGTCGTACAGGATCTCTAGAATAAAGCAAGGCATTTAAGCAGGAATGTTTTGTAAGCTTTGCAAATTTTCTTGGATAATGTATATATGCGTGGGTATAAACTTCACATTAAACTCTGCAATACACAGAACTGTGTCTTTCACAGTGTTGCAAAGCTAGCATGGATTTTCATAGGCCTTAAGATTTAAGAAAACATTCAGGTAAGACACAGTCAAATAAAGTATTTTAAAATATTTAGCTCTACATACACATATTATTGAATTGAAACTGTGCCCCACACACATTTCACAAGGGTTTACAATTCTCCTTCAAAGTAAACCCATTTTAAAGTAGAAGTTTCTCATATTTATAACTGAAAGCTATGCTGGGTAATGTATAATATTCAAAGTGATTTTATTCTTTTTTGGTTGTCATAGTTTACAGCAGCTGCTAAACCACTTACATTTCAACATTTTCTCCTGACAGCATATATTCAGTTCTTGGTAAATTATCATAGAATATAAACCCACAATTTTAGTATATCTGTTTTGTAGTTGTTTAAGGACATCTGTTCTAACTGCAGCTCAGTAATATGATTGATCTATATGCCTTTACATTCACAAGAGTTTCTCAGATTCATTAAAGTCAGAAACATGACACTTTTCAATGACTGGAAATCAGGCTAAAAAGTGTAAGTGATGAAAAAATTAAACTCACTTAGAATGTGGTTTATATATAAAATAGTGCTTGGATACATAAATTCCCTATCTAACATGATTACACCCTGCCCTGCTTTGCAAAACATCAGAGTTATTTCAAAATTAAAGATACACAAAAAGCTGCCTTCTGGTGGTGCTGTTGCCATAGATTCCAACTAAAGGACACAAATGTATAAAATGAATAAAAATTTGGAAGAAAATACTCCTTATTTATCTTTGAAAAACATAAGAGAAAGCAATTGATACTACTGATTTAAAGAATCAGAAAGATACAACTGGAAACACATGTAAGCATGAAAGTTTAATCATGACAAGAATTTCAAGCTGTCCTTAATTTCTCAAATTCCAATATGAGGATTATTTCTATTTTCTTTTCCACATACAGCACTGCTAAAATCATTTACCTATGCAACTGGAAAATGGCTATAGATCTATATCTATATATATCTCTCTCTGTAAACTTTTCTGCAGTTTGTACATCTGATTTTGGAAGGATTGAGCATTTGAAAATTCTCTTAACTCAAATGATGGTGGTACTAAAGATCAGGGACATAAAAACAAATCTGCTTTTATTCTACACATGTATTTTTTACATAATAAATATATATAAGGAATAAACATACATATAAGAGACACTTCTTCATAAAAACTGGAAGCTGGAGAAGTGATGGGTGTACTAGTATTGGGGGATGAAGGGATTGAGAGCAGTCCTGTGGAGATGGATTTGGGAGTATTGGGGGATGAAAAGCTAGACATGACCTGTCAGACCGGAATGCCAATTGTATCCGGGGCTGCATCCAAAAGAAACATTGGCAGCAGGCTGAGGGAGGGAATTCTGCCCCTCTTCTCTGCCCCTGTGAGACCCCACCTGGGGTACTGTGTCCAGCTCTGGGGTCCTCAGCACAGGAAAGACATGGACCTGCTGGAGTGAGTCCAGAGCAGGGCTGCAAAAATTATCAGAGGACTGGAAGACCTCTCCTATGGAGACAGGCTGAGAGAGTTGGGGTTTTCAGCATGGAGAAGAGAAGGCTCTGGGAAGGTCTTGCTGCAGCCCTTTGATACCTAAAGGAGGCTTTACAAGAAAGATGGGGACAGAGTTTTTAGCAGGGCCTGTTGTGGTAGGACAAAGGGCAACAGTTTTAAACTAAAAGAAGGTAGATTTAGACCAGATGTTAGGAAGAATTTTTTTACAATGTGGGTGGTGAGGCACTGGAACAGGTTGCCCAGAGAAGCTGTGACTGCCCATCCCTACAAATATTCAAGGCCGGGTTGGATGAGAACCTGAGCAACTGGGTCCAGTGGAAGGTGTCCTTGCCCAGTGGTAGAAGGGGTGGATTAGATGACCTTTAAAGGTCCCTTCCAAACCAAACTATTCTATAATTCTATGATTTTAGGTCTTACGGAAAGAGAATGCATGACTAAAGACTTTTTCATTTCAGCTAACCATTTGAATACTGGCACAGCATTGCTACTCTCAAGTCTTCTGAAATGTTGTAAGCATGTAAAAATATACTAACATTTAACATCAGCACACCAAAATTTCCCCAACTACTGTTTTAAAAGCTTCTGTGTTAAAGAATATGGGGTGATTAAATAATTACCTCCATTAACAAATGTTGTTAAAAGCCTTCTTAGATACCAAAGGTCTACAAAGTGAATTATCACTCTCACATAGATATTCTGCATTTTTCCAAATGTTGGAACAGAATTACATCAAGCAGTGCTAAACACACAAGTCCATACTCAAAAAACTTCCATCATATCTATGAATAGCTGGTGCTCTGGCTGATGTCTCAGAAAGGAAAATATGAAGTGAAACAGCAGGTGCTGGGGACTGACTGACACTGTACAGAGTTGCTCTCCGTAAGGCTGAGGTAAATGGGCAGGGAAGACCTGGAAAGTTGAATTTCTTCGTTTTTGTGAGGGACTAAGTGGTTTGTCTTTATCTGAGAAAGATTAGATTTCTTTCCTAAGTTATCCCTCCTTGGAAATGAGGTCCTTGCCATTTAATCTTAAACCATCAACGTCCACCTTGCAAAATACAGAGGAGAAACCTGCCAAGGCTGAATGTGTAAGGCACACCAAACTCTTCAGTCAGCTGAATGAAATGTGAAAAACTCTCTCAAAGACAAAATCTTGCCTTTTACACTTGAATTATGTAGAGAAAGATGGCCATAAAGGGCTGTTATGAAAAACTACAATTATATTAAATTGCAATTTCTATTACTAACCTATTATATCTAAACACTTTTTTTTAGATTGAAGCTACAGAAGTTGATCAAGGCAGTAAGATCAAAGAATAGTCTTTGCAATTACGTTGTGCTCCACTGAATACTGAAGGAGTACATTTTACTTTAAAAATTCATTTTGTTTTATTCATGTAATTTGTATTAACCAAACCGATGTGTCTAAATATTCTTATCAATTTCCTTATAATTAAACTACTAAAAAATTAATGAGACTGCTATTCTCTATATTTAATTGAGTTCCATTTGCCTGGTCTTGCAGATTTGTACCATGTTTGAGCCTATTTAGTGAGTACAGAGAAAACACATTGGAAATACCATTAAATTAACAAAATGTGTAATGGAGATGTATATCAAACAGTTAATACCAACTAATGCTTCTCTGATGTCCTGTGAAATATTACTCTGTAAATCAAGTTCTTACTTGTACAATTACCCACTTATCAATACATTTCTTCTCATTCAAAACCTTAATTTAACAGGGTCCTCCAAAGTTCCAGCACTCTGTTGATTATTCACTATGGAAAGTTGCTGCTACAGGCCTCTATTTGGACCCTGTAGAACCTTGAAGGTAATTTGCACCTAACATTTTAGAGCATTTACTCTTCAATAGTTTGTATTGGGGCAGCACAGCTGCGTTTACTCTTCTAATGTTGGATCTGCCTCAGAGTTGTGCTGTGTGCTTTACTTAAGCCACATTCATTGTTTATTATTGCTTCAACTGTAATAACATAACCGCTATATTGCTGATGTATAAACGGAGTATGAGGTTATCTAGTTTTACAGCAGCTCCTGCTAGTACCTTTATACAGTTCCTGAAATTTTATTCTGTGCTTTCATACATTCAATACTTTTTGGTGTACTGCAACAAATACTCTGCTTCTTACAGCAGTACTGTCACAGTGCAGCTGTGTGTGATTCTGTACCACTTTGTACCAGGACAAATAATGATCCAAAGTGTAAAATACATAATGATCACATACTAGGTGCTCAGAACTATGGCAGCTTTTTGCTGCTTTCTCCCGCTTCAGTTCTTTAAACATTTAGCTTTCCAGTAATGAAACTTTATCATTGTAAGAAGCAATTATTTTCCATTACTCACACTGTAATGCAGCTGCTGACTGGTATATCTGGGTTTCATTCATTTTGGAACTATTTTTAAGTACTATATCACACACCTGCAGGTTGTCAGCCACTATTGTGACAAACTGTACAGCCTACATGATTATTCAGGATTCTAGGAAGGAATATATATAATAGATTTGCTCTTTATCCATGGTGGTACTGCGGAACCTGCTGGAAGTGCGTGTATCTTGGTTAAATGTTTTACTTGATAAGTTCTAAGAGCCTTTGGTAATGATACCTTAAATTTCAACTCTACTCAAAGAAAATTTAGTACTCAAGACCCCTGAGAAAATACTATGGGTTTAGACTTACTGGTGGGACACAGGAGTTCCAGGTTGCTGTATCATCATCACTGCTTGTACTTAGGTTGACACTGCAGATACCAGTCTGTGATGCACTCAGCCCATGGGAGATCCCAGCATCCCATAATTCTTCATTTTGTTGTCTCTTCATCCTGGCCAGCATCTGTAGTTTAGATGAACTCAGTCTATTTGACTGGTACTTTTCCCTGTCATACTCCTGTGAAATAAAATGGAAAAGTCAACAGTATAGACAGGATTGCCAAACAGAATACACGAATCAAACCAAGAGAGACCTCGGAGAATCTCTCAGAGAATCTTCAAGAAGCTACAATGCTGAAAGAGAAACAAAACATTTACTAGAAAAAATTAGTTAACAGACTTCTGTTCAGCTATGAAGATCAAGCATATTTACACATAGTTACAGGAAGGAAGAACACTACAAACACTGTGATGAACTGCAGTTTTTATCCAGGGTGTTTGGTGAAGTTGCTGTTCCACTGCAATTAAAAACAGAAGATGAAAGCAGGGTTTAAAAAGTTCAATAATCCATCAGCTATTAAATGCAAACCTTGAATTAAACCAAATCCCACAGTTAGCACTGTATCATCAACACCATCAACATAACATTTAGTTATTGGTCAAACACAGTATAAAATTTCTCTGGAAAGCCATGAAAACACTAAATTTCAAAAGTTATTCTGGCAATTTGCTGGTGTATGAATTTTCAAGTAAACTTGAATGTCTTCTAACTGTTTTTCAAATCCACTGGTTGAATTGTTAATGTAACCCTGATTGTTATATCAAACTTGATCCACGAGCCAAAAGCTGCAAACACATACTAACCATTTTGCAGCTGGTATTTAAGCCTCACTCAAAACCTTAAGATAAAATAGTTTAAAGTCACCCAACCTGCTGTTGGCATCACCTTTGTTTAAAGAACTCCTTCTTTAAAAAAAGCTTTCCCTTTTTAAAAGGGTCCACATAGATTTCTCTTTCACAAAGGAACAAGTCTAATACTTGAGGCACCTAGTTTTGGTTCTTAATGTAACTAGAAAACATTTCTGCTTAAAAAGTGAATCCAGGCAGTGACCAGGATTGAATGGATACAGATCACTGGAGTATTAGCCAGTGGGCTGCAAGACACTTTACAACAGTATCCCAAAGAGTGACAGTGCTTTGATTCGAGTGAAGAGAATGGAGCTTTTAGACCAAGAGTGTATCATATTCACAGCAGAAGGGAGGATCTCTCAGTCTGTTTTGCTGTGAAAAGGTACCAGGTAACTGAAGACCTCAAGAACACACACAAGTCAGCAGTACAAGTGAACACTGACAGCTTTTCCTGCTATGAAATGCAGTGTGTAATGTTTTAGTGTGTCTTCTAGGGGTACAAAAATCACCTTACCACCAGAATTCATACTGAAATTTTGCTTACAACTCCTTTGCTTTCTTCCTATATATATAACACACAAGGTACAAGAAGATGACAGAAGCAGTTTGCACAGCTACCATTCCTTTTTTACCCCTGGCTTATGAGGTCCAAGCTTCATTCCTGAATATTGTGATTACTACTACCATTTTTAATCCTAAAATAATACGAGATGTTTTCTCTAGACCCTTTCTGAATGCCTGTTACTACCTCAGTGACTATTAGTCATTTGTTCACCTCACCCAAAACTTGCTTTGTTACGCTTGGGGAGCCTGCTTTGCTCTGATGTATCAGTATTCTACCAGATCTGCAGCTGCTATAACTTTTATTGATCTTACTGAACATGCTGATTTCCTGGTAATTTTCCTATATATAAACCTTCTGCAGTTATTTGATTATTATAAGAGAAGCTTTGGCTTATCTTTCTTCCCTCATATAATTGGTATGCAGTCATTAAACTGACAGAATGAACTGGTGCTCTGCAGAATAAAAGCACTAAATATTAAAAGCACTTTCTTTCGCATTCTCTTTTTAATAAAAGCACAAAAATTGCCCAAACTTGCTTGTCTGTTCCTTTACATCTATGAAGAAAGATGCATAGATTTTTGGAATTATCACAGTATAATTCTAAACATCTGCTGTTCCCCCACCCCCTCCCCAGCTTATTTCAAATTGTCATTCTGTTTTCTTTTCCTGTAATGGTCTCCCTCTGCAAATACCATACTCATGAAGAAGAAGAGATGCTATGACCATTTTCTGTGTTAAACATCCCCTACAATAAACTAATGAAGGAGAAATTGTTTGGATTATTTATTCTTCAACTTCAGATGAAGTTGAAGAATACTACCAAAAAGCCTCTTCACAAATTTTATATTGTCTTTGTTGGTTTTCAAAGAGAGAATTTGAAAACTGAATTTGGAATTAAATTAACTTTGTAATTTAGGAAAATCTTTTGATGTAAGAAGTAATTTTGCAATACTTGTAAATTTGTCTAAAATTAATATTTCATTTAGTAATTAAAAGCTTATCTTGTACATTTGCATATCCTTCCCTTACAATAAAGTATTTTTATTAAGCACTTAAAACTTTTGCTAGATTGACAAAACCTGTTGTTTAAAGGATTTTTTTCATATATAATGACATTTGCATTCTTCTAGGTTCAAATGATTTATTCAGAATTGTTTGAATGCAGTTATACGTGTGGAAAACTTTAATTACCAGCTATCTACATGCCTGCAATATTACCCAGAGGGCTATACTTCTTTCTTAATTAAAAATATTTGAACTTAATAATAGAGAACTCTATTAAAACATGAATAAAACATTGCAAGAAACCAGGTCCTTAAAGCATATTAAGCAGCTGGCAAATCAGTTGCAGGAAGACTTGGTTAAGCATTTTTTTTCTTTACTAGTCTTCTGTACGAGCACAAAAAGAAGTGTTGAAGAACTCCAAGGAAGGGCTTCTGTAAAATTTTAAGACTTGATAAAATCAAGCATAGGACCTAGATCTGCAGATACTTTAATCTTAGGTTTTGTAGCAATAAAACAAAGTCTCTAGCTAATGATTTTCTATACATTAATAATAGGATTTGTTCTTGAAAGACAATACAAGCAACAAATCACATGTGCAATACATTTACAGCTACAAGTGCAGTATGGTAATAAGCTTATTGTCTAAATTAGTAATCAACTATTGCAATTCACTTAGAGAGTCTACATGACAAAGCTGATGACTGCATTAAACACTGATAATATCTTTTAGGTAAGTAAAACATGTATAATTTAATTTATTATGGACAAATAGATTACAGTTATGATAAGTAATAAACATACTTGAATTTTAAGTGGAAAAATTTTCTAATATTTGAAAAATCAGGAAACAAGGAATACATTTAATTGCAAAGATGTAAGTAGTTACTGGAAAACAGAAAAATTAAATTCCTAAAAACTATACTAGGAGGGAAAGGGAATGCAAAATATAAACAATTTTTATCATACACATTCACTGCATATTACCATCTCTAAGAAAAAGAGAATCAGTTTATCAGTATCAACTGGGGTTTTCCTATCACCGAAAATTACAGAAACATTATCTTCTTTCCAAATGGAAATGAACCCATGCATTGCTTTCTTCCACATTTTCTACACCACTAGTGGCAATTCTAATGTCTTTTCCAGATCATAAATACATAGAACATATGCTGCTATTTGTAGGATTTTCTCTGCTTTTTAATTTTTTTGCTTTCCATAGTCTTTAAAATCACCAGCCACTGATATTTCTCATTATCATAAAGTCTCAGCACTGTTTCTGACTTTCATTTGCACTATTGTGTTTCATTCCCTTTGCTTCCCCCTAATCTACTTCCTTCCCAAAGGAAACCAGTCTCCACAACCTTCATGGAAAAGGATGTTCTGTTTTTATCCGGAAAGCACATGGTCTTCACCAATCCAATAAGCTACTTGCAGAATACAGGAAGAGATTTCCAAAATCCCTCTGAGAGACAACCTCACAGCACTGTGAGACACATAAACCCCAGCCTCTGCACCAGGACTAAAAGAGACTCATTTCACAGAAAAGCACTGAAGCATCAGTGGCATAGCAGGATGAACATTTCCCCATCAAGGACACACAGAAAAGCTGAACACATGCTTTCCTAGACTGTTCTTTAATCTGGTGCCCAATTTGGATTGCTCCTCCTAGCTCCGTGTCTGGATTTCCATACCCACAGTTAACTGCAGGGCTGTCCATCCTCAGCAGCCACAGCAGCTCCAGGTAGGCAGGTAGAACCTTTCAGTGGCATGGCCCTGCCCCAGCAGCAGCAGCCATGTCCCATGGAAGTCATCACTCCTGCTTCCTCTTTCACAGAGGCTGTCAAATCAGGTGACTAAGATTAACTGTATCAACAGGTCACAGAAATGCTACAGACCAAAATTCCTACAGCAGAATGACAGCACACTCCCTTTCCTACAGCAGATGAGACAAACTACAAGGACACAAAATTACAGCTGTCCATTTCCTTCATGTAAATGAGGTACAGATCATATTCCAAGACATGAAAGTAGAAAAATTTTTCCAAACAATGCATAACTACTTCATAGAGCCCACCAAAAAGAGAAGCATCTATTCTTTTGGTCCCCAGAGGTGTGCAATACCTGGGGACCAAAGATACTACAAGAATTTCAAGATATTAGAAAACAACCCCCACGCTTACAATAATGATCACGCAGTAGTTCAATTCAAGATCCCTGGGTAAAATTACCCCCAAAAATTTCACAAAATAGCAATCCTGGGACTAAATACCATGAAACTCCTTGACCTGTAAAAGAGACACCTGCAAGGGAATATGATACACAGCCATGAAGTAGGAAGTGGCATAGGTAAGAATATTACTTTAAAAAAAAAGATTATTCATTGTTTTTTATAACAAACAGAAGAATAAGAAAGCACCAGGAATGAGACAAAGCATTCAAAACAAACAAAAAAAAGAAGATACACATTTTTTTCCCACAAATAGCAGTTAAAGTTTGAAATTCACTGTCACAAGGCAAAGGCCATATAAATGGAAAAAAGCAAACACACACATCTGTGGAAAAAAATTCCACCACCAGTTATTCACCATAGACACCACCTTTCCTGAAGAAATGGCTAAGCTAAGGACTGCTGGAAGGAAGCCTGCAGGGCCGTGCTGCTGAGGTACCCCCGGGTGCTTTCCGTGTCCTTGCCCTGTTATTCTCTGCAGCCATCTACGGCTGACTGCAGGACAGAAGCTGCCTCACTTCTGACTCTCAGTCATATAATTTATCATTGCTCAGGGCTGACACAGAGAGACCACGAAGTACCCAAATTAACACTCCTTCTGTGGTCATTCGTTAATACAGCAATTTAAAATCTGCCAATTTTCCTCTGTAATCTTTCAGTCCCAAACTGTTTTCTAACTCACATATTTCCAAAATGTGAGTTGCTCAATGATACATCTTTTTATCTACAAACCTTTGTGATTTCTGTTAAATTTTGAGTATTATTTTGTGAGCCACAAACCCCTACAAAATCAACTTTCAACAGACTAAGCACAGTAAATGCTGTTATGATGAAGCCAGAATATACCTGAATGAAACATGTACTATTAATCACTTCATGCAAATGGGTATATCTAATACAGCTTCTCTATATAATCTAGTAATTTAATTTCAAAGTAAAAATCACTTACATAAGTCTGTGCTGTCAGACATGAATTTTCTTTTGAGACTTTCTTGAGAGATGTTTTACTGACAGACCTTTCTAATTGATCTGAAACTCCTTCATAACTTTCAGTTTCTTCAGATACCTTTCTAATTACTCTAAAGGATTTAGATTTACTTTGAATTGGAGAAAGAGAAAGGATAGGCTTTAAACTTCTCTGAAAGCTAATAGATTCTGTTTTTCTCATGGTGGAACTCTGTGGTTTTGATAAGAGGGCCTCTTTGAAGTTATATTTGCTGCATTCTTTATTCTTCCAGTATTCATTTCTCTGTGACATCTTATTTAGTGGGATCTCTTTAAAAACTGCTGAATCAGATGTTCCTTGTCTACTGGGGCTGTTCTCAATGTCCTCAGTACCCTGGATGAGTTCACTGTTGTCATCCTAAATTTAGGAAACAAAGCAAGAGTGGTTGGTTCCTTCTCGTCATCACACAATTCAGTTTTACATAACCACAACACTTCAAAATCTCTCTTTAATCTCTGCTTCCTGTTTCCAAATTTACAAGGATTCTGAAAAACAGCTGTTTTTCCTGGCAAATACACTGACTATACCACAAACGTATTCTTACATCTGAAGCTGATTACTTTTTTCAAAGTGTCATGCCAAATTTTGAATGCTGGTAGCCTCACAAACCTGTGTCTTACGTGACAATCATAATTTCAAGAGCATTTATTACAACTGTAAACCAAAACTAAGCGAAGAGCCCATGACAATGATGTCTTTCCACTGAATTATCAATATTCCATATTTTCACATTGCATCTTCAATTTCAATGTAGAAATAACTCCTGCTGAGATAATTTTGCTCTGCTCTGGTAATCATATGGTACTGGATATCATATTCACTACCATTTGAATACAATTTAAGAATTTTAGAGGTTATTTTATTAACCTTTTATCCATGCTTCTAACAATGTCTCTGCAAAACATCCCATGAATCAAGTGAATGATTTTCATTCGTACCCTATCTCAACAACAATCAGCAGGACTGAACAGATGGAAAGAGAAATAATGTGGAAGTGCATCTAGGGTTTGCCTCAACATTTTTATTCTCAAGAAAGGATGAGAGAGGCCTCTTCTTCATCTGGTGATACAGCTCCTCTGCTGTATGTTCCCACACAGGATGTAAGGCAGTATCACCTGCAGCATGCCTCACAGCTGAGGTGCAATCCTGCTGCACATCAAAGTGATCCAAGATTGTTACTGACATCAGTGAGTCCAGGATTACACAGCATGAAATGTGCATTCAAAATGACAATCCCTCAGTTTTATTAATGGTACACATTTCGGCAATTTATAGTTTCATTCCCTCAGTTATTTTGTAGAACAGTTAAATTCAGTCCATCTTTCTATTATGCAACTCAGTTACATTTTATTTCTCTACTGTGAGTAGATTCAAATGCTAAGAAACAGATTTTATAGTTAAAAGTGAAATATACTAGAATGTTCATAAAGGTAGGAACTTAAGCAGTTACTGTAATGACATAATGAAATTATTGCATGCATTGACAATTCAGCGAATTTCTATATAGTATCAGATGATACTAGATAGATATACTAAAAATGTTTCTTTTCTTTCATTAATTTAATTGCTGGAAGATTTCCACATAAAAGAATTAAAGTTGGTGATGCTCAGACAGGATATACAGCAGAAATACCAATAATCAAGTGACATTCAAAAGCTGGAATTTTGTAATTCACTTTCAACAATGTCAATGAGCAAAACCAGTCTCCATTTACAGTTTTAAAAGGCACAATGAAGTCTTATTTACTGAACTCTTGAGCAACCATAAAGGACTTGGATCTCACTCAAATCTATGATGCAGGCTTTCCTAAAATCTTTTTTTGTAGTAATGATGCACAGTTCTGGCATCTCTCTGTTAGCATAGGGGCTGACAGAGTTAGGTTTCTTTTATCAACTTGTTACACAGAGTACACCTGCATTGAGTCCTGTGTCCAGTTAGACACAACAACCTGACAAAGACAAATCTACCCGATGGTATATGGGGAAAAGATGATCTATCCTCTCTGTCTAGCTTGAAGACAGAATCTCATCCTAGGAGTTTTAGGATGAGGACTGCTTTATCAAGAGTTACGTGTACAAAGTGGCCTACCTCCTCACTGCTGTCAGTTCCTTCGAAGTTATCTTCAGTTTCGGTTTTCTCATCTCCGTTACTGTCTGGCTCCAAATCCAAAGGGAAAACCCAGCTTTCTGGTGACATATCTGGAGACTTTCCGTGAGGAGGTGATCGAGGTTTTGACGAAAATGTGAAAACCTCTTCATTATTCCCGTGATGATCAGCTGTTTCCCTGTTGTGATGTTCAACAGAGGCATTCTGCGCTGAGGGTAAATTATGGCAAGCTAAACTTCCAGTAGCTTTGAAGTGCTCCTTCCTATCCAACTGAATACTCTCAGTGAACCTCTCTGGAAACACCCATTCATCTGAAACATACAATTTCAATGCCAAATATGTAAATTGTGAGCTACTCTGATCATTCTCATTTTCTCAGAAAGTTGTACAGCAAAGTAAGTTTTTCGAATACAGAAATATTTTGCCTATCAAAGAAGAATAGGAGTGATGAGGATGCAGTGAAAAAGATCAGGTTGCTTTAAAAGTGCAGCAAGGTTAATCAAAACATTTCTAATCAGAGCTCAAAAAGTACACAGGCTTTGGTACATGACATGCAAGCCTGCAATTTGCAATCCTGAAACTATTTAGCCAGCAAGATTTGAAACCTGCAACTGAATTTTATTCTTGGAAAACATAATTTTATTAAATATGGCCCTTGATCTTTTTCTATAGGCAATTTTGTGTCTGACATTTAAAAAATAATCACACATTGGTGGAAAGTTCATAACATTACAATCTGCTCCTTCTTTATTGCTGGAAAGCCACATTTTTACATTGAGAACTTATGGTTTAAATCTCAAACTACTGTTCTGATAAAAAAGTGTGACATGAAAAATGTATAAAGATATATAAAGATTCACCAAGTTTCCCTGAATATAGCCACAACTAATCTGACAATTTTAAAACAAACAATAAACTACAGAAATGGATTTAAAGATTGAGTGCACCAGATACACATGAAAAGACCATTTTTATATTCTTATTGTTAACTTATATTTTATTGTTTGGAATGATGGTATAGGAAAAAAAGTCAATTTGATTGATTACAACCAATCTCAAATAGCATCTAAGAAAAGGAGAATTGCTCAAGTATGCAGTACTCCCTTATCTTCATTAAAGGTAGTGTGGTGTGGATTATTCACAAGATATTGAAATGTTCCAGCTCCATAAAACAAAGTTACCATCAACCGTATTAAAAAAACTCAATAATACTAAAAACGTAATAATAAAGCTGCATTGCAATAATAAAATGCTTGCCATCACAGAAGACAGTAAGTTTAGTGTGGTGCTTTGTGCTTTACTGTGATATTTTAGTTTTAGTTTTGTTAGAATTACCATTTCAGTCACATTGAGCAGCTTGGGTGGGTGGGTGGAAGTCTGAATCACCATAAATGAAGGCAAAAGAAAGAAAAATGAGATCCCAGGAGAAACAGCTGTCTTATTAGGTTGCTGTGATTTTTCCAGTTTACTGAAGACAGCTAGTAAAGCTACCAAACTCCAGTTAATATCCAGGAACCAGTGAAAAGTAGGGACTTGACCTATCTTGTATGATCATGGCTTGCACCTTCTTGTTCCGGAGACCATTTTTCAATCTTCACATGAAGACCATCTTTAGTAAGAATCCCCAAGGCTTTTCAAGTGAACTCTTGCTATATTAGAAAATAATTCTGGTTTAAAACAATCTAGTAGATTGTGCTTTTAATTATTATAAGCCTTGAAAGCTGAACATGCAAGTGATTCCATCTATTTTATAAATATTTTGGACTAGTTTTTCCAAGAGCATCAAGAAATGAGTGAGACTTCAAAACTTTTAGGAAACACCCTTCATTGAATAAACCAAATGACTTTTAGTTCTGATCTGTAACTACAGGTTCTTCAATCTGTAGGACATTAGAGCAGAATTCTATCTACTATAATTCAAGATTGTGTCACACTCCACTGATAACATTTTTTCATAGGCAATTGGAACTACATGTGAAGGGTGGTACACAAATAAAACAACCAAAATCATAAGAGAAAACACGAACATTTCACAGATTTTATGCCTTCGCTATATTTTGCTATCTATATAAGCTGCCTTTATTAAGCAACCCCTATAAAAATGAAATGAGAAGAGTGATCTTCTCTTGAACTTTTCAAGTGAAGCTGAACACAGTATTTGGATGTTCAAGAACTAAGACTCAGGAACTGTTTTTTCCCCAACTGATTCTGTGGCCTAACATGATTTAAAAACCCTGTCACACTAAATTAGTATTTTCAATTACTCAATTATTTACCCAGTAGGAATCTTGCCCACCAAGACTGAGATTATTTTGAAAGTCTTTGGCCCTGGAGATGCTACCTTGTTCACAACTCCAGAAAGCACTGTGCAGAAATGCCACAAATATATTACTTATTCCCAGACTTCAACTGGACAACTCCTCTGCATGTAAAGACTCTTTTTCCCAGCTATTCTGTTGCTAAGTCTAAAATGCTGTTTACCTTTTTTCCTAAGGCAATGATATTAAAATTTTTAACTTGCTGCATTTTTCAAAACAAAATAAAATATCTTCAAAAGTTACCTAGCTAAGAAAATTTTTGTATATTTTCTTATCTCAGCACTTTGCAGTCTTCTGATCAGTCTGGCACCCACCCTTCCAGTTTAATCTAGACACATTTTATTAGGTTTCCCTGGCAGTGTCTTGACTAACACCAAAATACATAACATACACTCCTTTAGTATTCAGAAGGTCTTTTCCCCATCATAAAATTAGATCTGACATGTTTCATGCTGCCTCCGTGGTTTACAAATATGCAATAATAGCTCAGACCACTGTAAAGAGCCCTCTAGGTTATGGTTATACACTTAGTGTACAATCCACTTCAAGAGAATTCACTAATTCTTATGTACAAAGGACTGGGAAAGAGTAGAGAGGAGTGGCTTAATTTTTTTGTCTACTGACTTAGTAACAGCCCACTTCCCACACTGCAGTCTCACCTGTTCCCTTCTCATTCCAGAATAACATCCAATGCAGTTGTTGCTTTTTAATTTGTTGAGGACATTACAGATAAAATTTTGTAATGAATTCTGAAGGAAACAACGTGATGAATCATTTGCTTTTTAAGATTTTAAGTCAATTTTGAATGAAGTATCGAAACATGGAAAATAAATCTCAGAGTAACAGTTTTTGTCAAGTGTTTAAGAACATGAGGCAGTTGAGCCTTAAACTCCTGACTTCTACTCCTGCCTCTGCCTTAGACATCCAAAAATTTCTTACACTTTAGTCACCATTGTAATGTCTTGCCCAGACCAAAAGGAGTTCAGAAATATAAAGAACTACTTTAAAATAATTAGTATCTATATAATATTAGCCTGAATATTCTGCGTTTTTAGTCTAAGCCTCCCTGTAAAGAACTGCATTCACTTCCAGAGTTGTTGAAGAAATATACTTGAGTCAGGAATAAGTCAAACCCAAACACTCATTTGCATAACACAGTACTTATTCTTAACAAAATATGCAGGGAGAAGACAGAAAAGTCTGTATGATTTGAAGATGACATTTTATGCTGGTTACAGAGTTCAGCAACTTCTGTAACCTGTAGTCAGTGTAGCACTTTTCAAATAGTCCAGAAGTGAAAGATACAGGTACTTTTGGACCAAACAAAATGCCATTACCTCTCCAACAAAAACTATACTAGAATTTCTTTTTAACTCATAATTTCCATGTCAATTGTAATGAATAATTTGGAGTACATTCCTAGCAAAATATGCAAACTACTACGTAATCACAACATTGCAGCAAACAACATAAATGCTAGAATGATCACCTTAACATCTAATTAGCTCTTCTGCACTGTCAGACTTACACTAAAGCTTCTAATTGCAGCCTAACATTTTAATGAAGGTTTCAGCATTGAATAAATAAGATTGGCGTAAAAAATGTTAACTCATTTTTTTCTTCTCTCAGGTCAAGTTTATCCCATTTTGGAAGAAGTCCAGAACAAAGCCTAGAAGAGGACTTTCCTTTATTAAGAAGTTGCTTATAGGAAGTTCCTCAGAAAAAAGAAATCCTGTACTAATGGAAAAAGAAATAATTAAGTCATCTACATACAATTAGATAACTTCATGTATTGAAAAGAAACGGAAATCTGCAGACTGAGCTAACAGTGACAAGCAATGAAAATACAGGGAAAAAAGTTTGTAGAACTGTACCTTACAAACTCATATAATGCATTTACCTGCCTGTACACACAATTAAGATTATAGAGAAACAGTTTTCATTCTTGCAAACACAAACAGCGAAAGAGCAGAGGTTTTACATAGCTTTCTTCCTCAGTTCTCTGCCTCTGAATTTATGAGAGGGCATTTAGACAGGCCAGTCTGTACAGGCTGTCTTTTCATATCACTTAAAATTACATAAAATAACAAGTGTTGATTAATTTTTCCAAAATTCTGGCACTAGATAGAGGTCCTGGTGTTCTAGATGAAAAACAAGTTAGGACAGTGATTCCTGCCCCAGAGTTCTCAAAATTCAGGTAAATACGAAGGAATTAAAAATTCTCCAGAAGAATTCTCTATTTGCCTGAACATCTTGCATCTCTTTCAGTCAAATTATGGAACCCATAATAGCAATTATGGATTACTGAAACTGCCATAGTATATAACTTCTAAATATCCCCAAAGAATAAACACAATGGAAATCACTCACAACATGAAGGAAAATCTCGTCGGTCAATTTTGAGCACATTTGAGTAGTCCAACCACTTTTCAAATTGGTGGCTATGCCTTCTAATAAAAAGTAACACTACTTTTTCATAGAGACGAGGGATACTTTTGCCACAATAATGCCCTTCCCAGACACATGAAAAGGAAATTGACTGACACTGTATGACAAAACCCAGACACATGAAAAGGAAGTTGATTGACACTGTATGAGGAAAAGAATTCACAGACAGGTGTGAAAAGGAAAAACCCCAAAACATAAGCTGAGATGTCTTTCTGCGAATAAGAAAATAAATACATCACCGCTGAACTTTATAAACAAAATAACCTTCTCCCCCTCCTCCTCACCCGTGGTATGACATAGGTACTGTAGTTAATATTCTAAACTCTTATCTGTGACAAGTAAAATTTCTTGTACTTTTCATTTTGGGGTCTTCAGTGTTAAATTTATTAGGGATTTAAAGAATAAATTATTTTAAATTCTTTTCCTTTAATCATGAGAGTGTGGAATTTTTCTTTTTATATTCATTCACTTCTCTGGTACTCTGCTTAATCCTGCAAATCTTTACCAATGCTCAAAAGCAATTCTGTTGCAGGGTGCTTGATTTCCATAATCCCTCACAACACAGACATTTATTTTTTATGTGAACTGCTTTTGGGTCCTTTGAAATTTACAACAGATAGTCCCTCACAGCACATAGAATTGAAATGTAAAATAACATAAAATGAGTACCATACCACTGGTTATCTCCCATGTGGGTTTGGACGCATTTTTTGGAGATAATCTTCTATGACTGTTCTCGTCTGGTGATGGTACTTGTGGTGAGGGGAGCTGAAAATCTGGTTCTCCACTCACAGATGTTTTATGAGTATGAATTTCAGGGTCTGAAATGCAATGCAGAAATGAAATGCCTGTGAAGACTCATATTGCGTGCATATGGGGCATTGTACTGGGATGCAAACATCTTCCAAACAGCATGGGAGTCTTGCAGGGCAGCAGGAACATGTCAGCCACAAGGAAGTAAAAATTTAACAATAGGTATGGAAGAAGGGCAAGCCACAGTAATTATAAAAAACAGGCCTGCAAAAGTCTGCAAAACAGTCAAGAACCACTGCAGAAGCTCAGTTATTTTCACAGCATGAGGAAAGAGGAGCATGTGTATGAACTGTGGCTACGGCCAGCAGGTGCTGATCCCTGGCTCAATCACTCACAATACAAATAGCTGCAGAGAGAATGAACATTCATTCACCCTCATACAGGAGAATAAGTCATGATTTAATGAATATGTCTTCAGTAATTAATTAGGGAGATAAAGGATTAGATAAACAAAGAATGAAGTCTTAGATTCAAAGGCACAACCATGCAAAAATTTTGGCAGTTTGAGAACTCTACATATTCTTTGCTTGATGCTCTTACCATTTTGATATACATTTGCAGTTGTTTGGAGAGTATTTCTTTTGCCTCCTTGATCTAAAGTATCATTGGATGGCTTGAATGATAGCTCCAATCTCTTAGTATCTAGTATGGATTCAGCTGGCATTCCTGAATTATGAAGTTGGCATGATGTTTTACTACCCAAGGTCTTTGTTACCTTGAAAGACATTATTTCTTGATGAAAGACAAAAATATAACAGCTTTCAAAATACTCAAAGGTAAACGCACATTATGAATTACACTTATTTTTCAAATATGTATTTCCAAATCTTTTTTTAAACATTATTTTTTCAGGAAACTTCATGGTAGGCTCTATTCAGTGTGGTATCTTCAATCTTTACAGTCAATTAGCAGGCAGAGGTTTTTTTTTTCACTGAGTGAATGGCACAATGCAAAGAAAAGGGAAAAAAATTAAAATTCACTATCAGAATAAAAAGACTAAAACTTGTAGTTACTCTAGACCTCAGGAGTCTTTTCTTCTTCGGAGGAAGTAATATAATTTTACATCTTGACTTTCAAGTGACTTCCTACACAAGAGTCTACTTCTTTTGGCTGGATCTCTTACTCTCGGTGTTAAACTGAGACCTGAGTCCTGATCATATTCCAAAAACCTGCATATTCGTTGCGGGCAGACTGGGATCAGGTATTTTCCCTGGCATTGTAATTGACAGCATCACATGAGCTACTGTAAAGCTGACTATCAGAGCATACTGAAATGTAATTTCTGCCCTGCGTTACAGCTCTCATCATAAGGAAAGATATTTACATACACACATGGAAATTTCAGCAGTCTAGAACAAAAAATTCAGAAAAATAAGAATGATTAAGACATCACAGAACAATTTCAGTAGAAAGAGGCATCTTTAGGTCTGATGCTGAAATTACAGCCTGTTGCAGTCAAGTTTTGATGTCTTCAGATGTTCTGAAATTCTCCAATCTCTTTGTGACCCTGTTGCAGTACTGAACCCCTTCACTGATGTATTTAGTCAGAACCTCCCTGCAATTACAGCCCACTGCCCCTGGCCTTTCAGGGCACCTCTTAGACGAGGCCTGGCTTCTCTACAGCCCTGCATTCATTGAAAATACCAACTAGATTCCCCCTTAGCCTTCTCTCCTGTGGGCTCAACAAACCCATGCCCCCTACTCAACAAACCCCATGCCATGGCTGGAGCCACCCATGTGTTTTCCTTGCCCTCCTCTGGATGTTACAGGATCTCTGGCACTGGAGGTCCACGACCTACCACAGTTCTCTGGAGGCAGCCTCTTAAGTAAACCTTTAGTGTAACTCCTCTGCTTATCAATCTCTTCCTTTGCAAAAATGGCAACAGTGTTGTTGGAATTTAGCCCTTCTTACCTTTCCAGATACCTTTGTATTGGTTCTTCTGTTTGAAGATGGAGGTGGCCCAAGGATCTTTGACCCAAATGCAATATGCGATACATTTTTTGTTTTACTGCTGCATATGTTGCCTTGGCCTCTATTAACCAAGCTACCTAAGTTAAGAAAAAAATAGTTTAAAAAAAAAATTCAGTACTTACAAACAATAAAAACTAGTACTTTCTAAAAGTCAACTAAAAGAATTATGAATACTAAACATATATAAAAATTATAGTCCTTTAAAGTGCAATCCCTAGAAATACAGGAATAGCAAATGCACATTTTATAAAAGTGTGTCAACATATCAGCAAGAAACTCTTGGTCTATTATAGAGACATATTTCTAATCTTCTTGCTTTAAAGTTTTATTTAAAAGTGGGTTATTTATAAACAAAAAAAAATTTGTTTGCAGGATTTCTTTAGAACTTCAATGAAAACCAACTTCTGACAGGAAGAAAAAAGAACCCTAATTAATAAATAACAGAATAAATAAATAATAGCACAAAAAACCAGAGGCAAGACTGTCAAGGTATCAGTCACAGCTCAGAGAACTATTTACATGTAGCTTCCTTTTTAAAATTACTGAATCTACTGTATTACCAGGGCTGAGCCCTAATATTGCAAATAAACTATTGCTGCTAAAATATTCTACCCTTTTCACTAATTTTTTTTTTTACTGCTTAAACTGGAGATTTATTTTTGTAAGTCTTTTAAAGCACAGAAATTGCCAACCAGTCTTCAAGACAAACAAAAAGTAAACATGAAATGCAGGTGAATGTTCTAAAAAAAATTTAAAAAGGAAGGACAGTAAAATGGTTACACATTAATTTTACCATCAGGGTTGCAGAGCTGCAAGTACTATCTGTTTTCCTCTTTTATAAGTCTCCAAGATTGTCAGTGAATTCTCCTTTCCAGAGCTGATAAAAATGGTATCTTCACATTAATTTATATTTAATATTTACAATGTCCAAGGTATTTTCTTGCTACAACTTCAGTGTTAAATTGCTATCTCACTTTAGAGACTTCACACATTCATAAAGTAATGAAGTAGAAACAAAACATTTTACTGATTCCCCTGAGCATTTTTCACAACCTTATTTCAAGATCAGCTTTATTTACAGTGTCATCAAGGAAATGAACACCAGGTAATGCATTAGCCACCAATATCACCATTTACTGTACTAATAAGCACAGAAGAAGCTACTTACTGCCATTACCTGCCTCCCTTTTTCCTGATGTGACATTTGGTTGCTGTTAACAGCTGCCATTTCACAAGATCAGATGACCTGTCTTGGTTTAACATCAATTTCTTTTTGCTGGCTACCTTGGGATGTTGTTAGCTCCAATTAGAAAAGCTGATTTGCATTAAAATCTGTCTTAATGACCACATTAATTGACCGCAATTAATTACCTACATCTACACGTAACTGTGTGTTGATGACATAATGAAATAATATGTGTAATTAAAAGTGGATGATACTAAAAATAGTTTGGGCTCTTGATTATCAAATAAATAAAAAGTTTAGTGGATTAAAAGAATATTTTCCAATTAAAATGTACCTAAACATACCAAAGCTTCCAATTTCAAGCAGGCCAACTTATGAAATTTGAAAAACATGTCTGGAAGAACACATGCTATCTTCATAAGGCGGGATTAAAAAAGAGATTTAACCTTAAACTGAAGACATTTCATCTTCATGCAGGTGAGGGATGTTATCATTAATTACTTTGCCACATATTCCTAAGGGCTATGTATCTTTGTAGTCCAGATGGTAAAATCTGAGTCTTGTTTTAAATGAACATTCATTTTTTCTGCTTAGATGCATCACTCACACTATTGTACTCATTTAAATATTACGGTCCCTCATATTTTGACAATCCAGCCAAGAAGTTTTTTGTATTTTAATATAGTCACTAAGAAATTGGATTACAGAGCTTCCTCTACTATTCCAAAGGCAAATTTATAATCCAACTTTACAACACAGCTCTGGCTTGACTGCTTGTAGGGCAGTAATACTCTAAAAGTATTATTTTCCCTTTAATATTATAAAAATGGTACTTGCTTGCAAAAAAGAAGCTGAATGTAATTTAAATACTTAAATATACGAGGGGCCTCTAAGCAAAAATTCAAAACCCCTACTATTAATTTCCGCTGCTGTAGGACAAAGATTGCCTTTGCTAATGAGGTATACTGAGAGAGAGCAAAAGCCAACAACTTGAAAAAGCTCCAGCATAGGCAGCTTAGAGCAGATGATGAAATCTTTATGAGTAGTTTTTTTCATATTCTGGTAAAAGCAGAAGAAAAGAAGTTTAAGAAGTAGCTTTTAAAAACTTTTGATATTAATAAGGTTGCTCTCAAAGTTTATTTTTCTTTAGAGCCTCATTAGATGGTATAGTCTTAAACTTAACCAGTAGTTATCATTCTCAGTAACCTTATTGCTTTGGTCAATACTTTGGCACACGTTCCTTCAGAGCATTTTAACAGAAATGGTGGTAATTATTATTCACTGAATTCAAATATTAAAGATGAGAATCCTCAAGGCTGAGAAATTTCTAAACCCAGTGGAATAAAAATCTACCTTCCTTAACTACAGCACCACTTCTAACAGCGCCTATACTGATGAAGATGTGTTGGAAATGGGTTCTTTATCTAATTTGCTTGCTCTGACCCACTGTGAAGCAACTTCAGTCCTACTTCCTTCTCAGATGTTCCACCACCCTGTTGCAGTATGATCATATCACTCATAAAAGGGGGTACAGAGAAAGGGGAAAATGAAATCCTTTAGGGAAGACATTGCAACTATTATATGGGCTAAACCAAAGCTTTAGCTTTGTGTCTTGTTCAGAAGCCAATAATAACGTAACAAAAGAGTAGAGGAAAGATGGTGCCTACAGAGAGATTTCACCTGTGCATTTTTCTAACTTCCAGCAATAAGAAGTTTATGTACTTCTCCAGATTAAGATGAAAATAACAATCAAACCAACATTTTAAGAAGAGTGAAATTATCAGTTCTCCATGAAGGACGTGAATCAGAGCACCTCATTTAAAATCCATTATAACACTCATTTTTAAGAAGTGCTTGCACATATTCCAGGATATTTACTGTTGCAGATGGATCTACAGAATAACTTTTTTAAAAAAAGAAAAGAGTACAGACCAGTTATGTGTACATGCAACTGAATTTACAAACCCAACTGAATTTGTGCCCAAATATCCTGGGTGTAAGGAAATTACGTTTTTGATATGTTTAGAATTCTAATCAATGAAATTTAGTGACATATTAGTGAAAAAATCAACTTTTCTTTCTACATTGATTTATTTCCTCATTGAAATGGTAGCTGATGTCTTCAAAACTCAAAAAACTGATTAACACCCCCCCTTATTTTCTTCAACTACAAAGAAACTTGTCAATAGCTGAAAATTTTATTTCATTCTTTACATAGTTCTGTGAAGACCAGTGTTGCTTAAGAATAATTTTACAACTCCAGATTTCTAATAAAGAACATAAATAATCTATGTTTCTCTCTACTGCTGTTCTTTAATGATGATCTATCTTTTTACAAAATTGTTTTAAAGAGATAATCAGTATTTTGAACCAAGACAATAAGGACTATAAATATATTTGCCTTCGTGAAATTCTGCTGTTGACTTTACCGAAGTAGGAAGCAATACACAGTTTTAAAGCAAAATAGCAGCTTTAGTGAAAAACTCTCAATTGTCTGACCCAAGTCTATTAAAGCAATTTCACATCTTGGCATTTGTATCTACAATTCAGTTTCTACTGATTCTTGGCTTACAGATCTTATTCAAAGAGAAATGCCAACTTAAACATAAAAACACAGGAAATGCTAGTCTAGAACAGGCCAATAATCTCTCTAACATTCAATTTCAAAGGCCAAACCCAATGCTTCAGAAGTAGCACAAGATAATTCAGTACGGATTTTTGAAATCATCTGCCTTCACCACAATTCTCAGAGTAAGGTTGGAAAAACTTGGAAGTACAAAATTGAATTTTCTCTTCACATTTTTACTGCTGCTAAATACAACATTACAGTTACCCATACAAATTGTCAACTGATTTTGGAATCATACCAATTTCTTTACCAGCTTCTTTTAGCCGTAAATTCCATATTTTAATAATATTCTGTGTAACATGGCATTTTCTTTCATGAGTTTTCAATTTTCAACTGCACCATAACATCAAATGATATCTTGTTTTTGTGCCATGAGATAGGAAAAGCAGCTTCTATTGAATTTCCTTTGTATCACTGGTTACTTTATAAATGCCCTTATATAAATTTTTAATGTTTTCAGCATATCTTATGTGAGAGTTTTTCACTCATACTGCTTCTCCCTGAATCAGTTCTTGGTCTGTAAGGTATTTTCTGAGATGGTTTAACTGAAAATGTATGAAGTATTTCAGATAATAATGCAAAAATGATTTAAAGGTTTGATACCTTTTTCATTTCCTATGAATCTGAATTTCCTGCTACTTAGTTTTTTAAAACATAATAAAATCGAAAAATTCTACTGAGCTGTATCTATGGTGATGATAACCTTCCTGCCTTGATTTATTTAATTTTGATCCTTTAAAGCTTAACTGTTGTTATCATTCCTCCCCAGTGTACAATCCTTTGCATTTAACAAAGCTAGATTTTACATGATGTCATGTTCCACATTTACCCCGTACAGTGGTCCCTAGACCATAATTTTTCAGCACAGTGGCCACAAGACATAAAACCAGTAAACTGAAAACCTTGCTTTGAAAACTGTCATGTTTCTTGCATGTTACCTGCTCTCTTTTTCAGGAAAAAGTAAATATGGGATTGCCTATCTCAAAAGCTTAAAACTCTCTGATGTCCCACTCTTTATTAAACCAGTATCTGTATCACAACAAAATTTTGCTCCCTTGTTATTAATTTCTCTGTTGAGATTATTCATAACTATAATAAATAATACAGAGACTAAACCAAAAACTTTTGAGGTCTCCTGCTGTTAGCTCTCAGCTGCAACAATAATTTTAGATTTACTCCTCTCTTGGCTTTCTCTTAGCTTTTATCCAAGTCAACAGCTTATATTGGCCCATTTTCTTTAATAGATCTCTTCTGTGCAGTGCTGCCAAGGTCTAAATTATATGGTTTATTATTTTGCAGCTTACAGAAACATTCAAATTACTCCAAGACACCGATGAGACGAGTTCCCCTTTCAGAGTATAAGCTGAAGACACTGCACAGTCGCATTGCCAGAAAAGTTTCATTGATGTGAACATACTTTAAGAAGAAGTGTAACAACTTCACTGTACAATGCTTCAATGTACAGTCATATGACATCTCAAGTATTGTTATAAATCTAATGCTTGAATTGGAATTGTTCAGGCTGCACACAGATCTCAAACTATAGAACAGACGTGTCTATGTGCTTGTGGCACTACAGGTGCCACATGTTTCACTTTAAGACATTGGAACTCTTAACATGGACATTTACAAAACAACAATTGTCTGTACACATACTGCATTGATTGTATTCACAGTATTTTAATACAAGAGTACCTGTTTCCTGCACTGTATTTTCGCTACATTTTATTTCTGGCTTGTGAATTTTAGTTAGATTCAGCAATTGTGTAACTTGTGGCACATCAGAATTGAGCTGGCAGGTTTGAGGAATAACATCTGAGGACTCACATGGCGTAGATGGAACAATGCGCGTACCTAGAATCAAAAAACTTGGGCTTTACTTCATTCATGACACTATGGAATTAAATTTGACTTATATTATTTTGTAGATTATATATACTTTAGTTTATATGGCTATAAAAATTGAGAAGATTATGGTAATTTGAAAAATTTGCTGCAATTGGTCACTTTTTATTGTAAATTTTAAAATTATTTTGTGTATACTTTTAGGCCAAAAATTTTGAATACAGTTAAAGAAATATACACTAATGGCTGGAATAGCTGTAGAAAATCAACTTCTTTGATTTGTCAAGAGAGCAAACAAAACAATCACAAAATACATTTTGTTAATTTTTATTACAACTCAGCTTTAATCACTGCGTGATTTTCAGATAAAATGAACAGCTAAATATAGCGTTTATATAAGTGGGACTGAAGTAGCAAAGGAGAAGTCCCATATATGCAAATAAAGAATTTAACAAGCTTTAATTCTGAATTTGGACACCATTACCCATTCATGATAAACCAAAAAGCTGTCAACCTACGTATTCTTGTGACACCAGGCACTAGCAGAATGTGAGCTGATTATCTCTGCTTTCCCTTTGATAACCAGTATAGACTGAGTTTATCAAAGCTGATCTCTACAAAGAAAGGAATCCACGTCAGAACCTTTCCTGATGTTACAATGCAAAATGATTCCAAATTTTAGAAGACTTGAATATAATAAGCTAATGAATATTAGCCTATTTTCCAAGGATAAGAAGAGGAAAACATAACCTGAAACCCACACATGAATGAGGGATCAAGTACTGAGATTCAAATAAAAAAATTCAAGTGTCCCATGTATTTCAGTAGGGGACATATTTTTTTAACCATTTCTTTTTGCCAAGCCAGTACATTATTTATCACTGTTGGGCAGTACTTAGTGATAAAAGCCCATACATAAGTTCTGGATCACTATGGAAACAAGAAACTAGGTATAGTTTAGGCTTGTATGCTTCAGTATCATGAGGCAGAAAAGATGAATTATTTCCTCCTCTATCTCAATGATCTCATACAGAAATAATTTCTTCATATATGTGGTTTCTCCTTTGCATATCCTATCATTTTAAAAATTCCAAACATACTGTATACTTGCTACTTGAAAAGAGTAACACACTCTTGATTGTAACTCTCACCCCAATTTAAAGAGATTGTCACTGCACCTTGAAATCACTACTTCCATCACACCAAGGAGTTTGAAGCAAAGAACTTGACCCTTGTCCTGGTTTCTGCTGGGAAAGATTTAATTTTCTTCCCAGTAGCTGGTAGAGTGCTGTGTTTTGGATTTGCCATGTGACCAGTGCTGATAACATACTGATGTGTTAGCTGTTGTTCAGCTCCCCAAGCTGCCCTGTCAGTGAGCAGATGGGGGGGCACAAGAAGCTGGGAGGGGACACAGACAGGACAGTTGACCCCAGATGACCCAAGGGATATTCCAGACCATATGACAATGTGCTCTGCATATCAACTAGAGGGAAAGCTGACTGGGGGCTGCTGGTGGTAAACAAATTATGCAAATAAAAAGCAATTGTCTTTCTTGGGTTTTATTTATCTTTCCCTTTTTTTTTTATTTTTCTTCGTCATTACGATTTGTTATTATTAAGGTGTTCTTACCTCAACCCATACATTTTCCTGCTTTTACCCTTCTGATTCTTTCCCCCATCCCACTGGGGGATAAGTGACTGAATGGCTGTGTGGCACTTAGTTGCTGGCCAAGGTTAAAGCATGACAACTCTCAATACAAGTTGCAATGTCACTGCATTCAGTGGAGCTCAATTAACTGGTCCAGTCATTCTGAGAGGGAAAAAGCTTTATCAAAGACTAATTGTTATCTGAAACTTAATTAATAATATCAAAACCCCTTACTATTGTTTTTCTGTAATTGGGTATGAAGTACAGAATCATTTTAATTCAGCCAAACCTTCAGCTGTAATGAAAATTTAAGATGAGTCTAGAGAAGAAGTTTAGAGGAATAGCTGAGGGAACACAGGTTGTTCAGCCTGGAGAAAAGGAGGCTGAAGGGAGACTTTGTAGAGAGGTGGGTGTTGGTGTCTTTTCCCAGGTAACAACCATTAATACAAGAGGAAATGGCCCCAAGTTGTGCCAGAGGAGGTTTAGATTGGATACTAGGAACAATTTCTTTATCAAAAGGGTTGTCAAGCCCTGGAACAGGCTGCCCAGGGTGGTGGTGGAGTCACCATTCCTGGTGGTATTTAAAAGCCATGTGGATGGGCTTCTTAGGGACATGGGTTAGTGGTGGCCTTGGCAGTGCTGGCTTAACAGTTGGACTCAATGACCTTAAAGGTCTTTCCCAACCTAAAAAATTCCATGATTCTGATTCTATGAATTGCCTAGATAGGGAAATTCAAAAGCATACAGAAAGTACTAATGCCCACCAGCTGTGTAATAATCATAGAATTGATAATGAAGTAATTAAAAGTGTAATATTTTACTATTCATACAGTTTATTAAAGCTGTTGACTCATTATGTTAACTACAGTTTAGAATTTTGGAACTCATTTAGAATATTTAAGGACATTTCAGAAACTGTTTAGAAGGGAAGGGAAAAAACAATGCACCAATGGAATTAAATTAAATGAATGCCAGTGAGAGCTCAAACTGCAGTTTCCTGCTAAGAATTTAGCAGATTCTCTCTGTAGACATTTTTAAATTAATTTTTTTCCAATCTTGCCAATAAAAAGTCACAAGGTTTGCCTACTCTCCGCTATTGGTTTAGTGTTTCCAAATGGAAGATACGTTTTGTTACACTTACAATACTGTTAACTATCCCTCCTTCTGAAACCAGAAACGTTTTTTCAGGTATGTTCCTTAAAAGCCACAAAATGAAAATTCGAATGAAATTGAAGCTGAGGTATTCCTAGGGGTGCCTTTAAAATAAGAAAGTGCCAGCTGTGCTTTTGAAATTTCTCCTCTATTACTGCAAACACCAGTGAGGAATGAAGTTCTCTCCCTTGGAAAATGATGATTCAGGATTATGATGTGAATCTGGAGACTGGTAAACTTTGACCAATATTCTGATCTATTACAAAAAACCCTCTCATTTTTCAGCTCACCACCAATATTACTTTCCCAATCAGCAAGGACACATTAGGATAACTGGACATAAGATCTGAGGTGGTTTTTATTGTTTCATAGCTCTGTTTCATATGTTTTGTTACAATTTCGTCTGCATTATTTTAAAATAAAAACTTTCATCAGCTGCTAATGTCCAAAATTAAGAAAACAAACAGCAAATGTTGCTGTTTTAAGTATTTCTCTTTCCTTTCAGATACTCTGTTCTTGGCCAAAACCTGATTTCTATCAGCATAAGGAACCCTCACTAAAACAAGCTCTCTACTTGATAAATCTTGCCAGTATTTCTTCAATAAAATACTTCTAAGGAATTCAGTGTTTAAAACACAGGAGTACACACATATTTAATTAGTTGCCTTAAGTCCAACACTAGCAGACTTAATATGCTGTACTACCACTTTAATTTTTATGAAATCATGTAATCCTTCAAATTGCCAATCTGATGAATAAGAAGCTTTTGATTTTATAATACGAACAGTTATGATTAAGACTAGATAGTAATTAAAACACACCATCTCCCTCAGCTGTCTCTTGAGGCTTGGATTTTAAAGTGAAGATCTTTCTTAGCTTACAGTTAGCTGAAATAATAATTCCATCCAAAGACCGGAAGACAGCTCCTCTGAATATTTCGCTTGTAAACGCTGCCAAGTCAATACACATATTGCACCACTAGAAAAGAGAAACAATACTCTTTAGTAAAACCCATGAGCTGAGGCTAACACACCTTCTATACAAATAAACAAGATGGCCTTGAGGACAAATGCAGCAATTTTCATTCAGTTTACAGAATTGTAATGTATTTTATATGATTACTCATGCGTAAAATTTAGCTGATCAATGGTTGAAGTTTTAAAAGAAAAGTAAAACCATAAGGATTGTACATGCCTAATTTCCTTATAAAGTCAAGGTAGAAATATGAGCTTCTAATTGCCAAATAGCAAATATTTTTGAGAAAAAATTTAGGTGCATACATTACTGTTCAGGTCTTAAATCTGAAATTTTGGAAGGAAAGTAATACTTGTTTTGAAGATGCCAAGCAATGGACTGAAAAACTCAGTACTTAATTATAACTGGTATTTCTACTGCTGAGATTGAAAAATACAATAATTTGTAGGAACACAATACAGAAAGCTAGCATGTGAAAATGCAAACTATGTTCTGCTGATGGAACAAACAACTTATATATCCTCATTCACAACCCCTGATGCTGATAACAATGATCAGCTTGTGTATACAGTAAGTTGAACTACCAGAGCCATGTTAAAGATCTATCTAATCACTGAAAGCAGCATGCTCCCTCCTTTAAGCAAAAGCAATGATAAAAAGGCAGATAACCATTTAAGGGAGACAGATACATATTCAGATACACTAAGAAATATAGATCTACTCTTTAAGGTTGGTCAAGCATTAAGGTTATTAAAATATTTTGTCCTTATAACTGATCAGAGCATCTAGACATATCTGATTCATGCTTTATTATCTAAGTTAAAATACTTAACTGAAGTTCATCTTCTGATTGAATTTGAACTGGTGTACATTAATGCACACTATAATCCTGAAATACTTGTAGTAGTCTGACACCAACTAACTGAAGTTACACTGAAGAAAAATAATTTAATTTCACTGATTTTGGATTAACAGCAACTTCAGGGATATGATCTGACCCATATTCATTAAAAAAAAATCCAACTACTTCTTCTCACAAAGCAGAAAACTCCTCAATTTTTAGTTACCACAGCTGCTTTCACCTAACCTATCTCAATACAATTATAAATTCAGAGGCTTTTGTAAAATATTCTCTCTCATGTCTAGCCTTAAATTCACAACTGCTTAGTATACCGTTATCTATCTCTCTTCATGCAAATATATTATTTTAAGATATTTGAAATCTAACTATTCTCATACCAAGTTTATTTTCTGAAGCAGTTTTTGAGACTCCAGTCCTTACATGGTTATACGGTAACCATCAGGCTTTGTATCCTGTCAGCTCTTACCATATGTTGTGGCTGGGCATGGGAGAGGGGAATGAGGAGAAGATAATGGCCATTGTTTTGTTTTCATCAGTTTGACATACAGATTGTTCTATATATGCCAGAATTTGGAAGAACCTGAAGAATGTGAAAGCAGCCATCAGCTACACTCTACCTGCAGCTCCAGTGAATGTCATCAAAGGTCACTACAGGGGAAGGGACATGTGAGCAGGAGCACTATCATGAAGAAGTATCAGGGACACAGAGAATTTTATAGAGGCTGGATCAACAGGAGAGGTGAAGAAGCATCACAAACAGCAATAATTTTGTAAAATGAGAATTAATTCCTAATATAAGAAGACAGATAGAAGAGTGCAGCATTAAGTGGTAGCATCTGCTGCCATTTGGTATAGGGGGCATACACAAGTATCTTCAATCAGTAGGAGCTGAGTTCTAAACCAAACAAAAATTTGGAAAATTTTATAATATACACAAAACATTTCTGATTAGAAAACATACTCAGCCTCAGTCCAGGGAATATTCCCAAGGTACCTACTATTTTGCGCTTGATCATAAACAGAGGAATTTTTGCATGCAGAGGGCTTACAGACAACTCCTTGTGGACTGTAGACAAATACAATCTTCTTTTAATATTGCCAAAATCAGTTATCCTATAAAAGAAAAGGCAGGAGAGAACGGAACAGATCTTTGTCAATTCAATAATCCAGTATCTTTGGGAAATCACAAAAAACATTTTCATGTGCAGAACCTTTATGTCAGTGATAGCAAATACGGAATGTAAAAATTACTTCTTTTACAAGATGAGTAATGAGATTTCTTTCTCCAATTGAAACTTCGTGGCTATATCCCTGCATATATAAAATCACTTTACATGCTAATTTCATTTTAACAGCCTACACTCTTTGCTAGATTTCCACAGCCCTTCAGACTATGAAAGAATTCAATTTGTATGAACTGAGAACCCAGTAGCCTTTAATAATCACACGTGTTTCTGCCCCTTAAGCTTGTGCTATCTTGGGGCCTGCTAACTAGAAAAACATTATTTGCTTTCTTTTCCTAAAAATGCCTCTGTCACCGCATATAGATTCTTTTCAGCTTAAAGGTAAATACAATACATTGTCTGTCTGTTTTACTTCATGAGGACATATCTTCAAAGGTGAATTATTATGCAGAAGTTTATTGCTCACTGTTCAGGTCATCTCACAATGACACCAAACATTTCCAATAAATTCAGACCACAGCCATGGTCACAAAAAAAAATTAGGTTTCCTTTAAACTGAGAGAGGGTCATTTTTATGTTCTGTTTCCTTCAAGTCTTGTGAGCAGCTATACTGGTTTTGGCTGGGACCCAGTTAAATTTCTTCAGAGGAGCTTGGAAAAGGCTATACTTTGGGCATGTGCTGGAAGCAGTGTTGGTAACTCAGAGATGTTTTCATTGCTGCTGGGCACTGCTTACACAGAGTCAAGGCCTTTTCTGCTCCTCACCAGCCAGGAGGCTGGGGATGTATGAGGAGTTGGGAGGGGACACGGTCAGGACAGCTGATGCCAACTGACCCAAGGGATGTTTCAGACAATACGGTGCCATGCTCAGCAGTAAGAACTGTGGGGAAGGAGAAGGAATGGGTAAAATGCAGTGTTATGTTTTCTTCCCACATAGCCATTACACAGCCTGGAGCTGTGGAGCTCCTGGAGATGGCTGAACATCTTCAAGCCCATGGGAAGGAGCTAATGCTTTGTTTAGATTTTGGTTACATGTGGAGCTTTTGCTCTTCCTGTTAAACTGTCTTTATCTCAATGCACAAGTTTTTGTGCACTTTACCCTTGTGTATTCTCTTCCCCATGCACTGAAGGAGTGAGAGAGGCTGCTGTGGCTCAGCTGCCTCCTGGGGTTAAACCACAACAGCAGCACAACCTTGACATTCCCCAACAGTCCTCCCTTAACACTCCAGAGCACAGATATTACTTTAAAGGCTGCAATCTGGGAGAATATGCTTAGAGTATGGGGAAACAATGATTAATTTACCCATTATTTTTGAACAAGCCTATTTCTAACAGATGGGTATTTCTCTGCAATTAGCAGCCCCTCTGAGAAGATGACAAATAAATATAATAAACAACTTCTTGTTACTACTTCGTGTTGGTAAAAGTAGTTACTCATAATCATTCAAATGCCGAGTTTTACTTTAAAACAGGGAGAGTGCCCTTTAGATTTGGTTTTTAAAATTTATTACTGAAAACACTTTTTCATTAGCTAAGGACTACCTGTAGCTTAACTAATGCAATGTCATCACCCAAAATTTGCAGACAAACACCCTAAAACATTCATAGGTCTCCTTAGGGCAGCTTAGGAGGACATTAACTCTGGGGCAAATTATATACTTTAGCTATTTTTGCCAATTTGAGAGTTTAA
The DNA here is from genome assembly GCA_013398115.1 of Falcunculus frontatus. Classification (NCBI taxonomy): domain Eukaryota; kingdom Metazoa; phylum Chordata; class Aves; order Passeriformes; genus Falcunculus; species Falcunculus frontatus. The sequence continues at coordinate 444,577 of VZRV01010114.1, forward strand.
TCAAGGACAGTACAAAACATACTGCAAGTATGTATAACATCAAAAGGTTCTTCCAGTACAGACAATAAAAATACATAAGCACCTTCTTGTTCCCCCCCACAGTCATTAAGACCATCATCCACAGCAAACTGTTCACCAGCTTTCCAGAACTTGCTGATTCTTTTCTCTCTCTTGCAGAGAACCTGACCTTTAATCTATTCATCCTCATAACATGAGTGGGCAAATCAATACAAAGACTCTACTATCTGTTTAATTTTGAAAGACTGGCAGTTCCTCTTATAAATCAAATGCACTTGAAAAGCAGAAATTCCACTACTGTGCCAAGAAAAAAACATTATATCCTCACTACAGCTATTGTTTGACATGAGAGATTCCAGAATCAGTGGCACATATTTTTATGAATGGACAAATTATACCAAGTCCTTGAAAAGTGATTGCATCAGAAAACCTCCAAGTGTCTTACAGTGCTGGAACCTGGGCTTGATCTTACTTTTGAAGAAGTTTAAGCAAGATGTGAAATAATTCCCTTAAGATTGCCAGCAAATTGGCCACATAGTTAAGCCTTTGTCCCAGATTAAGGTGTAGTTCCACCCATCACTTTACTTCCCATATAGCTTTTGGTGAAAAACCTATGGATCTAGTTTCCAGAAACTCTTCACTCTAAATCTTGGATGTTCAGAAGTGCTAAGAAATTGGTGCACCAAAGAACTCCAAAGTATTGGAGCAGTGGTTGCTTGGAGCTCCCTGGATTTCCTGGTTACGTGTACAGCTGAGTAATTGTGCTGAGAAACCAGGCAGTTGCAATAACCTGAGTGCTGAGAAACAAAAATACTCTTCCTGCTGAACCTCAAACTGCATAATTCTCAGTAGAGAATGTTGCTTTAAATGAGGCTATAACAGAGCAGTAGAAGCCTAGAATTAAGTCATGCATACCTCCAAACAACTGGCAATAAAAACCTAAGTTCACTTTATAATATCAGTTCAATATGTTCAAATTTTATTATTTATGTCTTAAATGAATAGGTTTATCTCTCTCCCTCATGAAAAAAAAAAGTACCTTGGTTACAGAAAGGCCATTGGTAAATGTACAGCTCAGTTACATTCCAAAATGTAATACTGAACATATTTGTTTAGATCAAAAAACAAACATTTATATCAGACTGTCATATAAGTCTAAAATAAGACTGTTTTTATGATGATAGATGTGCCATAAGGAAGGGGCAAACCTTAGATACGTAGATATAATCACTCCTAAAGAAGAGTAATTTATTTCTGTAAATACATTTAAAACAATAAAAATATTTATATTCTGCAGGCAAAAGTAGGTGAAACATTCAAACAGGCAAATTAAGAAAAAGAAGATGGCCTTAAAATTCTGTAAAATAATTTATTTCCCAGAAGAAGGAAGATAATTATTTAAGAGCTAGTGTAACGTTCAGATTTTCAATTACATTGCTTATTGGGAAATAAAAATAAAGGAAGGGTCTGGAGAAATTCTTTTCTGAAATAATTCAGACAGCGGGCGCTAGAACATTAGATCTCTCAGCTGCAAAATGACTCCAGAGTACTTCTGGTGAAATTCAGTATGTTTTTTCCTGCTATCCAAAAGCAGAACCTACAATTGCAAGAAACATCTGCAGCACACATCTTGATGAATTTTCAAAGATGAATTAAAAAAATCTATATGGGAGTTAATGTCTTTTTATTATGTCTGTGCTTGAGCATTTATATCTAAGGGTCAGACAAGTGATAGAAAAGCAATGAGACCATGTTTAGAAAAATGAGGTAGTCAACAAGAAAATCAACCTCATTTATAATAATATTCCTGTGATCAGCAGGTGCATAACTCTTCCAGCTATGGTCATTAACTGCATTCATTTCACACTTAACATCTACATTTGCAAACCATTTGAAAGTAAAATTACCTTCCAATTCAATTTTCAATTTTATTTTACATCTTCAAATTTGATTGACTATTTTCCTCACAATGGTAACTTATAGTGAGATTGCAAGGAAATGGTAGCAAGTACCCAAGAGCACAGATAGATTCATCTGCTCAGATTACCTATTCACTTTGCTTCTGTATGGATAATAATTTATAACCATTTGTTAATGTTCAATTCAAGGCTAAAAATAAACTTAGAAAAAACCAATACTGAACTGTTGAACAGATGCTTCATTTGTAAGGATCACTTGGTCTTCAAATGAAAGAGTTTTTCTCTCTATAAATGACGTAACCTGGAAGTTTACCAAACACAAAAGCAGGTATTTCATCGATGTTGCTAAGCTAAGAGCAACTCCCGTGCACTTTAATACAAACAGAAATCTCTTTGTATCCTGGTCAAAATCCAGAGAGAATTCTCTGCTAATGGTTCACTATTAGTACATTAATATATTAGTACTCAACAACTGTAGTGCCATTTTCTCCATAAAAGGCATGTGCTTCCTAAACATTAGATAGTAATATCATCATCATAATCTCCATTTTAAAGACAGAAAAACAAGAGAATAGCCATTGTCAGCTGATTTGCCATGCTTTCAGATTCTCAAGTTTCCTTATTCAGGAGCACCCGGTACTTCACATACATTTTATTTTAAGTGCTACTTGTAAATTGGTCTTATAGGAGATACTATCCTACCAAAGTGGCTGCCTGATGATCTGAAATCCAGAGCACTGTATCCTGCCCTCATAAAAACAGATGCAGTTACGTTGAAAATCAATCAAATCTGTACAAAATAAGAGATCTGGAAGACTGATGTGTCACCCAGGCCTAGAGAACAAGTTGTGTTGTGTACTGGAATTTCCTGTTGATAGTGTTTTTTCTGGAGAGCATTAAGAAAAAAAACCCCACAAAGTGCACTTAACCAGTTTTCATAAAGAGGGAGTAACACAAGTGGCAGGCACAAAACAATCATCAAATCTGGTTGTTAGAATAGAAATCTTTCAAAATATGAGCAGTTATGAAGAAATGGTGAATCCTGACCGCTCCCTACAAGATACCGACATACTTGCAACCAATTCTCCAAATAAAAAAATGACCTGGTATTTTTGCTGACCAAGAATAACTTACCGTGAAAGTTTAATTACTCTTACAACTCCACATGTTTCAAAAATCATTCTGGAAGTGATCACTAATATTCATAACATATATTTTAGAAACTTCTGTAAGTATTTTAATATCCTTGGTTTCGTAATAAGCTCCTCTTTCTCTTATTTCCAAGTATTTAGTAAATTCCATTTTATGGCACAATGCTATGTTCCTGCAAAGCATGGCTAAGTTTGCCAAATCATTTAGAAAACTGTAATTCTAGAAAATAGTTTTTAACTTTTCAGTACGAAGTACTCTAATGAGTATTAACATGTAGAAAGTTTAGTGCTGACTTGTTTTCCAGAATCTAAACAAATTACCTCTATAATGCAGTTATTTATGCTTGAAGAAAGTTATGCTGGCTTTTTGTTTTAAGTTTATTGGCTGTTATTTCTTCCACTTTGCTATTCTTTCCATGAATTTTCTGTTCTAAAGAGACAATCCATCCTTTCATCCATCTTTTTCAGACAAAGGAAAGGATATGTTTGCACCTGCTAATGTAACAGTTCTCTTAAGTACAGCCACATTTCTCATATTTAAACTGTTTATTCTAATTACTAAGATTTACTATGAAGTCCTCCCTTTAAAAAGACAAGATTAACTTGCTTGCTAACAGAATTTACTTTATTTGGCACATGAAAATCCTGACTAACAAACCCTACCAACCAAATATAAACGGGATTCAGTTTACTTCATGTTACTTACATTGATCCTCCAATCAAAATATAAATAATTAGTACTTTGCTTCCATCTAAAGTTCTAGAGGATGTGATGACTGGGAGAGTTATTAAAAATTTTTTACTTTCAAATATATGAGGTAAAATTTGCTTTGTAAATTATGAAATTTAACATACCCTAATACTTTTAAGAATGATTCTGTATTTCACTCCTGCTTCACAAAAAAATCAAGGAACATGTCTCATGCTACTAAACACCAGAATTTCAAATAGTCTCTCAGCTAAATCTATTCAATAAAGTTTACCTTCAGTCTCCATCTAAAATCTTCCAATAATTTCAGATGCACATGACAGAATTAGCATCTAGGTCTGGCTTTGAATTTTAAGAGGTTGGTCTAAGTTTTGCAAGACTAACCAAGATTCATATTGTTCTGTATCTGAAAACATGCTGGGCATTTAGGTTAGTATGAATAATTTATGATATCTCTGTCAGCAAAGCTAAAATGATGACTGATTATGATAGCATCTAATTCACATAAATTCAAACTGTTACGGTATCTATGAATAAATTAGCTATGCCTGTAAAACCTACTATATTGTGGTTATTAAAAATCTCAAAGTAATAAACTTATATTTATAGAAACAACTGTTTGAAAACAGGAAATATGGTACCAAAATATATATTCTACTGTACTATTCACAGGCCTTGCAATAAGATTTTTTATCAGCAAGCACAACTACTTCAGGAAAAAAAGAGATTTTAACCCCTTTTCCCCTACAGATTCCTCCATACATAACTAGCTTCAACAGAAAACTTATCAGGTATGTTCCACAGTTTGAAACTCCCATAGAGTTTGCATTAATTCAGAATATAACAAGAGCTGATGCCTTCTGGAGCTGGCAAAGGCTAGTGGCAAGAAAAGCTAGTTTGATTATGATCAGTGGGATAGTAACTGAGCAACCCTGTTGATATGCACCTGGCCAGCTGAGCAAAGATTGAAAGGTTTGTTTCAACCTCTTCCTGAGGTTGAAACATCAGGAAGAATTAAGTAATTAAGAGACATAGGTATCATTAGCGTGAATGAGCAATCATGTTGTGATCCTAAGCACATTCTGGCTGGAAAGATGGTCCATAAGGTACTGTGTGATTCTAGGAAGTGGCAGCACAGCAGAGCCTCATGGCACGGTAACGCCGAGCACCAGGTCTGGGCTTAGGGGCAGGACTCGCCTGAGCAGCAGTTTTCACTGACAATGGGTGTGTTTGCTCTGCAGGTTTTCATGTCAGAGGTGAGGGGATCCTGCAAGAGAACTCAGACCTCCCCAGCTACAAACTATACCACATGTGATTTACAGCTGTTTACCATGCAAAGATTTAAACAAGTTTGAAGCACCATGAATTGGCCATCACTGAGAGAGGCAGCATGACTTCAGAGCTGCAGCAATAGATGAGTAAGTACCACTCCTGAACTGGGAAAAAAAAGGCTGAGCAATCCACAGGGACTCATACAAGACCACAAAATATTTCAGTACATAATCAGGTATTGAGCATCTCATCCTTGTTCTTACACCAGACCAGTCTACTCCTGGGTTTTTTTTTTTTCTGATGCTATGGTACAATTTCAAGGTTTCCTCACATCAACAGCTCTACTCATTTGCTGTAAAACTTTCCATTACAAAATGTGCTAATTTCATGTAATGCCCAACACTGAGAAAAACCGTACCAGAAACAAAGTATGACCATGACTGGCATTACAGTTCTTTATGAATAAATGTCTGAGTGCTTGCCAAAATGCCAAGCAGAAGCACTAACACCCACATGTCCATATTTGGGAATTAAAGCAAAAATGACAACACAAGCCAGATGCTGTTTTCTTTTACATGCAAACATTTTTTCAAACATTGAGTTATCTTCGCTTTTTCAGAAAAGTAGCAAAATCCGTAACACTGAAGATTCAACAACTGGCTACTGCATTTGCAGCAGAAAGCTATATTCATCATTACTAATAGCTTTGCTACTATTTGCTCCAAAGAAGCTGCATAAATTACATGCTCTCTACCTTAGTTGTGCTTTTATTATGCTTCATCAAATTTTTCATCCACAGTCTATTTTACACATTTTTATGCAGATCAATACATCGATTGCTAATGTGGTGGTATTCATCTAATCACGCCATGTAAAAAAGTATCTAAAATTCTACTTAAATTTCCTCCAAAGAAAAGATACACCAGCTAATATAGACAGTAGTTTGCACGTTTCAGTATTTATGGCAGGAATCTCGCATGACTGGTTGACAGCAGCAAGTTAGAAAGTTCAGCTCAGCTGATGCCAGCAGTGATGGACGGCCTTGAAGAAATTCTCATTTGCTGACCAGATCAATCACTGAACAGAATGCAAAACAGTATGAGGCTCAAACTAAATTTCTATTTCCATCTCTCTGCAGAACAGGAGAGCAAGAAATGTAACATAAAGCTTCGTGCCCAGCTATTACAAAACTTGCCAGTGTTTTTTATTTAAACTAAATTTCATTGCTTGGTATGCTATCAATTTTCACTTGAAGCTGCTCAAAGATTCAGCACTAAGTAGTCAGGTTGTGTAAGAAACCATCTTTGAACATTAAACTTCAGGAAGCAACAATACAACATTCTGTCTGCAAACAAGCAAGAGATTTCTTTCAAAACATCTGAAATGAAGGGAACTGAATGGCAGTCACATGAAGCAGGAAGGACATGTCTTTATTATTTACTGGATTATCTTAATTCTGCTAGGATGCATTGTCTATTCTGCAAGTCTTGAAGGCCTTTATGGGTACAAGCAAGTTATAGTTGATTTCAAATACAAAACTTAGTATTAAAACTACTTTTAAAGAAGTTTTAATTAACTTTTTCATATAGTTGCACTAAGAGGGGTACAACTGATATTGTACTTTTAAGATATAAACACCTTCATTCAAAGTCACTAGAGCTACAGAGAGAATATACAATTAATACAGTTTATTCTATATACATTTTATACCAATATAGTATATGTTACATAAAATATATATATATAGCAAATACAAAATACATATATTTAAATCTGTACAAGTACCTAAGAATATTTTAAGAACATATATTTGCTTTTATAAGAGGGACACAGTAAAGATGGGACCAGGAAGTAAAGAGAAAAGATGAAGAAAATGTAAAGTCAAAATATAAGCTGGGAAGAGAAAAGGCAAATAAGGGTGGGAGAGGTGATAGAAGATGTTTTAATCAAAAAAAAGCAAGCAATGAGAAAAATAAAATTAGTAGAAGTGGCAAACAGTGTCGCACTTGGACATGAAAAGAACACACAGACACCTGTCCAGGGAGAGAAGCAGAAAAGGAAGAGAGAGGCCGAGAAGACCTCGGACTTTATTATATATCTTCTTAATAATCACCTTGGATTGGAGGGTGAGGTTTACACCCCTCAACCACACTGGTCAAAGGAAAGTCCATCAAACATCTCTGCCCAGGAGAAAAGAATGCAAACAATAGAACAAAGTTACAAAAACATAACTGTTTACAGAACAGTGCGTGAGAAACTCTTATACAGAAATGAAAACATCAAAGAACTGCAAAACTCAGGGCGACAAAACAGTTTCTTGTTACAAGGTGGCAAATACCCAGAAGAATCAAACTCAACATGACACTACAGAAAAAATCTGAATCCCTGCACCTGTCATTAAGTCTCTGCCCCTGCCTACAGGATGTCCATGAGAAGCAAATCTTGGTTGCGGTTTGGTACTTGGTATTTGGTCTCTGTTTGCTACATGACACATCCTGTTTGTTTTGTCCCTTCATCCCTTTAAATGCAAACTTAAAGGAAGTCAAACAAAACTAAAATCCTTCTTTCACTTTACACAATTTAATTGCATATCATTCAATCCATCTTTTCTTGCAGGGCTTCTAACGGCCTAATATTTCTTTTGTTAATCCAAGTCTCAGATATTCTATGGGCTACAAAGCTGAGTGAGTTGAGCTGTTTATATATAAACAGATGGTGTCACTAGGGGAGAAATGCTGTCCAAAGCCTGACAACTGCCCAAGTTTAAAACTTTATTAAATAATTTCACACCCAACTAATAAAAAAGTCTGTTTCTGCTGTATCTCTCTTTCTTCACAGTGTGGAAATAATTATACCAACCGAGCACTCCATTTGTTGTTCTAGCTTTTTAGCATTTTTTTGGTTGTGTTTTTCTCCCCCAGTTATTAGAATATGTATTTCTTTTTGCCCTGGACCAAAGGGCCCTCTCTTATGACCTATTCATAAGTCTCTTATGAATTTTCAGGCAGTCCGCATGTGACAGTATTTTCATATGTTTGATAAATTTGTGTCCCATTTCTTCATATTTTCATCATCATTCAGGATTTTTTAGAGTTTGTTCTGTCTTCAAAGGAATGTCACTATTTAAAACATCTAAGAAATAATGATCTCATTAGTTTAATTACTTTTTATTGACTTGACAAGTCACCATGCTTTAATGCAAAATATGCTACCACAATTAATGACTGCAATCAAGAATTCACTTTAAGTATTCAAGGAAATATTATGCATCTTACAGTAACTCAGTGGAGAAGTCTTTTCCCAATGGCACAAAAATCTGAAGTGTCAGAAATTGCTGCATCAGTCCCACTAGAAACAGGAAAAAAAAAAAGTGCTGTGTGCATGCAGACGCACGTTTCACTATCCAGCATTTCAATTTTGTACCACATGCTATGCTCCTGTAACACTATTTCCCAGGGTTCACACAACATATGAACATGAGAAAAACCTAAAGAAATCCAATTCAAACTGCAATAAATGTATTGTTTTAAAAGTCCCATCTGTGGCTTTGGTGCAATTCTCATGAAAGCAAAAGGAACCTTTTTTTAGCTTACGATTTTTGTGTTCCAAGAGCCTGAAGACAATAAATATCCTGTAATAATTATAAAGTGAAGTAATACTTTCCTATGAAGATTATCTTACAGTCATGTTAAACTTCCACTTGTGTTGGTGACAATGCACACCTTGTTAAACAACTTCAAAAAACTCTTGGGTGAGAATGCAATTCAGATCGTGACAACACTGCTCAGTGGAGGCTTCTGAATTTTAGAACAATTAGCTCCTTTTAGCAAAGGAGCCTGACTGAGGGAACAAACAAAAAAATTCAGGTAGCTCCCTATCAAAGGAAAACAGTACAGAAATGTCTGAATTGAACCATACGTTGTTTTCTGAGATATTCCATCAGGGAGGATACAGGCTGCTTTTCATTGACTTCACAAGACTGAACAGCAACATTGGCTCCTCTTCTAAAGAATGACAAATCAGAACCTTCTTCTTTTGAGGGCCAAATGACACCTTAAAACTTCAAATTAGATTAGTATATATGGTATCTTCTATTTTGGAAGAGTATACAAAGTTACAGTGCAACTGGGAGACCATACACTTGATAAATTAAATGCTTGAGGTACATACACCTCAAAAGAGGAAGAGACCAAGACAGAAGGAAACAGAATGGTAACAGATGGAAACCTGACTGCAGTATTGCAGCACCAGCTAAAGAAAATTTAAAAACCAAACTATTTTTAGTAGTGATTACCCACAAAATTAATTCTTAATCCTAATTTTAACGTTTAGCAACAGTTAGCAATTTTTTTTCTTTTAATTGTTTACGGCTATTTGCTATAGTAGTTTATTGTATGATTGAAAATAAATTACATTTCTCAAGAATATACTTTTCATTAATGAAGATAACAGCCAATTTCTCTTATGAAAATCAGACTAGACTTCAAGGCCTTACTGCATGACTAGCCCAAAGAAGTTCTTTTTTTTTTTTTTTTGTGTGTTTATTGGAAAAAACTTATGTCTTACTGTATGCCCTGCATTAGAAGTATACTAGAAGATTCCCATTCCCTTTGTTTAAAATCACCATCTCAATTTTTCTTCAAAAGCAATTGATTTAGTTAATTCTAAACCAGCTCAATTCACTCCTACAAGCCTTATATGGTACAACACCCTGTCATGGAGTTTAAGGCAAATGATGATTGCTGTATTGCAGCTTCTTGGATTCTGGTTCATTGTGGTGCAATAGACATCCTGGGAAAACACTCCACACTACCCTTAAACACTGATTACATAAACACAGAGGAAATTTGGGTATAACTTTCTTGTACCGCTAGTGCTTATTTGGTACAAAGGTAAAAATTCTTTAAAAGTAAAATGAGAAAAGGGACAGAAACCTATTTCACGTTCATTAATGCCAGTTGAATTACTGACTTTAGTAAGTGCTGAATGGTGTCAGAAGTTATTTATCAGACATTGGTCTGTAGCAGGGTTAGGTACAGAAACAAACTTGGCAGCACCAGGACATGTAAGATCTTCCCTACAGTACTTACTCTAATACGGCATTTCTATAATTTTTACTTATTTGTAACTGACCTGCTAAAAATTAATGAAAAAACCACTTTTCCTATGCTGAATTATGCCTGAACTAAGGGAGAATAACATAAGTTTACATTCCAATGTAAGACTGATGTAATAATCAGAACAACATCACAGACATTTAATTCTTTGATACTCACAAGTTTGTCTAGTTTCCTTTGGTAGCTTCATTTTATTGGTTAGACTGTTTCCTTCAAGTACAAAAACAAAGCCTTTTAGTTCTTTGTCATATTCCTACAAAAAGGAACAACAAACATAAGCATCCTGATAGAATTCTCCTCCTGACAACGAACAATGCTACTAACATACAAAGCTATTTTTTTTTTAAATCAGAAAATGTAGACGGCACTGCAAATATGACTGGTTCAAATTTAATGGCAAAAATATAATCCATACACGTATGTCCTTTACTTGCGTGTCTTATGAACAGATAATGCTGACAAACAGGACTCACCATTCAGCGAGCAAAGCTCAATTCACTGGTTACCAGAGTAACTTTCTAAATATTTAAACTGTAAAATTACACTGTGACCAACACAGTCTGCAAGCAGGCATATAGAACTAATTTAAGTAGTCATTTAGTCTGCCATAATGACAGAACTGCAAGTGAAAACTCCATTGTCAGGTCAAAGCCCTCATTACCTTCTAATTTTAAGCTTCATTCATGTATTTCTGGTTTACACTCTAGGTTTTATAGATTTCTTAAAATACTTACTTTTGATATAGCTGATGGGTTGCCAAAAATCTTCCATTTTGCTCCTGGGTTCTTGCCTTGAGCACTGAATATTTCAACAAACCGGCCACCCTATGATAAAAGGGTTTAAGGATACATCATCCAGCCAAATGCTCAGGACTAAATTATCAATGGTCAAGATGAGAACCTAAGAATCCCTCTCTGTATCATGCTGTTACCATAGTCAGTATTACTGATCAGTGAGACAGCAGAATATTAATAACAGCTTCTAGACTACTATAACATATCAATTCACGTAGTCAATACTTGGCTTTATTAGAGGATCAGAAGACAAAACTGAAGGAATACCATGGAGTATTTTAAATTATTTTATTTATAATGTCACTCTCTAAAAAGCAAAATTATTGTAAATATTCTAAAACCATGCAGGAGGTTACTAATTTATATTTGAATAAGATTTATTTCTACAATTCGCCAAATGAAGTGAGTTTGAAAACATGCTGCTAAAAAATAAAAGGTGTTGCAGATTTGATGTTTTGTCTGATTTCCAATGGGAATGAAGCTTACACCATTTGTCTACATATGCGAATGGCTCTGCCTACATATTTTGCAGTAACTTTTCTACTAGTTAGCAAATTCCAGCCTGATTTGACCAAACAAAAATTTACTAACTTTTCTGGGCCAACTTAAGTGGCCTGGTAGTAGATCTATTCCAGTCAGTATCACCATGGAAAGGTAAGGGCTATAGCCTTCATGAAGCAACAGAGAATTATTACTGGAGAAAGATTATTATGGATGTCCCTGTCAGGTCAACACTCCTGACACAGAGCAGGTGCCCTATTAGACATCAAGGAATCTAAACACAGGCTCTTGGGGAGGTTGGCTTTATCACCTTCACTTGGGGAATTACTTGCCCATTTGCTGTCACATTTTTTGTGACATCTGATGCACTCAGCCTACAGTTTGCTGAGCATTTTTCAGCAGCACGGTTGACCTAATCAATCATTACAACTCTGCCATTCCCTTCTCATTTCTAGTCGCCTGCACTCCACAATTCTCTTTATGCTCAGCTGCCCAACCAATTGCCTGCAAGTCAGAATGAGCAAGAGGGGCAAGCAAAAGAAATCCTACTCAGATTAGTTTTTCAGAGAACATTAACTCTGCACTGTATATGAATTAGGTATTTTCCTCTGCCCACACACACCTGGCAGCTCCAGCCGCATGGCTGATCCCAGTGACTGGACTTAGTAAGTTTTAAGGAAATTCAAAATGGCATTCCATAAACTGCACTCAAAATATTTTTATACTTCTAATGGATGCATTTTTTTAATATGGTATACTATCAATTTCCAAATTACCTGATTTATTTAAGGACTACAGGATCAAGCTCTCAAAAAGTTAAAAAAGATTTTTAACTGCCAAGCTGTATGTGCTTGCAGCAAATCTTAAACAAGTGGCTTTTTCTTCCATCTTTACAAATACATTTTTTTAATTGCACAGGCCTCAAGTTGGCCCTGATTTGAGGTTAAACTGGAAAAGTATCAGATATGACATGAGAAAATGTCAAACAAACACTGATGCAAGAAGCTGACAAAAGTTACTTGGTGCTGTGGAGGATGGCTGGGTCTCATGGGGGGCCCCAGTGAACTTAGGCAAGAAACTGCCAAACTCCACAATCAACTGGAGGGGACTATGGGGCATCTTAAGGCAGCACAATCCTGCAAAGCCAGTGGCAGCTAGGCACCAGAAATTCCATGAAAAGCTGAAACAGCCTAGGGAGCAGCATCAGAAATACCAATTTTGGGTACAGAAGTAGCACATCTGGACCAGCAGGGAAAATGTAGTTGGGGTGGTTGTTGTCTTGAGATGGGACTAGTGCAGAGAAAAGGAGGCAAAGCGTGGTGGAAGGAGAGGCCAGGAAAGACTGAAAGGGATAATGAAGTTCCAATGAGACTGCTGTTGTCACAAACTTGTGCTGGATGAAGAGAATAAACGGACCCCCTTTTCTGACTACACCTTAGGAGCTGGGACTCCTTCCATGACAGCATGGAAGCAGATGTGCCTTCCCTGGCCCACAAAGGTAGAGAACAAAAGCCATTGGCAAACCCATGTTGGGGCCCATTCTAGAGCTGACAGCATTAGCTGCACCCACTACTTCATAATGCTTCCATAAAAATACTGTATAATTTAACACTCCAAAATATTCCTGTAGCTGGACTTTTTGCCTCTCAGGATAAGCTATTTTAATTGAGCTCTCTCAGAGAAGAAATGAAAATGGGTAAAAAAAAAAATTATTTCTGTTTTACCTGATAGTGGTTTTTGAACATTTTTCCAGCTTTCATAGGCAGAAAATAATTTTAGCTTCTCAATCAGTAAAGACACTTGCAAGCTATACTGAAAATCAAAAAAACAACTTTATATAGGATTTGACATGGAAAAAATCCTATAATGACACTCCAGCCATATTTTAAAATATGTGAATATGATTATAAAGTACTTTTCTGAGTAGAGATGTATATCAACTGCATCAGAGTGCTACTGCAAAAGAATTAACACCAAAATAATATTAATATTGACACTGTCTTGGAAATTATTCTCTTTGTGCATCAAGTGCTCAGGGCTGCCTTTTCTTATATTCCAAGTAAAACTAGTAAATTTACATCAGTCCCTATTTTTAATCAATGATGACTTTCTCATTCTTTAAAAACGCTTAAAAATCATCTTTGATATGTATTTTTTTTTATTATTCTTTGTTATCAAGTGCCCGCTGGAAAACATTAGAATCCATTAAAGAGCAGCTTAACATTCAATATAGAAAAGTAGAAACATGGAACAGCTGCAATAGAAATCTCTCCATCTAGAGGTATTTGGCAGAGACTTCTGAGACAAGTTATCTTCTTTCACATTCAGCCCTCTTCTTTGAGGGTGATTACTGTAAGACTCAAACCAAGCACTTCAGTTATTTGAGGGCTGCTTGAGTCACTGTGAATTAAGAGATGTTTGCAGTTAGAGAATCAGAACAGTGGAAAGGGAAGGGACTGATACTGGAAGCCTCCCACGTTCCTCTTTGATCACGATGAGCGTCTGTGGGCTCACTTGGCATCAAAGTGAAGAGACCCTGAATATAAAGGAAATTGTTGCTCTCCAAAGACAGAGAGAATCATCCACAAGAGACAACAAGCACCTTCACTGAGAACTGAAAGTGCTCCTCAACTCACAGGAAAATCCTTTTACAAGACTCTGCCTTGCTTTTATTTGATATACTTTGTTCTGTTCATGTTCAGTTTGGGTACAAACAACTTAAGAATTAAATTATTTTTAATTACTGGATATTTTTTCAGACTGCAACGGGTTTCTTAACAAATAGAAACAATATGCTGACCAGGTGATTATAAATACAGTTTCTCATAATGAACAGTTCAGCTCTCACAACCAAAAAGTAACAAAGTTTAAAAAATATTATGAAAATATATATGACTACAAATGAACTAGAAATTCAGTGACAATATGCATGAGTTAATGAAGAATGAATCCCTTTAAAGGATTAGAGCAGCATTCTATTTGAAGAAGTAAATAATCGTTAATTCATGAAAATGTGATGAAATCTATTGATATTTATCCACAATTATTTTAATCAGCAATAATTAAATCTTAAAGTTGTCTGTAAATAAAATAAAAATGGAAAAACAATCAGATATTATAAACTTATCCCATGCTGTTGCCAGAAATATTAGTTCATTTTAAACTTTCAGATTATAAGGAAAATGAAATTTAAAAACCACAGCATTTGTAACAGGCCTATCAAAACCTGTAATTAGTATTTTGATCAAATTTAGCTAATATTGTCACTGCACTTCTAAAACACCAGTTGCATTATTCTATGTTTTAGACCATTTTCTGTACACATTTTTCACTTGTTGGCATAATTTTTTTAAAAAAAATTACTACATTAATAGTTATATTGAGCTACTGAATTATGAACTAGACATTTTAGAAATACCTTTTAAAGAATGCACTTGTAAAGTGAGTGTATTAGACTTTTCCTTCTCTCTAAATATTCACCTAACATAAAGATCACTTATTTCTGAAATCTGTTCACTTTTCTGTCTGCAACCCTCTCTTTGTTATTATCTACAGCCTTTAAACAAGCCAGAACTACTCAAAATTGTATGATTCATGTCTTAGTGAGAAGTAGTGGCACCACAAAACTAATCTCAGTGACCTACTGTTTTGATTCCCTTTGCCAGAGCAAGATGTGAAGGACCTGTAGTGAATGAGAGACAGGAGCCAAGCCCTCCTGCAGGACATATTTACGATGAGCATGTCCCTGTAACTCACACTCTGAAGCACCCGTCATTCTAGGACTGAGGATTTCACCATTGCCCAGTTTTTATTTATTATTAAAGTGAAGGAGATGCAGAGGAATACACTGCTTTTTCCTTGGGTCAAAGCACTTATCACTAACTTTTGCTTTAAAGATCAGTTTCAGATTTGCCAAGCATCATGCACCTAGCACAGCCCTCATATATTCTGCAGTTCTTTTATGCCTTATTACATGTCAGGGAAAAATATTAGGACTAAATAAACATGAGGAATTCTGATCTAAAAGTCACTTTATAAAAAGTTTTAAGTTCTGAGACTGAAAAAAGTAACTCATCTCTTTCAGGGACTACTACCAGTATTCTGGCTTAAAATTTGTCATCAATGCAGTTGTGTTTTAAACTGATATACAAATAGACAAGGTAGGTTATCTGCTAATTTGCAGACTCAGAAAACTGATGACTGTTGTAGGTACCAAATTCATAACCAGGTGGCTCTTCCTAACTTCAGTGGAAGGTAAACTAGACACAAAGTTTGTAAGCATTTGTGTTTGGATGAGTCATTCAGCTACAAAGCTGATCATTGCAAAGACCTCTGTGAAATCAGCAAAATGTCAGTTTGTTTTCCAAAGGCAGGAAAAATACTGCAAGTGACATTGCAATACATCTTTGCTTATATATTGCTTAATTATAACTTATCAAATTTAATTACTACAAATGAAGACTAGAAATTACCTTTGCTATTAAGATTGGTAGCCACTAAAAACATTAAGTGAATGACGTATTTGTCATGTAATTACTGAGGTAATGTTAAAGAGTGCTTTCATTATGCATCAAGTATTATTGTCTTTAATAATAGTAACCTATTCTTAAAACAGAGAACAGTCTGGAAAATTGGTAGTTGCAGTATTTTTCCCCTTTTCACGTTTCCTCTTCCCAGTCCCTCCAGAAATTCTAAACATCAATAGTACTTAAAATCCAGAGGGACTATTTAAAAAAAAAATCAACAGCAATTTGAAATGCAAGTCCTCAATTTTTTGCATAGTTATCAAATAAGTATGAATTTTATGACATCTTTGTAGAATGTCTAAAACTAGTAGCTTTCTCATTTTTCAGTTACAGATCTGACTTATTTTTTTATTGCCCTGAACCATGTACTTTAGTATGTCAGTCCAACTGGAAATACAGGCTTACAGTATCAATGACAAACAATCAAGAATGTAACTTATAAAGTTAAGCAACAATGAAAGATATTTATCTTTGAAGAGATTCCTATCAGGATTTACCTTGTGATACCTTGGTTCATGCAGTGACTTTGATTATTACTTCACCATGTTTCTTACATCGACAATAAAGTAGCAGTGTCCAAAGTGCCCCTTATTCCTACCATTCACATAAGCCACTTAGGACTCCACAAAAATGTCTTCATCCTATGACAGCTTCTTATGTATATTTCAACAATATCTGGTGTTTATGTAGCCCCAGGATTCCAACAACTGGTCCTTTGAAAGTAACGAGCAAAAAGAGTATTTCATGAACAGCAAATGCAAACAGACCTTCATGCTTTCCTAATCTAATTAGTACTAAGCACTGCTCCAAATTCAAGAGAGACAGGGATGGGCAGACTCACACAAACCTAAAACCCTTCATAGTCATGGTTAGTCCCTCATCTTAAACGGCACTATTTACATAAGTATATAAATACATGTTTCTGATCAATATCCCAGTGTTGGAAAAGCTGTGTTTATTTAAGATTTTTTATTCCAAAGTCAAATTCGTGAAGCAAAATAAAGTGAATTTGCACTTACTACTAATTTGCATTGAAAAATGACACGAACACACTCTTTTTGGCAGGGCACACGGGCTTAGACCCAAGACTGTTCATACATATAACTCACCATCACGGGCCCAAAGCCAGAGCTGATTTATGGCGGCTGGGACACGCCAGGGAAAGCAGTTCATCACTGATGAAAGGTTTTAGTATCTCCCAGACAAATGAATTCCACACATTAAATATTTAAAGCTGTGTTTGTAACGCTGCTATATATTTTCTCAAAATACAAGTTAGCATAATAAATAGGCAAGAAGACCATTAATAAGCTATTGCAAAACTACTGGTGCTCCAACGCACGAAGCAGCGCAGCTTTTATGCACAACGTGCAGAATTAAGGGGGAAAATAACTTTAAATCGAGACTTTCACTTAATAAAAATAGGACCGCAAAACGCTTTGATACAAGAGCCACGACCACCTGCGGTCCCCCTTCCCTGCGCAGCTACAGCGGCACGGCCGCGGCCCCCCCGCCCCAGCCGGGGTCGGGATCAGGATCGGGGTCGGGGTCAGGATGGGGGCCGGGGCCGCCGAGCCTGAGGAGGTCGGTCCCCGCCGGGTCTCACCTGTGTGAGGGCGGCGGGGCAGTTGAAGATGGCGGCGCGGGCGGCCCCTGAGGGCCGGTACCAGCTCGGGGGCACCGGCGGCGGCCCTTCAGGGGTGTGGGGGGTGCCGGTGGCCGGCGGCGGCTGCGCTGCCCGCGGTCCCCGCCCCCGCACTCAGTCACTCACACCTGGCCGAGGCTGTCGCAGAGCCTCTGCTGGCCCCTCACAGGGGCCCCAAGCGTCTGTGAAATGACGCCGTGTCACCCAGGGCCCCTGCAGGTGCCTGAAGTGCAAATGTCGTTGACATGTCAACTCATGAAATATATTTGCACTTTACCCTTTAAGGATTCATTCTCTAAAATATGGTGGGTTTTTTTTTGTTTGTTTGTTTGTTTGTGGGTTTTTTTTGTGAGCAGGATGAAGAATGAGGTACAGCAGCCACATCAAAGTCCTTGGTTTTTAAGGAATTACACTGGCCTCGGAGGTCTGGCATTTTTCCCTACAAGAAGAAAGCAAGAAGGACGGCCCCATTAGTTTAACATCACTGGCAAGTACAGACAAACTCCTTCCGATGGCTTCAAAACCCTCTGGGAACAAGGTTATAGGGAACCAATTTGATCCGGGGTTTTATAATGAGATATTAGTCAAAGAAGATCTTCCCTTGAAGTGACTGATTTTTTGATCACAGCATTTCTTCATGAAACTTTGTAGCCTTTTCAAAGAAAAGTACTGGAATACCATTTTCTTCCTCAAAGTGTATCTTAAAGTCTCTACAAAGAGCAATTATTAAGAACCTCGTAACCCATCACGGGATAATGAATTACATGAACTGGAAGGGCTGAGCCACCGGTGGGACCAGCCGTGCTCAGCCCACTGTTGCTCTGCTCACCTTCCTCACTTTTCCTCCTGAAAGGTACCATCCTGATTTTGCCAAGGAAGGGAATGAGTTAAATCTGTTTTAGTGTGTATTTAGCTTTCTTATTTTACCTTAGGATTTTCAAAGAAATCCGGTGTAGTTTTATCATACGCTGATTAGAGTTCTTGGGTATTGGAGATAAGGAAAACAATAATACTAAAGCAGACCTACAGGTTATTAAATAAAAACAGTTAATAGAACAAGGACAGAAGAGAGATGATGATAGCTAAAGAAAGGTTAAAAAACTATTGTGGAGTTCTGTAGCCAACAGAAACTACATAGTTCATTACAGGTTGTCTAACCTGAAATAGTTTTGAAATTAATTGCACATAATACTGTATCTAAAAACCCTGCATCCTTTGTGACAGGACTTATGCTAAGGCCTGAGTAGTTTAGAAATTCCGGTTAAAAACAGAGATTCGTTCTGAAGAACCTAAAGTTGAAATGGGATATGAAGCAGCTATCTGTGAGTGTAAGGTCTAAGGAGCTACCTGCCTACTGGGGGCAAAACTGGGCTGCCCAAGTACCCTTTGCCAGGTGCCAAAGGAAACTGGTTTTAGACATATTGTGAGGGGAATTTTTTTTTCCTCCTTTTTCCAGTTTTACAGAAAAAACTCGTATCTTGTGACTCAAGAATTGCATGTGATGTAAGACTAGCCAGGAATCTTGTGTCGTTAAATTTGGTCCATCCATAGCCTGAGAACACCATACTTCCATAGTCTATTTCAGAATTATGGTGATGTGGGAAACACTGTAAAACTAATGATAAGACTATCAAGGTGTTACAATGAATTCTTTAAGATTGCACCTGTAGGTCAGCTGCTATTGGTACCTGAGCTGCTGAGTTATGCACGTTTCTTTGGCTAAATATTTGAAGCCTCTGTGCAGTGTACATCTGCTAAAGCCCTGGAAAGGCTGATGAGTGTTCAGCAAGTGCTTGGGTAATAATTCGGGAAGAACCGTGAGAACTCATACACGTTTATTTTCACCCCTTACATGTTAGAACATATTTCGGTGAAGAGATTTCTACTGTGTCTTGGACTAGGAAAATGGAACACGTGAACATCCCTTCTTCTCATAAATAACCTAAGCATAAGGTGTGGTTAGGTCTCCTGTCTTAAATTAAAGTACTGAGAAGTTAGGAGCATCATGCTGGGAAATGAATTGATTTAATTTAGGAGAGTATTCAATGTGCACTAGATATCAGATGTGTGATATTAAACCCAGCCATTTTTAAAGGACCCCCACTGACATAGCTTGGGTTTATACCCATAGGAATAGTTCTGTAATTTCCTTCATCCTTTCCTGACTTTGCCTTGATACATACCATTGCTCACACTTGGAGCAGTCTCCCTTCCCTCTGTGTAAAGCTCCATTTCAGCTCTAATGACCACTTGCCAGTCTGTTCTGTACAGTATTGTTCTGAATTGGTTTGGTTTGTGCTTTTTAAGACTGTCAGTTTGTGTAGTCTGGAGATCTCTTTCTAGTTCATACTGTATTTTATAAAATGCCATGTTATGTCTCGAGATCTATATATATTATAAATGCTAGTTAAGCTAAAAAAGAAGACACCCAGGCATCCTATGAAATTTTCTGTAGTTCCTTCTTGCCATTCTTGATGTGCAGGGAAGGGAGACATGATGTGAGTTGCTGCCCGCTTAGCCTTCACTTGGTAACAGCTGCCGTGGAGCCAAGGCGTACTTGCCCCAGTGCCAGGCCACTCTGCATTTCCTCTGAACATTCCTGCTCAGCTAGTGACCTTCCTAGGAGTATGTTTGCCAAGATTACATCATGCAGGGTAATTTAACTGCATGGTCACCATTGTGTCTGCTACTATTTTTGAATCTCTGAACAATTTCCAGCAGAATGCTTCCTCCTTCTTCAGCCATGTATATGAGCTCTGAATTTTTTTTCTCATTTTTATTTGTACCTTGGTCTTTTGATAGAAATACTCTTCAAATAAATAAAAAAAGTGAAATTCATTAATTAGCATGACTGTCTGTTTGATCTTCCAGAACAAAATAAATTCTGTGAGAGATGCATATAATCTCTCCATCAGCTTAAGGCTTTGCTTTTAGAAGGATGGAGTAACACCTTTGATTCAGAAAATACCAATTTGCAGAAGACTGTTCTTGGGTAAATATGTTAAAATTGAGAATCAGTTCACAACCTATTTTCCAAAGCCCCACAAATATTTAACCAACAGACATTCTTTAAGAATCCTTATTTGAGGGTTGTGGATAGTTATGACAAAACACATTTGGGCCAATTTCTGTGGTGTGTACTTCCAAGATTAGATTTCCATGAAGTTTCCTCTCAGTGAGGTGTAGTTCTGATGCTCAAACATGGAAGGGGACTCCTGGAGGGTCATGATCAAAGGGACTGTCAAGGGGATAGACACAGCTGCATCAGGGATAGAAAAGTTGTGGAGATATTCCTTCTGCATCTGTCTATTCTTTACACCACACTGGACAGTGGTGAGTTGAGAGCAAAGACAACTCTCCATCACCAGCCTAATTCTGCTGGCAAAGCATGAAAAAAATCATTGTCTTTCTGTAAAATAAATGTGTTGCACCACTCCAGAAAGCACTGAATCCTCAGACAGTAATACTTGAAACTGGAAAATTGTCTGCTTATGTCTTGTCAGGCTTTATAGGAATCCACCCATGTGACCAATTGGCCACATTTCAGTTCAGAGCAGGCATTTAAACCCTTAAAATCATGAAGATGTATTTAACGAGGTTGCCTAGCTAGTTAGCCAGCATTCATGGATGTAGAAAGACAACCACCATGGGGCTAAAGAGATTATTAATTTGTTCCTCTTTTTTGCTTTGTTTGGTTTATTTTGAGGCAACTGATATCTATTTACAGATAAGATAAATGTGGTATCATCTGAAGAAAGGTGGTGAATTTCTGTAACTGAAAGATCCATCAGCTTCATGCAGTGTATATGCTAATGCCCTTCATTCCTTCAGGATAATTCATTAAAGCCACGTAACAACAAGGAAAGTGTACAGGGAAAGTGAAAACCTGCCATGGTTTGCTTTAATATTGAAACAACCTGTGCTTAAGTTTGGCAAGTTATGTTAGATTGAAAAACGTTCTCTTTGCACCTGCTATTGGGCTTACAGGAGTTACAGTCTTCAAACACCCCAAACTATACCAAACTGTTGGTTGTTTCATTTCAGGTTTGCAGTGTAGAAGGATATTTTGTCTAATGCCTTTTGTAGTTCGGTCATGCTTCTTTGAGTCAGAGAATTTTTGAATAGGATTAAAGAAAAACAGCCTCTGGATGACTGGTGGGAACTCTGAATAGCATAACCACTCTTCTCTGTCCAGTAAATCCATTAAACTATAAACTATTGATTTTTATAACACAATTAAGGTGCCAGTGATTTCTTAAGAAATCGTTGTACATTTTCTGTATTATGCATTCAGCACATTATCTGTTGTAAATCGGAAGAGAGTGTTCTCAGTCTGGAATGAAACCATTGCCACACCAGTCCAGTGCTGCAGAGAGTTTGCCTCTGAAATGTACCGATGGTCTTTATCCCATTGATTGTGGTGTGTATATACAAAAAAAATTTAACCACTGTAATTTACTATTATTGGGACGCAAATCTTAAGGCAGATAGTTTATAGTATCTAAAAAGTTTTATTAAGTTGCCCAGACAAGAATAAAAATTGGAATTTCACAAGCAACCTCATGATCCAGTGTTAAAATGTATGGCTGTCTGGACTCACAGAGGAATTTCTTCATCTCTCCATCACATAGTTTGTACAGTGAACAAGAATGCCATAGAGAATTTCCTTTGAAGCAGCATAAAATATTAGAAAGAAAGATATTGGTTGCAATGGGTCAAAATGGACTCTTCTATTCTGACATTTCCTGTGTTCTTTTGTGCTGAGATGGGATAAACAGAGCCTTTATTTGTTCTGATAACTGTGAGGCTTATTTTCCTTTCTCTCCACTTTTGATTTTATTTTTACTGACAAGATAGAAAAAGAAGGCAATATATAGTTTGATGTTGCTCATCCAGCATGTCAGATTTTTGTTTAGTGTTTTGATACTGTTTTTTTATTCAATTATTGTTCACATTGTTAGGGTTTAAGGTTTCTCACAGTATGCACTGCATATAAATGCCTCTGTTATCTTTTAAATTAACCTTTATAAATTAATGTTGTTTTTTTCAGAAATACAAGCACTCTCAAATAAAATTCTTTGCACATTTGCAATACAAATAAACCTACAAACACAAATTCGAATTTTGAGAAATAAAGAACATCTGCAGTTTTCAATGAATTCCTTTGGACTGAGTAATTGGATTCCATGCAGCATTCTTCATTTTGGCTCTTACAAAATTGTTCTCTGAAACAAAGTTTTCACAAAGATGTCATGCAGATTTGTGCCCGGAGTTTCTCCTGTCTAGCAACCTCAACTTCCTCTGTCTCACATGACTCCCTTAAAATAACATCCCCACTTGTTTTTCCTTTTTCTTCTATAATATTTTCACATTTCTACATCCATGGTCATTTATCTTGTACCTTGACCAGTTTCTGCTTTCCTAAAACTCTTCCTGCAGTGCAGCGTTCCCAGATCTCCAAACTCCTTTCTGTGCTTTTTCTGCTCAGCAGCCAGAAAAGAAAGTCTGTGCTGTGGTGTGTCCAACAGTAGCTGTGCTGAGTGGACAGCCAGGGAGTGCATGTCAGCCTGGCTGCTGCCAAAGAAAACGAGTAGTGGCTTAATTTCTTCCCACCTTTCATTAATGGCAGCATCAATAACATCTGTTCTGCACCCTGCTGTTGATTCTCATAAACCTTTCAGGGGCTTAATGTTTTAGGATATTCCATATGAAGTAAGACTAAAAAATGTCACCAATTTTGAGAGGAAGATTTGGAGTACTTGACCTAATGTGTTACATGTCTATGTAATACAGCGTATTCTGCAAGTTGACTGTCTTTGGTCTTTTGTTCATATCTTTGATCTGAAATGTAAATCAATATTTACTGTGTTATGACTGAGTAGCTGGTTGTCAAAACCTCCAATGCTGGTAGAAGTTAAGCTGTGTTCCTCTTTCAGATACAGCCAGATTTTATTTTGTGTCTGTTGTAAGCAGACTGAAAAGGAGGGGAGTCATGTCTTAGACAATTTCTTAGTAGGTTTGTTTTAAACAAGTTAAAAAAAATGTTTCTATATATTTCTGAGAGGGAGCTGACAAATTCTTCTGTCATGAAGGGAGCATGAACAAATTTAAACCTACCAAAATGAATGTGATACTCCTTTTATACATTTATATGCTTGCTTGCAAAGACTTTGTAGTAGGCAATGTGACATAAATACATTGCTCCCTTCCAAAGCATGAATTCTGTATGATTTTAACTGATTCCTCTTAAAGGATAAAACTTGAATTACTCTGACTTTCATTTTAAATTAATGAACCGAGTTCTGGTGGTTGCCTGTGGAGCAGCAGCCACCCTCACAGAGGATAGTTTGTGGAGTGGTACATTTATTTACTTCTTACCAGGATGTATTGCTAAGGTGAAAGCACACAATGCTTTTGTGTGCACTGATGATCTGAACTTTCACAGAACTCTGCTAATATAGTTTGAATGCTTTCATCATTAGGTCTTATGAATAAAGCCAGATGCAAAGTAACTGTAGACTAATAGGCTTTAGGGAATTGCTAAAATAGAAGAAGTTTTTCAATCTCTTCAATTTCTGTTGTGTTACCCCCAGCTTCTGTAGAAGTTTGGGACGCAAATCAAACTGGCATAATTCAGGAGTCCTGCACACCAGTGCCATCATGATGATGGGAAACTGTGTTTATTGGCTCAGTTTTTCATGAATGTAATGAATCTGGGAGAAGAGATCACATTTTTGCCTTGTCCCTTCCCTGACAGAACTTTCTGTTCTTTTTGGAGCTTACTGCTAGAGGAGCAATTTTCTACCACAGGCTACTATAGACTATGCTGCACCTTGATACAACATGAATCTACAGATAGGGAGGTTCTGTACCCCTGCATAGCTGCTGAGATAAATAGGGGTACTCAGGTCCAAGTGATGATGGAATTTGGTTCAGCCTGGCAGGGGCAAACATTGGCACTGGTGTCACATTAGCCACTAACAGAGGTTTGGGTTATGAACAATGAAGGTGAAACTGTGCTGGATAAAATATACAGCACCTGGCACTTCTGCAAACAATCTTTCAGCAACTTGTCCTTTTGGACACTGCTCAGCACTGATTTGATGGACTACATTGAGGATAAATCTATAGGGACCTTGTTGATAAGATAACTCATTTTCTATATAGGAAAATGCAATTGCACTCCTCTAGCTGGACTGTAGTTGTGTATGTGATCTGGCATCTCCTAGGGAAATTAGGGATAATGCTCATCAGAAAGAAAGTTGCAAAGCAAGTAAAGAATCATGTGGGAGTCTGAGAACTACAGGAGACACTGTAAAATTTTAACTGAAGGACTAGGTTACAGTACAATTTTTAAGGACTGGTCTTTTGATTAATTTTTTTTGGTATTATTGTTCATATAATTTTCCCAAAAAGCAGATGTGTATGTGTGAAATATACAGATGAAAGAACTCTGAATAGGAGCAGCCTGTCAGCTAGGAAGAAGTGGATGAAATCAAGGCCTGGAGTAATGAAAATCAGGTGAAATTCACTTCTGTGTGGTGCAAGGTCATGCATTTGGAGACTAGTAAGTTGCAAGTTTGTGTACGGGAAATGACTGAGGAAGCAAAAGAAGTGCTGAAGCTAAAGAGCACTGTTGGCAAAAAGACAAATAAGTATAAAGCAATCATAAATACAATTAAATTTGGAAAATAGAAGGACATTTTTAGTTGTTGATGAAGTAAAATTCTGGAACAATTTTCCCATGAGAGGTGTAGGGGCAAAGAAAAATTAAATTAAAAGACGGGACATTTAGATAAGATGTTAGGAAGAACTTCTTTACTCAGAAGGTGGTGAGACACTGGAACAGGTTGCCCAGAGAAATTGTGGATACCTCATCCCTGGAAGTGCTCAAGACCAGGTTGGATGGAGACCTGAGCAACCTGATCTGGTGGAAGGTGTCCCTGCCCCCATGGCAGGGGAGTTGGAACAAGATGATTTTTAAGGTCCCTTCCAACCCAAACCATTCTATGATTCTGTGATACCAAGTTCTGCTTATTCCTCAAACCTTACATGTAGCTTCTTCTGGTAATTCTTTATTTAATATAAGTAAACCAATCTAAACAACTTTTTATTCACAAAGGCACCCTGAGACATGCAGTGACAAGTTTGTGGGACATTTGTTTGGTCTGAGGAGGAGTTGGATATTTGAGAGTAATTGATTAATGGATTCACAGTGTTTCTTGTAGTTGTGCCACCACTGCAAAATGAGAGTGAAGGAACAAAAAATGCTTTGCATCTGTCAAGGCCAGTGTGCCAATGTGTGGAGATCACAGCAGGGAGAACGGGACTAGCCAGTAGCCAGTACAAAATGCTTCTTTGCTCTTGTATCCTTTTAAAAGATTCTTTTCATGTTTCAGCCCCATGCAAAGAGCCACACTGTCATTTGTGGCTATATCTGAAGGTGACTTAAAGGCAGTCTTTTATGCCACAATTACCCTGAAGCCATATAGCTTCTGCTGCAATTCCTAGTGAAAAATCACCTCTCCTCATTTCTCTGCCAGTGTCTGTAGAGGCTGTGCTGACAGCTTGGGGCTGCAGCACATTCAGGGTGCTTTGGAAATGTCCTGTTTCTTGCCAGTGAGTGGCTAATGTGCTTTAGGGCTGCTTGAAGCCATTAGAACAGTGAATGGCAGCTGGCGAGCAAAACGGGATCAGGCTCAGTGGGGAGAGGGATTTTTTTGTATAGCCTTGGGTGATTGAGAGGAGAATGAGGCCTCTGTCTCCTGTGACTTCTGTGCAAGGTCCTCAAATCCTGTCAGCATTTTCCCCTAAGGATGAGTAGGAATGCTTTGGGGGAATACTCTGTGGTTCAGGCAACAAATTCAATTGTCTTTCAGGCCGTATTTTGGTTATGTGGGGACATTGGCACTGAACTGAAATGTGAAAGAGATCCCTGTAAAAAGCTACAGAAATGAGGCATTTTGCACTGGCTTTTCCTGCTTTTCCTGCTGTGATCCCTATACTCTGGCACTCCAGCCATGGCAGATGTATGGCATTTTTCTTCCCTCATTTTCACTCCATGGCTGTGATATCCACTGCATCAGACACTGAGTACCTATTATGCACACTGTCTCAAATCTACTCAGTTCTCTCAGTAAATATGTTGTACAGATTCTGGCTTCTTAGGGATATTTTTTTGTTTCTTGGTATATAAGTTTATATTCGGGATATCTACCCTTTCATTGTTTAAATTACTGACAAGCTAATCCACAACTTTACACGCTACTTTTATTCACTTCTGTGGTATGCGTTATATGTTCCATGGTGTTTGTCACTTTTCTGTGACAAGTCCTTGCCTGGAATCCAGGAGATGAACGGGACTTTCCATGCTTCTTGCTTTCAGATAGTTATTTTTTTAGGTCTTACCAGAGAAACAGAGTCACAGACGTGACCCTGAACATTACAGAGAGAGAATGCGAGGGAGAAGCCAGCAGGAAAAGCCAAATTATCAAGATTACGCCATCTTTTAAAGGTAAATTATCCAATGAACACCTGAAACGAAATATATTTTTACTTTTCTACCAATGCTCATTAAATAACATTGTCGCATGGAGAGGAACTGCGGAATTTTATACCCGATCCTCTGAATCCACTTTTGCCGCAGAATATGGAGTAGTACGAGAAGAGAAAAAGGTCTAGATAACAACAACAAGCCTCCATAGTGGCATTTTTGTTACTTATCTATTTACTATTTTAACAAACCCAACACCTCTAAATTTCTCACCCTGTGACAGTTTCACATAATATTCTAACAGCTAGTTTATACTGGTGTAAATTCTAATTCTTCGCAGGGGGTAGGTAATTTTTTCCATGGACGAAGGTCAAATACAGTGCTGTCCAGGGGGGTAGAACCCTTCAAAACAGGCAGAGAAATGTTCCCTGCACTCTGGACTCCAACAGTGTCCCCTGCAATCTGCTCACTGTGACTTCATCAGAGATCTGCGACCTTCTGGATGTTCTGGGGAGGATCCTTCACACTCTGGTCCACAACAGAGAAGGACTCAAAGTAAATGGGAGTTTGTGAGGGTCTGCCTATGATCTGTGTCACTAACTCCTGATTTGCTCACTGAATTTCCCAAATCCTGCTCTCAGCAGCACTTACAAGCTACATCATTGTTTCAATATATGCCCCTACTTTTCTCCTGGAGCTCATGCTATAATTATATTCATTGTACATAGTTGTTTGTCTTCTAGAATCCAAAGCAACTAATTCACTTCCTATTTAGACATGATAATGATTTTAAACAAACACAAACAAACAAACAAACAAACTTACTTATCTTCTTTTCTAAGTATTATTTCAATTTTTGAATCTTAGCTTGCAAAGGTAACAGGTAGATACAGTGAAAATTTGATACATTAAAAAAGCCCCACATAGTCTGCCTTTAGAGGATTTTTGTCATCACTTGTTTTGCAGATGTATGCTGATGATTTGCAGATGCCTCAGTTTTCATGGCTGCTACATCTGACTGGGTATCAGTACATGAATTATACATTTAATGTAGTGGTGATGTATTAATTTCACACTAGAATCTATAAAGATATTATATTTACAGATAAAGCATAATTTCTCACACTTCCAGAAATGAACATTAATTCTTTTCACTTCTGAAAGAATCTGAAAGGACTTGTTGCATTTCATAAGAAGAAATATAAATCTGGTTCCTATTTTGAAGACCTAGTCCATTAACATACCAGTATAGTTTTACAATTTTTTTTCATGAATCTATATTAATATAGAACTCTGCAATGTGAATTTTTCTCTACAGAAATATGGGATGTATTTACTTAAGGAAATCCTGTCCCAGAGCTCTCCACTGCTTCAAATCATCCCTTTACATTGGGTTCTTCCAAGTGATAGTAATTGCATAACTGTAAAATATTCTTATATTTTATCATTTGTCTCAAGTTGAGGATGAACTGTAATTCATCTTGTTTTACGAGAATCTTTATGAGAAGGATGCATTTACATAAATATACCATTGCCATTTTACTACATCCCACTAGGTTTTTCCTTTTCTTAGACAATGAACTGAAGTGACAAAAGTGATATATGTATTAAATAGTATCCCATGATAGCACATGACACATTTCTGACACTTGAATCTTTCCTTGCAAGCTACTCATCATATAATCTGAGTGTATGACTGAGTACTGGTCAAATGGCTTCCCCAGTGCTCTGCATCTTTAAATCCTTGAGATTTTGATTTCTGCTTTTAGGCAGATCTGCTCTCCAGTGTAATAAGTAGCACTCATTGCCCTGTTTAGCTGGTATGGCTAATCAACTATTAACAAGAGTGATTTTTAGTTATTTTGGTAGTGCAGAAGCTTTGAGTTTGATTAATATTAATTTTTTGGGGCATAAAATTCCCAATGTGTGCTCTCTGAACACCTCTCAGAAGTCTCTGAATCTCCACCTTAATTGCAAATCTAAAAGTATTGATTTCAGTACAAATTGAAAGTATCCAAATGTTCAGAATGGACCTGTTGGTTTGCTGTTTATCACTTTCTAGTTTGAACAATCTGTTTAGGGATCAGAACAGCAGTGATACCTTATGATTTAAGTGGTCAGTGACCCATGGTGGATATCCAGTAAAGGATTCCTGAAGTGGGCATGTTGCAATGATCTAGACAAAAGATTGATTTTTTTTTTGTAAACTGTTGACTATGGTAATGAGGATTGGTTTGTCAAAGAAAAGACTTTGTGCTCATGGCCAAATTTATTTGTAACAATATCTCCCTTGCAAACAGGTAAATTCATCTCTGTCCTGGCTGGCTGTGATACTCCACTGCAGAAAGCATCTATCATATCTTTGCTACAGCCAGCAGTGTGTGCTTCTTTGAATGGTAGACTAAGCCCATTACACCTTTATACTTTTTCTTTGGCTAATTTACCCAGCAAATTTCATTATCAAATATACATTGCAGTAATACCTCCTGGAAACTATTACCTCCTTGTCGCTTGTTGACACATTTATAAGTGCATAAAGACCTTTCAGTAAGTCAGAATCTTTTCAGGGAAATGGAATTTACTTAATGTGATGGTTATACGAGCATGGAGATAGAGAGCTCCATGTATTAATCAGTTCATTGCTGCTGTTGCTTCAGAAATAATTAATCTGTCAGATTAATGTTTTCTACTCATGAAATCAAATGCTCCTTTTTTTTTTTTTTCCTGAGGTATCTGTCCCTAATACAAACATAGATATCATTTTCTACAATACTTGACAGGGCAACCTTCATTCTGTTCACACATGTCTGGTATATCACTTATTAGATGCTTGCACTTGCTTTTTCGTTTAACGAAATCAGACTCCTTAAACTTCATTTTCCTCAGCAAAAGCTTTAAGATAAAGGTCTATTCTACACACATCTCTTACAAAGATATTGCACTTTGTGCTGAAAGCCTTTTCAAATACAGAACAACTTTCTTGGCCTTGGTGATCTTAATGTAATAGTATGTGTCTTTCCACACCAGAAAAGCTCTCCACATGGATTTCTAGAAGCTCTAGTGGTGATTTTATAGTTAGGGTCTGCACCTGAGTTTAAAAGAAGACTTCAGCAGTTATCTTATACAGAAAATGCAGCAAATCTTCAAGTGTGATAGTTTATCTGGATACCCATTAAAATAAATCCATCATTATTTTGGGGATTAACATGAAATGAAAATGGATTTTTAATAAAATTTAGAGCCTAGTTTCAGACTTTTTTTGCCAGGCAGAATACTTTGAACTTCTCAAGCTGCATAAAGTTAATGAATTTACACTTGGATACATTTGAATTTTTGTTTGGAATAAATTACGATTTTCCGATTTTCCACTTGTTGGAACAACGACTTGCACTTGTACTTGTTGAAATGTAAAGATGTTGAGGATATTATTCTGCAATATCCTCTTCTATAAAGAAGCTCCATCTTTCCTCATGGCTGGTGACTTACTGCTCTTGTTGGTAGTAAGGTAGGAGGTGGCTCTCAGCTGGCGTTCTGGAGAAGGAAGGTTCTACACGAAGAGTGGTAATTGGAGGCCAGGTGAAGAAGGCAGGGTTGTTTCTTAGATATAGGGAAAAAAATCCAGGTAAAAATAGTTTGTCTTTTGTCGGCATGTGGTGTGGAGACCCTGGAAAAGTTGAGTAAAGCTTCTCCGGAGAAGAGGGGTACAGCTGAAAAAGAATTCAACAATCTGTTAATTGAGTAGGTAGTAAATACAGGACACAACAGATACTTCTCATACTTTCATGGTTCTAATGACACAGAGACAGAGTGATCTGCTGGAGGTCTCTGTCACAGTAAGAAAAACATACACTAGTCCCCATCAGAAAAGGTAGTGGCTGAGTGAAGACATGCAGGTACAGAAGTAGGTTAAGGGAATGAAACTTGTATCTGCTGTTAAGAATTTTCAATTTCACTGGAGGGATTTAACAATGGGATATTGTGTCAACCATTCTCTACGTATGTGTTTAACTTGTGTAAATAAAAAATCACTTATATGAAATGAAACAAAAAGAACCTACTTTTTTTTTATGTCAACAAATTTTCTCTGATCATGTACTTTAAAAACACCTATGACCTACAGCATATTTAATATTCAATACTGTTCTAATACTCACTGGCATTAATAATTCTATCACTACTCTGTGTAAAATAATGTTACGGTTCTCATTTAATTTATATTAATAACACTAATTGTACTAGTACAAATGTATATATTAAATTGATTCATGAGTCTATGTTGAGATGAGTAGGTTTTTGTTGGATTGAGTTAAAAAAGGCTATAGAATTAATTTCATTGGAGTCAGGTCATGGCACTGTCATTATAAAACTGCTTAAGAAAAATAATTTCTGGGTGATACCTAGGTGAAGTTATGAACAGTTTTGAGGAAAATAGTGTCCTGGAAATCTCACTGAGGGTCCACAGTATTTACAGAACATAAACCCTGTGAAAGGACAATGCCTCTGATGGGGGGGCGAAGATTTGTTCACATTTTAGACTGATAAATCACACATGCATGAATCCAGTCCCCCCAGCTCAGGAATGCTGTTGCACACAGTGCACATGCAGTTCTCTGTGGGCTTTTCTTTCCTCCCTGCTCAAAGCACTGTCCCTCCAGGGGAGTCTTGCCTCAACACATCTTGACTTTGACTCATGAAAGGTGTTTTATGTAGCCAAAAATCTGGTTCCAGAGATCATTTATTGAACTTGCTTGGCTTACCAGCCTGTTTTCCCTTCTTGAGTATTTAAAAAGGTTTTATAGCTTTTGAGGGGAAGAGGAGGGAGCCTGACATAACTGGCAGCTTCTCTGGCTGTGTGTGATAGGAATGGCAATCTCCTGTGTCTGTGCCACTCCTCTCTGGGGTCAGCTCTTTGGTCACCGCATTCTCGTGGCTGTTTGTGGGCACTTAGTCAAAACAACTTTGAGCAATTACTAAAATGAAGAATGCAAATGTTCTCTATAATTCAGGATCCAGTCTTGCTTCCATAACTATCAATGAGAAATTTCCTACTGAAAGGAATATAGCTGATTGTATGTGAAATAATTTCTGTATTCTGGAAATGCTGAGCTTTAATGAGAATTATTTTTATAAATCCTAGCTGCTTGTTTTTCTATTCATTTCTAAATGTAGAAAATAGATATTTTTGCCTCCCGTAGTCCGAAGAGTGTGAGGGTGTGGAGAAATGTTCGAAAACACACTTTCCACCAGTTTCCACTTTCCACTTTCATTTACCACCACTAGGGCTTTTTAATGGGATGTAGTTTTACATTTTTATTCAATGTGTTTTTAATCTATATTTTTAAAAATCTCAAAGTGGTTACATAAATCAATCAGATCCTGTAATCCATTCATGTGCGACTGCTATGTTCAGTGAAGGTCTGTGGCAAAATTGAATCACTTTATTCAACATTCAGTCCTACATTAGATATTAGTAATTCCAGAATGTTTTACTCCCTTAAATTGTCCTCTTAGTAGGGTGTGTTAGTCATTCTCACTCTTTTTGTGATGTCACCAAAGCATGCACATCTACAGTCCCATATTTGAAAATAATAGATGACATAAAATGTGTAAAGGATTGTTTCTGCCAGTCATTATTTTTGCAGATTGGGTTGCCTGTAAGAGTTTGCAGAAGAACTTCATGATTTTTCTCCTAAAATTCTGCTCTTTGAGCAGTCCAACATACAATCTCCCTTTTCTTACATGTGATCATTTGCAGATTGCTTTATCAGCAATCTTCCTGCCTGCTCCATTGCCTTCCAACTGATCCTCAAGTTGTTCCAAGCCTTTCTCTCTGAAAGATGGAAAGCTGAAGTGAGTACAACTGGGTCTGGCAGGAAGTTGTATCACATCTTGCTGGGGCAGGGCAATTCTCATAACAAAAATTTTGCATTTTGCATGTTGGCTAATTGACACATGGTACAGCTGCAAAGCTGTGGGGTCTACCTGGCTGTCAGGGAGAAGAAGAAGAGAGAAGCTGACACCTCTAGAGCTTTATTCAAGCTGTCCACATATGCTGACAGGCAGCAGTGACATATGCTTTTTTGCTGTCAAAATTCAGGCTTAGCTCTACAATCATAATGCTGAAAAATATCTATTATACATTCAGGTTCTGGATGCCAATTCTGTGATTCAGTGTGGCGAATGCAAGTGAAGATCAATAAGAGTTTGACTTTTGTTTATTATCATTTCTACAGCAGAAAATGATTTATTTAAATGTCAGAAACTGAAATTCTGCCTCCACAGATAATTTACGCATGTCTTTGGAGATGAAAAATGGACCCAAACTACATGTCCTCTTTGCTCTACTAGAAATTGATGGAATAAAATTGCAAAATAGCCCTCATCACCAGCAGAGAAATTATTAATAACTGGTTAGGCCAAGAGCAGAGATGTGATTGGATGGCAAGGAGTTCATATTTTGTTCTCAGGCTCCAGAGTTAACATTAATTCATTAGGGTTGCATATTTTTACTGAAATTTGGGAGTTCTGAGACTGC
Source organism: Falcunculus frontatus (assembly GCA_013398115.1). Taxonomy (NCBI): domain Eukaryota; kingdom Metazoa; phylum Chordata; class Aves; order Passeriformes; genus Falcunculus; species Falcunculus frontatus. Next base: position 478,257 of record VZRV01010114.1, read on the forward strand.
TAACAGTTTAAATAGTTTTTTACTCGTTACTACTGTAATTTTAATATACTTTCATTAATAGAATTGCTAAATGCAATGGTACTAATTCCTCGTGACACCTGTTCTGCAGAAACTGAAATTAAAGTTAACATCAGAAAAGTGTGAGTAGGTTTAGTTCTTATTTAAGTGCCAGCCAAAGAAATAAGGATGGATGGGGCTGAAATAAAGGGGTGTAGAGCTGGAACTAAAGGACAGTAACACAAGATGACATTCTGAGCTGCTGTGGGGAGGCAAATGGTTCTGGCTGAAGACTTTCAAAAAGGGCATACAGTTATTCCTGCCACCCAGACCTCAGTGCTTGTTCCACCAGGCAGCTGCTGGCACTCTCAAGCAGCTAAGAAAATCTTACTGCGCTGAAACTTTTCCTTGTCTTTCTCTAGTCACAAGATCTGTGGTTACAATGCAGAGACAAAAAGTCTTGCTGCATTTTCTCCAATTTATTAACTGGGGTGGCCTTCTAGGGAACTTTACATGCCTTGTGGTAGCTGTAATCAGGAGACATTGCAGCAGGACAGGCTGTTCTAGTACTTCTTTTTTCATGATAATAATTTTTGTGATTATTAATTACAATGAGTTCATAGTAATGCAACTACTTTTGTGAGCCTGCACAACGAGTGCTCTGAGCAAAAGCTGAATTCCTATACGATGGCCATTCATCCTGCTTTGGTGTCCCCCACAGGGACAGTCAACAGTCTCCTTGCAATCCAGCACATGTCCTATGTGGTCTACCATACCTCCTGGAGAGGGTTTCTATAGAAGAGAGAGCAGTAATTGGCTCATTCACAGTTTTTGACATTAGACTTTCCCATTTTGTTTTTCCACACTAACCTGGATAGCTGCTTAGCTGCTTTGGTACAGCATCCAGGAGGCTCTTTGTGGAGTAGTTTTGTACTGTATTGTGTTGAGGAATACATTCCATGCAGGTAGCTCAGTGTGCAGCTGCAGGTTGAGCTCTGGGTGACAGGAGCCTCAGGTGAGAGGCTGGGAACTGTGACTGGACACTCAGAGACACGACAGGATCCGATGACCCCAGACTTTTTTGTGCTCAGACTGTAAGAGTATAAAACCCATGGCTTCCTTTGTTTGGGGTCCCTCCTTGGAGGCACCCAGCTCAAGCTCGAGGTGTTACTTTGCTTTTGCACCATGATTAAATTATTTTAAAAATTGAGATATCTGAGGCTCTGCTATGGGAAACCTTGGCTCGAGCAGGAAAGGAAAGCTTGTCTGACTGTGTGAGTGTGGGATGTGTAGCTCTGAAGGGGCCTCAGTCCCAGCTCAGGTGGTGTGAATGTGGCTGCCAGAGTGGCTCCTGGACTGGCAGACAAGGAAGTTTCCTTCACAGTGGTTGACCACCTGTCAGTCAGAAGCATATATTGATTCAAACCCTTCCACTGCACAGCGATCTACCTGCCAGTCTCTCACAGACAAAGTTGTAGATGCATGCAAGAAAACTTGAACTTAGTTCTTGAGACATGGCTCTGATGATTTTTAATTTCATGCCTGATACACAGAGCAAAAAAGCAAACTGTTTTGGCTGAAAATCACTACTTCTATGTCTGCTCTCCGTGCAAGGTCAGAGTGTTGTTCCATCTCATGTTCGCATTTACATCTCTCAGATTGAGAATGTCAGAATTGGGGAATATGTAGGAAATGTCGGTTGAGTCAGATGGTGATACAATTCCAGCCCTTTGGTTTGCCTCACACACGTCCACATCTATAACATAAAACAATGGTAGCCAGAAAAAGTGGACTTGAAATAACCCAAATGGAGAGAAGAGAAAGGAATGTGTGTAAGATACATAATGCAAGAAATAATTCTTTTGTGGTGAAATGTAAGTGCTGTGTTGACTACAATTAAACTAGCACATACACACATACATACTGTATATAGCTATGTTTGCATTTGAGTGTGTCTATATATAGTAATAGAAGGAGAAAAATAATGTGGAGCTTGCAAGTGAGTAAATAGATGGATGCATGGATTTTAGCTTGGGTTTTAGGAAAGTACATAGCACACCTGCTAGCAGAGAACTGGGAAAATCTAGATGGAGAAATACTAGAGGGTGTAGGCAAGATTCTGTTGCCTTAATACAAATCTCCATCTGGCCAGTATTACTGTGCCCCTGAATACTTAATACTACTTATAAAAGTTGTGATTTTAGTTATTTTCTGGCTAGTTCTCTGTTCTCTTCCCTCTTTGGAATTTGGCAGAAGGTGCATATACATTAAACAGTCATCCATGTCCCTGAAGACTGCATTTCAGTCAAAACTGCATGTTCTGCAAAGCCAGCCTTAGCAATAACATGTTCCTTGGCCAAGCCCGTTTGCCTTTGGTGGATTAACCCTACACCAAGATCACACAGCTGTTTTCCTCAGCCAGCTGAGTTTCATTCCTCAGTGCTACAGGGAAGTATCCCTTCTCTGCTCCTAGCACTTCTCTGCTTTGGGCAGCTGGTGTTGATGTAGTGGTATTTGCATGTTTGTGAATAGCAACAAATACTAGAGAAGAGTTAAAAGAAGCAACAGTGCTCAACTCTAAAACCTCCTTTTGCTGTCATTAAGATGTAACTATGGTAACTTTTTGCTACAGTGCCTCCATCTGGATGATAAAGATAGACAAATTCTGGGCACCTCATTCTTTCCATTTTAGAGATGATTTGCAGAGTCCAATGCAGAACCACTGAGTCATTAAAAAATCATTGAGAGGGTGTTCTAGTTTTGCATCAGCAGCAGGCTTTCAGGCTGTAGCATTCAAGCTTGTCACTCTAGCTTCTAGAGCCGTTACTGATTGATCCCTGTATCAGTTCTCCCTGTAGTTTCTGATTGACTTTTTAGTTACAGAGGAGATTTTATTAAAGGCTGTTTTTCTGTCTGAGGAGTTTTTATTAAAGGTTGTTTTTCTTGCTCCCTCTGAAGGAAAGTCCTTCCAAAGACAGGACTGTTGGCACATATGAATTGTCTAATACTGAACTGATAGATGAGCTGTCATCAGAGTACAAACCTGTGACTGTTAGAACAAAGGTTGGCAAATTCAAATGGGAAATAAAGTCAATTTTTTTTTTAAAAGCAAGGGAAATTAATAATTTAAACAACTCACCTATGGATCCAGTCAGGAACAGATGTCTTCCTAAAAGCTGTGCCTCAGTTCAACGAGATGTTATTGAGCTCCATGCAGGAATCGACTGGTGAAATTCTCTGGGCTACATTTGGCAGAAGTCAAGAGGAGAGGATCCAATGGTATCTGCTAAATCAATGAAACAAAACCAAACTACCTCTGAAGGAGCAGCAAACAGCTTTTCTCTGTAGATCAGGTGTTAAAACAGGGAAATGTAGCATTTGACAAGTGTACTGTAAGTGGTAATGAAATTGCTTCTATGCTTATTTACAACGTTCTACTTCCTCTTCTCATCCGCATTTTTTATCCTATATTTTCTCCCTTCCTTTTCTCTCCTCTTTTATCACTTTCTATTCCAAAGCCTTCAAATTGGAGCTGAACTTTTGAACCATACATGGAGTTTGTTTATCTTTAATCACCAACACACACTGTAGTGCTCCACCACATGACAATTTTAGAGCAGACATCCCAAAATTGCAGTATAAGGAGGGAATGGACAACCTTTAGGATTAAAACGGTTTAAAATGTCTCAGAAAAAGAAATTATGGCAACAAATCATAATGATTTAACTCATTTACTGGTGGCAGCCAAGGGCACATGCTAGCGGTTGCCGCGTTTGTATCAAAGGAAAGTGGGCTGAGTTTGAACTGCCAGCAGCAGTTCAGATGAATTTCACCTCATGAGTGAGGTCCTCTCTTCCTGCAGGGAATGGGAGCTGTTACCTTCTGCTGGAGCCTTGGCTTCTACTGACCAAAACACAATTCAGCCTGCACAAGTGTAGACTAATGCAGGTGCAAGCAGTAGGACCTCATTTACATGTTGCTATTTTCTGGTGTGAACTTAGCAACAAACCTGGGCGGTCTCTGCAGGGCATTCTGCTGTGAGCTTTATGCATTGCCAGTGTGTGTTTTCTCCTGCTTGTTTGTATCCATTCTTCTGTTGTCTCATATGAGAAACCAGTCTGTAAGCTTCTCACAATAGGTACTGTCTTTCTGTTCTGTCTTTCTAATATACAGGACTTGTAATGCCTAACTGTGAGTCCTAAGTGGTGTCATGGTAATTTCACTTCAGTTACTTTGGCAGTGATTAACTGTGCCAGGCTATTGATACCAAGTTAACTGTATTTACATCCTGAATCTTTCAAACAGCAAGTTGCAGCATAATGGCCTGAAATTTCCCCATCTGAAAATAATTTATCAGCATGAAATGTATTTTTTAATTCAATGTGATAGTTTCTTTCAGTCACTTGAAAGTCTTCCGATTATCCAGTTATAAACCTTGCTGCTCTATTTTTATGTATATCATAATTATTTATGAGATATTATTTATAATATCTTTCTTTATTTTTTATGGCAATCAGAGCACAATAGATGTCATCTTATTATACAGCCCTTGTTCCACTGGCATGGGAGTGTACACAGCCCTCAGATGGAAACAGCCATTGCTGTAATCTAATCTGAGGCAATTACAAGTGACTTCTGTCCTTGAGTCTATCTCCAAATCCCTCCCACTTACTATACCTGCCTTCCCACACCAACACACCAGTGACACATTCCTTAGTCATTCTAAGAGGAATTACCAGCTTTTTCATTGGTAGCATTCACATTCTTGTAGGGTTTACCCCTGGTCATCTGGCCTATTGCTAAACACTTTTGCCTGCCTACATTAAAGTCTAAGATGTTAAACATTGCTTCAGGGATAAATTATTTTTCCAAAATACCTAAGAATACCTGGAAATATTAGAAGTCTCTGTCTGGCTCCTAATGCTCTGGTAGCATCATCTCTCCCACCTGTATGCTCACAACACACACAATGGAAATGTCGGCACCTACCTGCAGCTCCACAAGAGCTGCTGCAAAGTTGATGCTGGTCACAATTCAGCAAAATTATGTAGGTACCTAACTCTGACACAGGCACAGGTCTGTGGGAGTCATTAGCCTTGAGATGCAGTTGGTGGGTGTGCGTGCTTTCTAAATGAAGTGTTCTTGGTATGGATGAGTAAGAGTCTTATAATCTGGCCAATGGCCAGGACCCAGACACCAGGGAGCCAGAAGAGTTTGCCTCCAACATCTGTTTCCAGTGCATCTACCTAACTCTCAATTTATCAACCCTTCACATTGTCAAGTTAAAAAAATGCATAAAATAATTGGATTATATATTAAGACTCTTGAGAGAGTTGACCTTATTGACCTTCTTCTACTCCAGTGAATTTAGCTGTGAAAAACTGGGTAAAAAGCAGGGCCTTACTGAAAGCGAGATATTACAGCTGAACAGTACACTCTTGGATAAGCAGAAATTACTGTGTAAATAACAAAATGTGAAGAAATAAGATCCAAAGTGAAGTGTGGAAATTGTGGACTGTAGAAGTGATTGCTTTTATAAATACTTTTAAACGCATATTTGCACTCTGAGTTTCACTATAAATTGTAATGAAGTGCCTTTAAGTTCAGATGTGAGTAAGGCCAAATGTTATGTGGGGAAAAAAACCCCAACTTTGAAAAAACAATGTTCCAAGTGAAAATAACTGTGTTTTACTTCCTTAAACATAACAGGTTTGGTTCTAAATATCACAGTATTTTGCTGTCTGTTTCTTGTGCTAAGCATTTGCTTTAACCTTTTGGACCTTCCTTGTCATTCATGCTTGATATAAAGTAAAGCTACACAAAAAACAGTAGATTTTAAAAATCTCATACATTTTGTCTATAATTATCCTGGTGGCATGGTGTGACCTGCTGATTCAATTCTTATTGAGATGAATATGAGCTGTTAGTAGACCAAGGTTCAGTGAATACATTAAATCTTGAGGCCTCAATCAATTACCTGCTTCCTCATGGCAGTGTCTAGAATTTCTGGAAAATAAGAAGCATTAGAGATGATTAGAAAATACCTCCTTGGATGTAAAATGTCTCTGAAAAGTTGAATATCAAGTTTAGATGCACTTTTCCTGGTGACTTATGAGGTTTAACTTGTTTTTCTCTATCACGAGGGAAAGCAGAATGCTGCACTGTTTTCCATTGTCAGTGTGCTCAGGAAGGACTAGCTAAGCTGTGACACTGATACAACCTGGTTGATTGGCTGTACTGGGTTATTAACACAGAGCAGCCTTGTCCAAATAGGAGCAGAACACCTCTTTTTTACCTGCCAGAATCCACTTTATAAGTGGGGCCTGGGATGAGGGTGAGGAAGCTGTCACTTCTCAGCAAGCAGCTTCAGAATAGAGAGACAGAAAAGGAAGAGCAGTCACTTTGGTCTAAATTGAAAAGGCAATGCTTTAACCTTCCCACAGAACTGGTCAAGTGTCTCTTGTGCTATTTCCTCTCTCAGCAGTCTTTCCCAATGATAGAAAGGGATTTTTAAGCATGTAAATATGTTCCTACCATGTACATGGCAATGAATATCATGTTTGATCCTTTTCGGAAGCAGAGGGGCATGCAGCAACCTATGGAGTGGTTCTGCTTGTATTCTCCTTGTCTTGTTTCAGTCATTTGACTAATTTTTTTCACATCAGCTTCTTCCCGTGTACTTTTCTGTATATGTATAGTACATGAAGTCTTTCTCACTCACACCCACTTTTTCTTCTTTCCTGGTAGGAGCTGTTCTGCTAATGATACAATCAGGAAATACTGTGGAGAGACAAAGGGTGAAATTTGCATCGTCTGCTGAGCCTGTTAAACTCCAAATGTTCCATTTAATTAAATCTGTATGGCTGTGCTGGAAGAGCAAAGGACTATTTCCCATACCTGGGGACCTACTCACCTCCTAGTAAGGTCTTCAGTTGGCATATACTTACAATTTCTAGTGCTAATGTGGATGCCAGCCTACAAATGCACATGGAGTTAGACCAACTGGACTGAGAGTTGTGGGTTTTGTTTGTGAGAATTTGTGTGTTTTGTTAACTGGAGTGTGTAATTAGATCTAATTATTTGGGCAATTCATTAGTTGTTTCATATTAGAACAAGTGTCAAGGTTACTTTTATTTTTTGGTCTTGCTAAACTTTGTAGATTTTTAGGTCTTGTAGACCTTAAAAAAAAGAAGTCATAGAAGTCTATTGCTATACTGTGAAGACCACAATATTGTAACAGGACAAGTGTCTTGTCTGGAATCACATGGCAGAACTGGGAACAGAACTTGTCTTCTGCCTTTCAGCATGATGCTCCATCCATCACTGCCTCTGAAAGAACAGTTAACTGGATAGATGAGACCTGAGTTCCTGCTTCTCAGGCCTATACCTCAGTGCACCTTCTCCTAATCTAATTGGAATTTTGATAAAGTCAAATAATTACCTGCTTTTATAAGAAAAAAAAGTATGCAATAAGATAGGGGAAGCTACTGTTATATGCAATGATTTAATTAGAAATATTTATGTTTTGGAAGTGACTTCTTGTTCAATTTTCAGTGTATAATTTACAAAGATGCAACTAAACTGCCTTTCCTCTGGAAAACAGTTTCTCTGGCTGTTCTACGCTAATATGATCAGTCGTATGCTGTACATCTCTTCTCCTTCTCTTCCTACATATAAATTATTCAGAACTATTATAGCAAAAACTGTGAGTAGATGATTTTATTTCTGTCTTCTGAAATGCTAGAAAGGATTTGGTTTAAAATGAAAGAGATGACATACTTGTGAGGTACTGGGAAAGCAGGAATCAATTGTGACTGGCAGGCTTACTCCCGGAGAAATGGAAAAAATGGTTGAAAAGATCTCTTTTAGTTAAAAATATTAGCAGACTTAATAAAAAATATTTAAGCCTTGAGAACTTCCTATCAAATATGACAATGAGCACATCAAAGTTTACAGAACCTTTTCCTAAGATAGCTCTATCCCAGCTCCCTTACCTGAGTTAATTTGTTAATTTGGCTTTGTACAAGAAATTTGACCTCTTGCAATAACCCAAAGATTTGGTATTTTCACCTGAAAATACTTGGTTTAGTCTTCTCTAATCAATGATTAGAGAACTAATGATTTCTCTTGCATACAAATACACAATTCTGTGAACTCACAGTCTGTAATTCTCTCAGATCCACAGGCTTTGTCACATAATTACCTGAATTGCACTTCCCAGGGGCACCTGGGCTGAGGAGCAGATATCAACCGAATGCCTTCAGGTGTTTTGGGATTGCAGAGGAGCCGGGCTCTTTGTGCCTTGGGATGAAATTTGAAGCTATCGGTGGTGGGCTGCTTTTTGAAAACTTTCCCCTTCATTCCACTGCAGCACAAGGTTAAGATAGGTTTAGCCTCTTATTTGTGTTTTCTTCCAAACCATCTATAGCAGGCTTTACCATGTTTTACATGGAAAACCAGTCCTTTTCTTTGACACAAGTTGAACTTACGCACCTTGTAGTGCCTATACAGCACTTGCTTTCTGGGGCTCTTTGCCCACTGGATGAATAGAGCTCTACAGAGCTATGGGCCATTTTATTTTCATTAAGCTGCATGGTCTGGACTTCAAAACATGTAATTTTTTGTTTTAGTGATCCTGAGGAAGTACAGTAACTGTAGAATGCTTCTGTGATTCCTGTTCTGACTCTGAGGCATAAGCTTTGTCCTCCATAGGGGGTTATATGCTCTTAATGTGAGCCATGGTGGTGTGGCCAATGGTGTTATTCCCAAATCCTACTCTAAATACCATATACCTGTTTTCTAGATAAATTATCTTTAAAATCCCTTTCAACCCAAACCATTCAATAATTCTATGACAAGGTTTTGTGCTTTATGCCAAGTGGTTTATAGGAAATGGTGGTGATGCAGTCAGAGAGAAATGAGATGGGGACGTTGTTTTGTAGTGCTGATTTGAATGACTCTGAGTTGGCATTTGGCAAGCCAGCAAGGAGCAGCCTATGAACTTTAGGAAGAGTGTTCACTAAAATCTAGTAGCTCAGGTTGATAGCTCTATAGTACTGTAGGATGCCTAACTAGTGATGGTCCTGGTCATAAAGTTTGTGCTTGGATTCAACACAGCCTGAACTTCAGAGATGCTTCATTTTCATGCAAACCCAAATCTTTTTGACAACATGGGGCACCTGCAGAATCGTGTGTAGGTGTAATTTTAAATTTATTTTTGTTCTTTCTCTTAAAAGTCTGAATCCAAATGTTTTTGCCTTTGCTTCGTCTTTGTCTGCACTTATGCTGAAAGCAGAAGTGCTGTTTCTGGCAAAAATCTCAAGTTTTTATGAGGTTGTATCTGCAAGAAGTTTCTTCCTGTTATTTTGTTTAGTGTGAAGAAAGAAATTAATTCTGTGGTGACATATAATTTGTCCTCATTAGCAGGAAACAGAATTTATATGACTCAAAAGCTATTTGTTAGTCTAACATAACCATCCTAAAATTTTAGCCACCACTGATTGTGCATTGTTGACTTGACAGCAGAAGTAACCATAACTTAGACTTAATGAGTGCTTTCATGCAGTATGCACAGTCCTCCAAGAGTCCTTATTTCATAGTATTTAATGCTGTGCTGAACAGTTGAGTTTGATAAAGGCTGAAGCAGTCAGAATTATGCTTCCATTTGAATTTTAATTTCTAAAGGGGGAAGGCAGATGGTATTGTTTTACAGAGAGAATAGCCCAGCATGTCCTGCCATATTAAAAGTCTCTTTGAGCCCATCTGATACTGGTCTCTTAGTTTTTTCTCTGCTGGTTTCCTTAGCTTATGCACTGTCTTCAAATTGCATATATTAGTTTCCTATCAGAATAACTTGAAGGCATGGAAATCGGCCTTGTCCTGTGAAGGTCACTGAAAAATTCCTTCCCAAATAGGCTGCTTTTGTATAGCATTGTTGCTCTTCTTGGTGCCAAAGCCTTAACTTTACAAATGGACATGAGTTCAAAGGCAAATGCTGATTCAAAGCAGCAGCACGTCTTTGGAAGTACAGTCTCCTTGTCTAGTATCCAGGAACAAATTATATTTAAATCATTCCCACTCAAGGTTGATAACTTGTCTGACCAAAAGTTAAAGCATGTTTCCTAAGGGTGTTGTCCAAATGCTCCTTAAACACTGACACGCTTGGTGAGTCAACCATCTTTCTTGGAAACCTATCCCAGTGTTTGATCACCCTCTTGGCAAAGAAATAAGCATGCTCACAAGTAAAATAGAATGATCAAATAATTTCCTTTTTTTTGACAACTTCCCCATTTTTTTCCCCACATATCATCTGCCAGTAAAACTTCTTGCTCCAGAGTTTGTAATGGATACCAGCCTGCCTCTTATAGATCTTCTCTCCAGAGTTCCTTTAGCCTTCATAAGAAGATGCCATCTGACTCTTCCCACCTGTGGTTTCCTGGCTCAAACATCTGTTTTAAAAGCTGTTGTAATCTCAGTATAGATTTGCCTCAAAAGAGACAAAACTCCTCTCTCATAAATCTTTCCTGATGCTTCCACATCCTTGCTTTTCCCCAAAAGCTTAGGCAGCAATATCTGTTATTTGCTCAGTTCAACCTCCTAGATAAATGTTCAAAGCTTTTGATGTTGGCATAAATCGATTTAAATGATATGATTTTAAAAAACCCCAGCAAACAAACCCCCCCAAAACCCCTCCAAAAATCACCAAGAAAAAAGTACTTTGTTTCATGTTTGGTGAATTCCATGCAAGTAGATAGGAAAAAAAAAACCCTAGACGAAACAAACAACACAACATGAAACCCTACATCTGATTCAAAAGTGTTGGCTACTGTTATTGGCTCTGCAGCAAAAAGGCAGTGATTGAAAATCTCATTTCTTACAATACTAGCAAAGGTGATAAAGAATCAGTTCTTTGAAACTGAAGTCACATTTTAAAACTTATTGTGAAGAGTAGATGGACAGTCAGAGTCCCCTGCTGTGTTGTGGGAAGTAGAGAGGGAGCAGGCCTCCCTAATTCTGTCATGAGTGGCAGTGGAAGTGGGTGAGTGAGGGAGATCTAGGAAAACAAGGCTGGAGCCTAGAGAAAAGCTTTCTGCTGTCAAGACAAGTTCATAACTGCAGTGCACATTGCTGGGAGGAGCTTGGTGACCTTAAGGAATAGACCAGACAGTGATGGATATGCCAAAACAGTAGAAAATTTGTTTCCCCAACTGCAAGAAGGCTTCTCAAAATGTTTAACTCTTCTTTGGCGTGGAACTACAAGCCGGTGCCTCTCATCTGGAAGCTTCTAGTAGTGGGAATAGTTATGATAGAGGGCACCAAGCCAAGGATCTGTGCTGCAGTTAACCCAGGAAAAATAAAAGGGCAGGAGAAGAGAGTGGAGTTGAAGTATTATACTCAGATTTCTTCCACTGTTAACCCCAGTAGACCTACTGGTGCTCACATACAGGGGAGGACCAATTTCAGTACAATAAAGTAACATTCAGCATAAAAAAAGTATTAGGTACTCAATTTTATTTATTTATTTATTTATAACTGCCACTAAATATTGTGAGCATTCTCAATGTGAAGGTTTTGTCCCTCAGGAATTTTTGTGAGTTGACTCCCTGTTGAAAGCAGAGTAGTATGGATAATGGCTCTCTTCAAAGTGATGTGAGATTTATTTAAATGTTCAACTGGTTCCTGAAACAGAAATAGTCTCAAAGTTAAATGCACCATGTCTCCCAGTGGTTCCAATGTACACCTTGACTTCTGCTTCAACTACTGACTCCTGTGAGAGAGATTAAAGTGGAGAGAGAGCCTCCTACACTTTGGAAGAGCTGTCCTTTTCTTCCTGCTCCCCAGAAAGAAACTTCACTGGAAGACCTAACAAAGGCATAATCAATCTCCATATCAAAAAGTATGCCTATCCTGTAAAAAATGTTAAATTATGTGTAACAGTGCCACCTGCTGAATCCCAGCCTAACACCTTTCTTCTCAAAGGGAATGTGAGTCTTAATGAAATGGAGTCGGTTTTGATTAAGGCACAAGCACATACCCTGCCTGTTTCTTATGTAGAACACAGGGTACATCATGGTTTAAAAAATCAAATTAAATATTCATCTTTGGAGCATAAGTTTGGTTTCATTAAGTGTATCATAAGGCAAAGCCCTTGGAAATTATACCAAAAATGAGTTTGTCTGTTGTTAAATTGGCCTGATGCATTTTTCACTATTATTAGTACTGAGATGTAAAAAGAAATAAAATTTGAATTGCAGTGCTCGTAGTAACTTGTCTAGAAGATGCCAATGTTCTCGAGTTTCAGACAAAGAGAGATTCCCTGCTGAATTTCTAAATTTAGAAATATTTGATTCTACCAAGAACACTGTCAAATGAGTCTAAACTGACTGAGACAGGCAGTCATTTTGTGGAAGTGAGCGAATGCCTTCACTGCATTCAGCACTTTGATAGAACAGCCCCCATGCTGCCTAAAACCACTTAACTTTTTTGAAGCCGTTATAGGCTGAATTCTACCCACCTTTTAAATAATTAATATGTCTTTAAATGTTCCAGGTCATTTTAATGGGATGCTGTTTAAGGACAGTGCTGTTGAGAGTCTGTAGCTGAAATGAGCTCCTGCTCCCAAAGAACATCCTGGGTGATGTCAGATACTGGTGAGTTTGAGTAACCTCAAAGACACCACCCTGGTTAGGCTGGTATATGCAGTCCAGCACCACTTGCATGTTATCAGGCTGTTTTATGCATCATATCATATATGGAAAGACCTTTCTGTTGTGTTTAAGTCCTATAAATGCCCTTGCCTTAACCTTTTTCTGCCTGGTGCAGTGTTATCCTGAAGGGGCTGGTTTGTTTGATGACCATCCTCTGCTACATGCACAGCTTTGCAGATGCCAAGACCAGTGTCCACTCTGGTCACAAATAGAGCTCTGACACCTTTGGGAACTAAATCCAACGTGTAAAACTGTAACATACTCTGTAATTCTGGCATTAGCCGGCAGGAAATGTTATGCCAAAGAGCTTGCTGTGAAGCTGCCTTAATTGGGAAAGTAGAAGAGAACATACTGTAGTGGACAGGACTCATGTAAAAGCATCTAGCAGTAAAATGCAGGATGCATGCCTCCCCTTTTATACATCCCTACATCCGTCTGAAGAACAACAGGAAAAGAAAAATAAAAAGCTCTCAGCACTTGGCAAATACAGCTTTGGTTAATTAGAAAACTAAACATGCATATTTTGGGCTTCAAATTCAGAAATGTGAGACTTTACCTGGCAGTCATAGGTAAGATGCACGAGTATTTTTCTTCTTGCTGCCCCTGGCTCTGACATTATGGCTCTGAGTGTATAAATATAGAGAGATGCATTCTTGTGTTTCCATTTCCAGTCTGAGCTCTGTGTTACTGGCCTCAGTGTTTCTAAGCAAGGAAAAAGGGATGTTAACACCCATGTAAATGAAACTGGACACATGCTTAACAAAATGCGACAGCAAAGTAAAGCCACTGACTTTGTTCCATCAAAAGATACAAATTTCTCGTACTCCAGCGGAACATTCAAAGTGCCAGCATTCTCAGAGCTGTTTTCACTCTGTGATGTGCTCTAACAGTCAATTTGTTTAAAGGGGAAAAAGGATGGCATTGCAAATGCAGCAAATAAAATCTAGCAATGCTGCAGCATGAAATACTAGCAGATATCCTGCTGCTGGAGTCAGACTTCCAAAAAACAGCCATTCATACTGGCTCTGGATGGCAGCAGTGGCACAGAACAGAGAACCTGTTTTCTTCCATCAAGGAGTGCAGACAGAGATGGAAGCGCTCCTGTATTTTGTCACCTGTGCTCAATACCTGTGTGCTGAAATATCTGATAAAAGCTTCAGAGGCATCTTGAGAACTGTCTACCATGAAATAGATACTCTTGGCTTCAGCTTGGGCTCAGCTCAAACCCTGGATGAACACAAAGGATTTCTATATATTTGTTATAATAAAGATGGTCTCTAGCAGCTCTGCATTCACAACTGCAAGGAAGCCATAAGCTTCTGTCCATTTAATAGTGACATTGGCATGTTAAACTGCTTTTTTAAACCCAGACTGATTCTAGTGACTTCCTCAATCAAATCTTTTGCCTAAATATCTCCCCAAAGGAGCTCTGAAGTCTGTACTGAGCAGTAACTGTGTTAATCAAACTGCTGAAAGCAATACAAGAATCATTGCTTATCTAAAGAATAGGGCAACACAGTTTCCGTACTCTTTTTCAGTCTGAGTGAGAATTGGAGAGTAGGACTGAGTAGCAGATCAGCACAGCATGCTCCAGATTTAATTGTAAGGAGAAGAATTTTCTAAGGGTACATTGAGGTTGTTCATGCTTGGGAGTTTCTCCCTGTTTGATTGAGTGAGGATGAGCAATCACAGAATGATTCGAGTTGAGAGGTGCCTTAAAGATCTTTTAGTTCCAAGCCCCGACATGGGCAGGCACATCTTCCACTAGACAAGCTTGCTCAAAAGCCCATCCAACCTGGCCCTGAACGCTGCCAGGGATGGGATATCCACAGCTTCTCTGGGCAACCTGTGCCAGTACCTTGGAGGGAACAGCTCCCTTGACAGGAGAAATGAGTGTTGAGATAAAGCCTGAGGAATAACAAGTCAAAGGCCCAGGTGGTTTCTGAGATACCAATAAAACTGCACTCTGGGAGAAAGGTTAGCACAAACATTTGTTAAGATATTCATCATCTGACGTAGTAGACCTAAAGAAACTATTTACAATGGCAAAACCTGTCCTCATCCTATGAGCAAACGCATTTGAGATGTTGCTGTTGCTTGGTAATTTCCATTGGAAGCAGGAAGAGCAAACCACTCCTGTTTGATGAATTTTAAATGTGTGTGGTGAAGAATGAATGGAATCCAGTGTAATCTTTCAGTAGTGCTGTCATGACTCCAAATGCATAGGGCTCAGCGGGAGAATAAAACCCCTTTAAAAATGATTTCAGATCTCTTTTTCTAGGCACACTTTTCTTGGGAACACTTACGGAAGAAGGAAATGCTATGCTTCTCAGAGTAAAAAGTTGAAATTCTTCCCTTTTTGCTGCTGAAGATTTCCTTCTTCTGCCTCTGCTCAGCCATTAGGTGTTGGGTTTTAAATTTTTCCTGTCTCCTGAGAGGAAAAAATATCCGTGTTCTGCAGAGAGAAGGACTTACTTCTTTGATAGGTTTACTTTAAAAAGGGATGAAGGAGAGACTTGCAACAGATTTCAAGTGTTAAAAATAGCCATGGACAGGATGTAGGTGATGTAAGTTATGTAGCTTTTCTCAATACAAGTACAGAGCTGAGAGGGATAAGATTGCACAGAAACAAGGTGCTATGGAGGTGATCGGGAAGCTGAGAATGTGTTTTCTGGCCTCACCATTTGTTGAGCTGTTTGACATCTGGCTTGACCTTGAGTACTTTGTCTGCAAAGCTGATATCAGGTTTGGAATTGGACAATATTTTATGGACTTGGTAGGTGTATGTGAATGCTAAAAGCCTGGCTGCAGAGAGATTTCTCAGTTTTCTAACAGTGTCTGTGTGAAAGCCTTGCTTTCTCATAGATGCTAAAGGAAAACAATTGGAAGAATATGTAAACTGTAGTATTGTTCTTCATACCAAAGAGAAAATTATCTGAAGTAGGTGTTGTTGGGTGCAGCCAATCCCTCTGAGGGGTGGCTGGTCAGTGAACCAATAACCTTAATGTCAGCCTACGTGCTAAAGTATATATGAGTGAGTTTTGTAAATAATAAAGGTCGATTTCTTCTCATACAAATCGTCCATGCCACTTTGTTACTCGGTTTCTGCTCACTAGCGACAGGTGTACTTGGTGAAAATGGAACTTATGGTGACAAAGACTTTGGAATTTGAAAATCCAGCAGCTTTTATTGAAAGGATTCTTTATTTAAATGGGGAAAATAAAATGAAATTTTGTGTGGTTGTGAATATTTCTCTTATAATTAGAAAAATCTAATCTTTAGCAAATTGCCAAGAAAATCAGTGGAAAATTACTATTACCACAATGTAGAGAAAAATTCTCTATTCTTTCAAAAGCAATCACTGCTTGTTTTGATTTTGTTTAGATTCGTTGTACCAGCATATGGAATGGAGGTCCCATCTGAGCCCTGGGATGGAGTGTTGGGGATGTATGGTAGACTTGTATGCTGGAAGACTGTTCCTTCGCAGGGGAACTCCTGATGATGCCAGCGTGGGTCTTTTTCATCTGTGCAGACCTGGACAGAGGGGGGCAGAGTTGTTGAACAGGCAAATACTTCAGAAGAACAGCTAGGCATGTTCCTGTCTTGGGTTAGAAAATTAGTTTGATGAACCTGGAGCCTTTTCCTGCCCTTTCTTTTGTGATTTTTAGCCTGGGGCTTTTGAGGCTTCCCTCACACAGACTGTAGATGGGGCTGAAATTTTCTGTTGGTTTGTTGATCTCATGTTGTTTAGCAGTTTCTGGGATTTTCTTAATTGGGAGGGAAGCTTTCTAAAGGTACCAGCAGTACTGCCTGTGAGTTATTCTTGGCTTTTTGCACACAGACTGTGATTTGTATTTGTTCTCTTTACAACCTATGGGGCTAACCCAGAGCAGCCACAGGGATGTGCTGGTCATTCACCTTTTTGATCTTTTGTCAAAATACATTTAGTGAGAACAGTGGGGTGTGAGGAGAACATTAGGAGCCTTCCAGCAGGTCAGTGTCAAAGGGGAGAGAGCCCATTGTTAAAGTCCTCTATCATAGTCAGTGGAAAAGGGAGAAAGAACAGCCTACCAAGAAACTGTCGTGTTAGACCTCAAGAGATGAGCTCTGAGACTGCAAAATTCTCTTACTGAATTGATAAAATAGTAAATGAAAGGGGAAGCAAAGTTTTGCTGAAATTAACATGAAGTCCCTTTAATCATCAAGCTTAATCCTCAGTAGAAAAGGACTACAAAATTGATTTAAAATCTCAGTATAACCATCGTCTCTAATGTGAAACAGAGATTCAAGTAAATGAATGATTTGCTTAAAAAATTCTGACTAATCTTGAGAACATTAAAATTAATATAGATGTGTGATCTCAAGTTCTATCCATTTTTGGATCCCATTTCAGTAAGTGCATATAATTTGGAATGGGACCTAAGTAATTTTGTGTATAAGTGTACAGGGAGCGCATTCCACTACCTTTAATCAGAATGTCAAAGGGAGATCAGCTTCGCTGTTTCACATAAGGTACAGAAATATCATCTGAGATGAACTGGAATAGAAAGAAAACATAATATAGAGTTGAAATGCAACAATTTCTTTCAAGGTATGAGATCATTTAAGCAGCTATTTCCATGAGGCAAACAACACATGTAAGGTTGAGAGCTCCTGGCCATATGTGTTCATATTGTAACGCTTAAGTATTGCATATGTGTCTGAAGTTCTATCAGGGACCATGCTATGGATTCCAGGATCCACTGGGATAAGAGAGACTAGCTCCCTATATTCCTGGCTTTGTGGATGAATGTTTTCTGCCTTCCTCCCTCCAAAGAGCGGCTCTTTGGACAATTCATTGTTTCTGCTAAGGAATTTTGAGGAAGGCAATCTGAGCCATAATCTTAAGTGCTATATAGCATTCAAAGCTCAATTTATTTTATATTCTGTAAGAAAAAGTGAGTTAACTGCTCAGTTTAGAGATGACGTGGTATTTCCTGCTGAACATCAAGTTTAATCGGCAATGCGTACTTATTAAGATACTGTCATCATAGGGTTAAAGGGGACATGAGGACACTGTATCACCTTAAATATTAAGTAAATTTTGTATAACAGAGATCATTACCTCTCACAGATGCCTGCACTGTCAACCCAGTGCTTTTACTCAGACTGAAGTATTTAGCCTTTGGAAAAAGCAGATGTGTGTCACAGGCAGAGAAGTAGGAACATGCCTCCGCCCCTGCACCTGCAGCACCCAGGAACACATGGGTGCTCTGATGCTTTAGGGCTGGAGGTGGAGAAATCTAAAGAACTCAAGTACATCTGCTCAACTGGGAGGAAAATAAATTCTTCGTTAGCTCTGGGAGATGATCAGCTCCTGAAATGGAAGAGCTGATTACAATAACTTTTCAAAATTTGAGCTGAGTACTGAGGAAAATAAAGGGCTGCTGTTGCTTGCTATGCCTTATGGCTAAAGGGCCCACCCAGAGGCATTCCTGGATTTGCTCCTTCTCTTCCCTTCCATTTCCAGGCTGAGTAGTGGGTTCAAACACTGTTCTTTAGTTAGACCTCTGGTGTTTTATGATGCCAGCAATGGTGACTTTATTGCTTCTCTGGATGCTGGAGTTGTACTGGTCCTGCCATGGCTTCTCCCCTTTGCCTGCATCCTGCCAGACTTCTGAGACCAGAACTTCTCTGTTACCTACAAACTCATGTCACGCTATGCAGATTTCCTGTAGCTGAGATTCTCCTGTGTATTTCTGTGCTGTGAGAGGTAGATGAGAAGCACAGTAAATAAAGCAGGAAGCACTTCTTTTCACAGAATTAACTATTTCTCTTTGCATTTGTACTTTTTTGAAAACAACATACATATTAACATAAACTGCTGTCAGCTGAAGTGAAATCACTTACTGCAGCTTGTAAGGGATTTTAAACATCCTTCTGCAAGCCTAAGAATTAGACATCTGCTAGGATGAGGGTTAAAGAAAGTGATACTAAATACTAAATTGCAGATTCTGGCGAAAGCCTGGAAGATGATGCTGGAGGTTTCTGAGTTCTGAGGTTGCTCCTCAGAGGAGCAGAGAGGGTATTTAAAATTGCTGTCTCTTCATCTGTCCGGGCTGCCAGCTGTGGACAGGTTCCATTGAAGAAGAAAAGTGAGTGTTTGTCACAGACTTTTCAGTGGACTCATGCAGGTTGTGGTGAGTGAGTATGCCATATTTGGAGAGGGTGCTAGGCCAACAGTCTGGGGGAATGGAATGTCCTTTCTTTGTTGCACAGACACAGCAGAGCTGTTGCAATGCCAGCTTCCCCATAATATCCAGTGACCAATTATATTGCTGCTAAACCAAGCTACAGTAAAATGTGTCATGCTTAAATTGCTGTAACAAAAATGTGCGGTCAACTATATCAGAAACCTTTGCTAGATCAATAAATAAGGCTCCATAAATGTGGACAATATCCAGAGAAATCATAGTATCATTCCCAATGCATACAGCTGTACTGCAGTAGTTAGTCTGAGCACGGACCTGCATCCAGAATGAACAGCAGTTGCTTAACTGGTGTATAAATCTCCTGTGAATGCATGGCTGTGTGGCTGACTCTTAAATGAAGAATGGTCAGGGTAGATGTGACCTTTTGTGTAATTTTGTGAACCTGGAGGATAACTGCTTGTCATATAGCTTCTTTCTGATTCAGTCTGAGCATAGAATTTGTACTTTCATGAC
Organism: Falcunculus frontatus; assembly: GCA_013398115.1. Classification (NCBI taxonomy): domain Eukaryota; kingdom Metazoa; phylum Chordata; class Aves; order Passeriformes; genus Falcunculus; species Falcunculus frontatus. The sequence continues at coordinate 497,665 of VZRV01010114.1, forward strand.
TGATCAGATGCAGAGTATGACTGTCACATATGAAGGGTTCATAGGCAGCAGATGCCTGTTTGTCATAACCAACTCACCCATGTCAGACTGGCAAGATTTTTCCAGTATTGTTTCTTTTCTGAATTGTTACATTCTACCTGATAAATTACTTGCACTAATACTTCAGATGGTTTTGACTCACTTTTATTGCAGAGATTGAAGTTAAATAATATTGTGCTGATGGTAGCACATATATTGTGCTGGGGTAGGGTTAATTTTCTTCCCAGGGGCTGTGGGGCTGTGTTTTAGATTTGTGCTGAACACAGTGATGATGGTAACAGAGGTGCTTTTGTTACTGCTGAGCAGGGCTTACAAAGAGCCAAAGCCTTTTCTGCATTCCATACTGGCAAGGAAGTTGGCGTGTATGGAAGGTTAGGAGGAGCTACAGCCAGGACAGGTGACCCCAGCTGACCAAAGGGATATTCCAGACCACATGACATCCTGTTCCATATATAGAGTGGAGGGAAGAAGGAGAAAGAGGGGGACATTTGGAGTGATGGCATTTGTCTTCCCAAGTCACTGTTACACATGATGAGGCCCTGCTCTCCTGGAGATGGATGAACACCTGCCTGCACACAGGAAGCAGTGAATGAATTCCTTGTTTTGCTTTGCTTGTGTGCACGGTTTTTGCTCTCCCTATTAAACTGTCTTTATCTCAACCCATGAGTTCTCTGGCTTTTACCCTTCCAATTCTCTCCCAATACTACTGTTGGGGCGGGGCGGGGGGGGAATGAGTGAGTGGCTGCACAGTGTTTGGCTGCTGGCTGGGCTTAAACCACGACAAAATCACTAGAAGTCAGGCTGAATTGTTTATCAGACACATTTATATCCTGTTTTCATTTTTAATTCTGTTTTCATGATGCTTTTTCATTACTGGGTAACTTTTGACAGAAAGAGAGTTTAGTGATTAATCATTATTATGAAGAAATTAGAAGTGATGTGTACCGTTTGTAATTCCGACTTTGTAAGATCAGCTACAAGTGCCAGACTAGGATGGAGTCCTGCTGTACATAATGGTAGTTGCATAGCCCTCATTGATTTTGTGAAGTTTGGGCTCTGCTGAGGGGATCTCATCTGGTATTTTCTGTATTAGGGAACTTGCTGCAGTGTATTCCCTCCCTTTCCTCGTGCCTATGCCTGATTCACATCGCATAGGCATTGGTCACAACTACAGTTATAATGTGAATCTTCTCCATCAAAGTCTATGGATGTGTGTACCCTGATCTAATACTTTTGTTAGCCTGAATGACATGTGCTGTTTGTTGTGCTGGGGATTCTGGAAGTCCCCATTCTGACTGTTGTATCCTCCTCAGGGTGTGTAAGTTCCTGATCATTGCATACTTGGTATAAACCAGCTTTCTGGGCATTGTGAAACAAGGGATATAGGTAAATTCCACAAAATACAAAGGCGACGTTATGTGAATTTTACACCATCTGCCCTCTTAATGCTGACACTTTCTACCTAATAAAATAGATTTGGATCTCAGAGAAACAACATCTCACCTAGTGTATTCTAACTCCAGAACATGGAGCAAAGGGCAGACAGAGTCAAGATCAACAGCTGGAGCCAAGATTGTGCATGTGATATTTAACCTTCAGATGAGTGGCAAGGACTGGGGTATATGGTGACAGAAAATGGGTGAGTGGTAAATCCAGTAAATGGACTTAGTATATATGTGGAAAATGTTTGTATGGGTGATTTAACACTACAGTTACCCAAATTTGTCCTGGCCAGGGGCTTGCCACTGAAGCAATTAATTGAATGAGATGGGCATGGTAACATGAACCCTTACTGTTCTTAGCTGGGGCTGTGTATGTACATGTGACAAATAAATTGCTGGTGACTGGCAGGGATTGTAGTAAGAGGTGGCGTGCCCTCTAGCCAGAGGCAGGCTTTGGAGGCAATTAATCAAATGAGTTGGGCAAAGATATGTGACACTTGTCACAGATAGCGCTGCAAATACACATGCAATTAATGATCTTGATGAAAGAAAGAAGAGATAATTTAAAGTAAGGTGTTCTCTAAAAAGCTAGAAACTCTTAGTAGAAAATTTCTGCCTTGGCTTCAAAGGAGTCCCAGCATTTTCAAAGCATCTGGTTTCTAGGTAATTCAGTGTATGCATATATGAAAAGGAAACACAAAGAATTTTCAGTGTCCTAAATTTCCCTCAGCTTGAAAGCTGCTTGCACAAACAATGTGCATACACGTGTTCAAGTATTGTAGTGTATACACGTGTTCAATCAATTGCCAAATTTAACATAAAGATAGCAGAAATTCCCAAACATTGTAGAGCGCTCTTATAAACATTTTTGCATCAGGTGCTAGATAATGCAACCTAAGAGTTTGCAAATGTACTTTGCTTTATTGACAGCAGGTATTTTAGAGCTTTATAGGTCATGACACCTTTTTACAATCTAAAGGAATATTGATCTAACTGTAGTCTTTACCAAATTTATGCTGTATTGTGCCTGTGCATGGCAAACATTAATTTCTAATGGTGATCTTGAGATTTAAAGAAAAAATTAAAAATTGTAACAGTAATTTTTTTCCATGGAGATTTAGCTCATCAGCTGTTTTTTAGCTCATTTCTTCTTGCCTCCTGCCCTTTTCCTGCTGAAAATCACACTTATTCCACCCTGAAACTACTTCTCAATTATAAGAATATCCTTGAGTCACTCCTGACTTAACTAAAAGTCTTCCAATGCAAACAGTTAACTATGAAGGCTGATGATGTGTTGAGTTTTGCCTGCATATCCTAACAAGGTCAGGACTCTGTTCTTTTAGGAGTTTCACATAAGGATGATGACCCTCATATAGAACATCGACAGTCTTCACTTGTTACATTTGTCTGCTTCTTTTTCATACTGCAAAACTAGTCTGACCCTCTCGTATAACTTTGTTCTGCAGCGGATGCATCATTTGGGTTTTGATCCTACCTATCAAAATGAGTTATTTGGGAATGTTGTCCTTAGGTTTATCTTCTACTGCTGTAGCATCACAGGCATTGCTCACCAATGAGAGTATCTGGAGACTTCCTTAGCTCTGGATGCAAACTTCTGGAGACTTCCTTAGCTCTTCTTTTGTAGCTGGATTTTGTGGGAAGTCTGCAGAGCTCTTTTCCAAAGTACCGCTACCTTGCTGAAACAGGTAGGAATTCGTACTTAGCCTTTATTAACCCAAGCTTAATATATCATCAGTTATCTGAAGAAGCATTCGAGACTTTTTTTCCGGACTTGTCATGGCAACTCATGGACTTTTAAGATAAAACAAAGAGATAATGTTAGCTTAAATGATGGGCAAACTGGTTGACAAGCACAATGGGAGATGATCTTTACTATGTACATTAACAGCTTGCCATTTCAGAGAACTCCTTTTAGTTGAATTGAGTGGCACTTTTGTTCTCTTTGCAGTTTCATTCCCACAGCAGGGAGAATACAAGAAAAGGAAGAGCAGGACCCTGCAGATTACAGTCTGATCAGTTAATTTCAACAGCAACTGAAAAGGAATCTTTTTATCTCCTCACAAGCCTCTGTCCATCGCTTGCAGGGTCCCAAAGAAAGAAAGAGCACAAGAGCAGGATACCGTGAGGCCCCCACCACTCCCACAAGGTCAAACTCATTACCTGCTCTATTGCCACTTCTAAACTGTGCCTGTCAAGAAAAGATTAACAGAGATCTGTTAATTTTTTTCTCCCCACCCTAAGTGGAACATAAAAGCAGCAGTAGAAAAGTCTTAAGGAGAACCAGGATGATGATACAGAGATTCCTTAGCACAGAAGAGAAACAGCCTGTATTTAATGTGTTCACAGACATAGAAGTTATTTTCAGGCTGGTAATCAATCCTTCCGGTAGTCTGCTGGAACCTGGAGACACGAGGTAGCTGCTGGAGTTGTCAGTGTTTTGAGTTAAAGAAGAATGAATGCGTTGCTGTCAAATGATCCTTCTTTATTTTTATTTTTTTAACCTTGCTTTATTATCCATTGCAAGCAAAAGAAGAGGACAACTGGATGGGAAAGAGAAATTAACTCAAAAAAAAAAAAATCTTCTGGCTGGAACATAGAGACTTAGTCAATAGAGCAGGGTTGTCTTTTTCCAGAGGGCAGCTTGAAGAGAAGATTCAGATTGGGATCACATTTCACATTTCTTGTAGGTTTCTCACCAAGCCTGTTCTGCATGTCTTTCAATATGCAGGTGTTAATGAAATCAGTTTAATACCATTCATTACATCTCTATTGGAATTTGTCCAATATACTCTAATAACACTCAACCTGCTAATTGTTTCCCAATGAAAATAGAGGTGGGTCAGTCTGAACCTATAGGATTTTATTATTGATTACCTGGAAGCGAGATTGATGGTCTTTGCTTAGTTCTTAATGAATTAATCTGCATTAGTGATGAGGAAAAGTAGAAATAGATTTTAGTCGTACTGAAGCTAGGGACATGTCTTAAATTTTGCAAACCAGCAATGGATAAATGAGAAGTCTCCAGCTCGGTAGAGGTCACCACAGGCCTCAGAATACTAATTTTGTTCTTTGTTTTGCTTTTGCTTAGAATGGAGCCTGAGTCTACAAGCACTTTTATTTTTCTTTATCTCTAACCTTAAAATTGCTCAATATCAGTTTTGCGGTAAAGGACAAGTCAAAGCTGGAATTTGGGCTTCCCCCTTGTAAGACATATTTAAGTTTGCTGTAAATCCACTTGGCTACTTGGTTGGCAATGAGGTAGGATTTTTGTGACAACTTAATGTGCCCTGATAGAAAATGACATAAATAAAATAGAGTTCTCAGAGGAGTACCTTTAGGGTCAAAAATATTCTCCCTAAAATTTAGAAAACCCCTAATTCACCAACGCTGGTTTTTTTTCCTTTAAAGGGGGACAATTCTTCTCAGCTTGTGCAATTCTGTACCAGTAATTTTAAGCACTAATCTTAAAAGAAATTTCATGGAGTGAACATATATGTGCACATGCACACGTATGTATATCTGTATGCACAAACAGCTAGATTTTGAATTTAGCTTTTAGAGATTTATTAAAGTGACACGTGGTATCGCCTCCTGCTTTATAGGAGCCTTCAGTTAAAAAGATATGAGACTAGTGATTGTAAAACCATCATGTTACAAACATTAGTTAATGCTTCTGTCAGTCAGCTCTCTCTGGTGTGCAGTAGTCTCACATCAGAAGGCATTATTCTTACTCTGGCTGATAGACAGAAATGCAGCATTGCTCTTCTGTTAAATCAAAATGTGCCCAGTCCTTTGCAGAAATGTGTTCCACTCCTGCCAGTAAGAGGCTCTGCTCTTTTGGCAACATGCTGTGTTCTTGCCTTCTCACAAAAGATTCTGGCTTTTCACTAAAGTACATAAACCTTTGGCTTTCCACATTGGAAAATAGTGCAGGTCACTCTAGACCTGAAAGGACCCCAAATCTCCTATATTAGACCCCAAACCAAAAGGGCTTGAGGGAATCTAGCTATACTAAATAGTAAAAAGCAACAGTAAAAGCCACAATTTTGTGCTGAAAGTCTGGTTCTATTCTTGCTTCCCTTTGCTGTCCTCGGCCACAGCCTCTGTGAGCTCACACCTCTGCTTTGGTCTCCAGGAAAGTCTCATCCCTTGTGTCAGTTTATATATCTCAGTATATACACGTGTATGTGTATGCATGCCTGTATCTTCTTGTATGTTCCAGCTCTTGTCTTTAGAACCTTTTCTACCTATTTTTTGCAAGACCTTCTGAGGAGGTTTCTTTGGGTTGCTTATTGTCAACCTCTATTGCTTGCATGGCTTCTCAGTGCCAGACCCTTGCTGTTTGGTTTCCAATTTTTGTTTGTCTTTGTTCTCTGGACTGCTCTCCCTGTGGATTCTTTAGCATGTTTGCCGTTAGGTTTTTATCTTCTTGAAATGTCAAACCCACTGCATCATGTACTTTCTATTTTGTAAGGCCTTTGAAATGGGGGGGGTGATATTTATTCTGTTTACATGGTACCTTGTACAAAGGGTTACCAGCTTGATAGGCCTCAGCAGCTCTCTGTGATAATTAATGTTAGAATATCATTACGTGTAAGTCATTGGCTTGCAAATTACTTTTTTGGCTTTAGAATGTGTAAGTGTTTTTGTGTTGTTTTTCCAGGATTAATAAAGGCTTTGGCCAACTATGAATGTATAGGCAGGAAGCAAGCTCAGTTGCTTCCTCCACAGTGCTGTTGTGCCCTATTTGTTAATTGGGTCCCATACAAAATCAGATTGCAATACAATTTGCTTCTCCCTCTTTCCAAATTGAACCCATCTATTGCTAATCACTGAACTTAGGTGTAGCACTGAGCTTCTTTCCTATGAATTGTGCCTTCATTGCTATACTTATTAATCTTTACATACTAGTGTTATACAGTAGGGTCTAAAAAGCATTCCTGGACCTTTTATTTCCAGTACCTTGCTTTTCTAGCTTCAGTCCCAACAGCTTTTCACTGCTGTGCTAACAAAAGTTTTGCTGAGCATGACCTCCCCTTTAAAAGTCTTCTTGGACCATTTGCTACGCAGCCTGTCTGAATAGTCCTCTGTTCTTTGCCTTATCACTGAGCTTAGGATCTTTGCCTGTGCAACAGCTCTGCAGTTTTCTAGTTTGGCCCTTAATTCTGTTTTAAGCGTGGCTGCAATGTAAGCTTTCCTCAAATGCTTAGCCCTATTGAAAACTAAGTGCAGCTTTCCAGGGCAGTGTACAAACCAGTGCTGTTAAGAATAGTGATGTTACAAAGGCTTTGAGCTATATAATGCTATGGATTTTTTTTCAGAGAATTTCTTTTCACTGATGGTCCCACCCCAAGCTGAGCTTTCTGCAGTTCAGTGTGAGAGAAGAGCTCACAGTTCTGTGATATTCAGAGGGATTTGAGCTACTGCTGGTTTTGAAAGAGAAAGTACCAAAAAGGGGTGCAATAGAAACGCTAAAGCACATAAAACTGCTTCCACAGTGTTTGTTTGGCTTTTTTTTTTTTCATCTCCCCTTGCTTTACAATTCTGTATACAGAATATCCTTTGTTACATCTCTTGGACTAAATTCTTCTTTTTTGGCTGCTCTGATACTGTCCTCAGTTGCAAAAATAAGATATGTTGCCCCACTAGTAGATGCGTATTTTGTTCCTGTGCAGTTTTCTCTTCCTCCCTGCTGTTCATGAGCATAAATAGATATGTTTTTAACTCTCACAGTACTAATTATGTCTCCTGATCAGTCTTTTTAAAAACTACAACCCTTCTCAAGGACAGTGCTGCCTCTGGGCAGACTCATATTGATGCTTCTCTGCTTGGACTGTTTTAAATCCACACACTTTTCAGACTTATCTGAGCCATCTCTTGGTATCTTGGGGAAGAACAAACCCTCCACAAACCATTCGTATTGCCCTTGCACATTTGGCATATGACTTGTTACTTTAGGTCTCTTGGATATGAAGTGTTCCAGAAGCTAAAAAGCATGGAAAAGCAGTACTTTAGGCCTTCTGTGGAAAGCTGATGTAGGAATGTGGAGCAGGAGAATATTGAGAAAATACTTTATTAAATTCCAACCAAATGTTAACTATCCCTTGTATTGATTTGATGCCGTTGGTGTTCTCTTTCCCTGCTGTGTTCTCTTGCTTCTTGTCCTCTGAGAGGTGGAATTTATCACCTTGCAGGCAGATGGGACATTTGGCAGAAGCAGGATCCAGATGTAAAGCTTTGGAAAGTTCCCAATAGCAGCATCTGGGCTTGGCTCTGGCTTACTGCCTGAATTCTTTGTGAACTCAGAACAGCTGGCCATGAAACTGCCTCTGAGGTTATCTCGGGGGTGGTTGCTACAGATCTGGCTGTGAAATCATATTCTCCTGACATACCTCTCCACTCGGAGGAAATGTACCCATACGTTTACATGCAGAAATCTTTTTGTAGCTCAAACTTCAAATGTACTGTATAAAATATGGGCATGTATCTTTTTGTACCCACAAGATGAGTAATCTGGAAACTGCATGAGGAATAAGCTTGTGTGAGTGTGGATTCATGTCAATGCATTTCTGTGTGAGAGTATGGATAATTGTTAGCAGACTCTGTGCTACTATGACTGCTTTGACTCCAAGTCCATGGGCATATGCCAGCAGTATATTTAGCTAAAGATCTTTTCATTTCATGTAGCAGCAGAACGCTGTAGGTTTTGGGCATATTGCCTTCTGTCCATTTTACTTAAAACACAGCCTTGCGCAGTTGAATCGTGTTGCCTTCATTATGTGAAACTTAGTTCTGTGCACAGGTCTGATAAAGATTAATTTTTCAGACGTAAATGGCTCCTAATTCAGTGTCAGACCCTCTTTGCAGTGGGGATATTCACTACTAGATAGATTTCAGTGCAGTCAAAACAAAACAAATGTGCATTGAGTCAGTATTTTATAATGTTCACCACAGCTGTCTACATCATGAATGGGAAATAGTCTGTCTTCTGTGTATGGTAAATCATTGATTAGAATACATTTGAAATACTGTTGAAAATACATATATGTAATCTCTGCAGATATTTTTCAAATATTTATCCCTCTGTGTGTAGTGTGGAATATATTTAAAATTAAATGATCAGACTTGTGAATTTTGGTGCTTCAGGATACAAAAAGAAGTATCTTTTTTGATATATATGGTCTTTTTTATAAATCTGTCATAAACACTTATTTGGAATGACTTCCATTGGATTGACTACTTATTAATATGTAAGAAAGAAAGGCCTAATGTTGAATTTGACTACTTCTATGTGTGTTTTTGGGTGCATCCATGCTGTTTTTATACATACTTACATGGAAAAGTAGAAGAATGGGATAAGTATAGGGTGAAAAGTGTTTGAAAATGGTAGAGTTTTTATTACTGATTTCTACTAAGTCATTGACAGCTGTTTTTCATTGTTATGTCTACTGGAAGTTTACTTAAATCAAGACTGAGTCTTACAAGGTGAACTGGTCCATCTGACTCACTCTGCACTCATAACTCACTGCAAATTTAGTCACTGTTTCCCTTTATGATAAATTGAAATATACAAATGATAAAGGCAAGATAAGAAATTTTGCTTTTTGGCATGTTTTTCTTATTTCCTAGGATCAAATTTTGAAAACAAGAACGGGGAGCAGTTTAATTTCTTGAGGTCATCTCTGCTAAAGAATCTGTCTTGTGTTTTAGTGCTGCAGGTGCTGGATAAGTGCTGTCCACTGAGATATTCTGTCTTTGACATCATAGGGAAAGTCTGTACCAGTTGCTCGTAGTGCAGATTCTCTGCCATCATCTCCTTTCCATAGCTGAGCCGTTAGCAGAGAATTTTCACAACTGGGGGAACACATCTGTTCTTCTCTCTCCTTTTAACTTTGAAGATGCTGCTTTCACCAGCTCTCAGAGTTCTGGGGGAGTTTGGTGGGTAAAGTCAGAGGCATCAGACAGCACTGGAGCTGTACCTTGTGCCTGACCTCTGCCAGTCAGGTCAGGTTAGCAATTGCTGCAATAGACACAGCAAGCACTGATTCCCCTGTGGTGACTTCCTCTCTTCATAATTACTGAGATCCATCTCTTTCCATTAGCTAATATTGAAAGTGCAGTACGCATGGAAAGGTATTTCTATCATGTGGAATAGAGATAATGGGGGAATTGTAAAGGAGAACAGTATTTTCTCTATTTCAGACTACTTTTCTGCAATTTTTATATTCCTTTAGTCATAAAAAAAGTAATAGTATTTACTTTTTTAATTTTAGAACTGTAGCAGGTGTTGGGGAAAGACAGGATGATATAAAGCATTTCACTTCCCATGATGCAGTTTGGAGCCGTACTATGTTCACTGCTTTCAAGTTTCTGTGACATGATTTACTCCCACAGAACTACTGTCCCTGAAAGGGTGATTGCTGCACTGATATACCTAAATCTACAACTGCTTGGTATAGTTCAGGACAGGTGCTGAGTAGTAAGTCTTGCTGCTGTGCTAATCATCAATAACTTCCTAAAATGAGTTGGTAGTTGGGAAAACACGTTAAAATTTTAAAACCAGTAGTCTCACATGCATGTCTAAGTAGTCTTGGCTCATCAAATAGAAGGTCTAAGAAGTACGGAGTAGAAATTGGTTGAATACATTTAAAAGCCAGCCTGCTTGGTTTCTCACTCTCTGTTGTAGAAAAAGTGGGTTTTCTGGCACCCTCTTGTGATGTTTTCTGGAGAAAATGGTAGAAAATCTATAGCAAAACCCTGTGCCTCTTTAGCTCAAGCAGTGAATCTGTTAGCAAGCATGACGTGTCAGCTGCTATCAGATAGAGCTGTGACTACAATGGAATTTAAGCTAAAAAGAATAATTTTCATATTATAATGACATTTAGTCTGTCACTTGTAATCTGCCTTTTAAGAGCAGTTCTAGGTCACTGACTTGTTCTTAACTTACAGTTTCAGAATGACCATGGAATTCTGCACAAAAGCCTCTTAAATAAGACAAGAGCTGTCTGTTCAGTTTCTTGGGTGCAGCAGGAACATATGATTAATAAAAAGATATTAAGAAAATGATAGGAAAAAAAAGTCTTCTTTCTCTCAGAGAGTGTAGTCGTGCTTTTAAAAGGGACTTTTCCCTTTAACAGTCTTTTGGTTTTGGTGTACTCTGAATAATAGAAATTCACTTTTCCAGTGTCTGAAATGACAGGGAAAACTGTTTAATCAGCAATATATCTTCAAAATTGCATTTAGCAAATAAAAGTGTGGTAGACTTTAAATATAAATAAGACCCATCCCTTGGATCTTCTTTTAACTGCAAACCTTCAAAGAAATTATATTTTTACTCCCAGGAAATTACCTAGGAGAAAAAAATGACAAGAGTAATCTATTTTTTTCACAGCTGGTCGGTTGGCCAGAGTTTCTCATCAAGGAGTACATGCTGTTTGCTCCCCAGATGGACAGGCTGGATGAGTTACAAATCCACAGAGCCCGGGACACAAGGTAGAAATTATACTGCCTGTGCTTTTAATCTTGCACAGCTCTGCTCATTGGTAATTGCAGGTGGCCCATATCCAAATGAGACTCCATTGGGACAATATCCTATATCTTGTCAAAACGAGTCCCATTAAAGCCCCAACTGGAATTAGGCCAAAATACTGAAATAATTATGGGAAACTTATTTTTAAAAAGTTGAAGCCCCATAATGGTGACAATTAGACATTTAAGCACCATCAACTGTACCTGCAGTTTTAGTTTCTTCTACTTGGTCCGTTTTGTCTGTCTGGCTCAGTGCTACAATGAGAGGTACTGAGCAAAAAATGCATGAGAATGTGACTGTGAACACTTGTTCTGGGGCATCTGTATAGTGCTGGAGCAGCAGTGTTTGAACAGTGCCTGGTGAATTCCCTGAGGCTTGGACGAGAAATGCTGCCTGTACACTGGCATGCAGATATTTGGGTCACATCTTGCTCATTTTGCTTTCCCTTTAATTTAAAGCATGTTTGCTGCTGTCCTCATTCTGCCCAGGGGTACTCCTACTTTATCAGTCAAAAGGCATGGAGATTTAGGATCCTTTTTTATGAGAGTCTTGTTAGAAAGTCTGAATTACAAAGTGATTCCATACACAAGCCCTGAACTGTTTCCTTGGGGACACCAACCTCCCCCTCTCCTCCTACAGTCTAGATGTTGAAGACCTGCATTTTCTTTTTCCTGTTCTTTTGAGATGTCGTGCCAGAGCTGAAACATCTCAAAGGTATACTAAAATGCTATTTGGCATGTTTGAAAGTGATATGTCTAATTTCTAAAGAAAGCCTCAAGGCAAAATGCTTTTCTCTTACTCTGATGTAATCCTGCTGACTCCTAAATCATACTTTTAAACTAGGCATGTAAACAGCAGAATCCAGACTCATTAGTGTAAGACATGGAGGGCTGCTGTCTGGGATGTCATGGTAACTGGAGTTCTCCTCTTTCCCCACCATTTCATGAGAGCTGTGGGGCTGGAGCAGAGCAGAGACCAGTCCAGCCTGGTGCTCATCTCCTCCAGGGACAGTGCTGAGACAGTTCTGGTCTTTCAGCTTGGCTCAGTGTGCCTATTGAAAGCAGATGTCCCTCTTGGTCCCTCTTTTTGAAATGTCACATCTGCAGATCATGCTGGTGTGTAAACTTGTTGCTGACTGCGTGGATTACAAGTGAGATACTTCTAGTTGTTGTCGATGAATCCACCTCAGACCTCTTTGCACCTGCTCTCCCTTTCTGACTGATCTGGCCCTGATATATGTGTGGTGAAGATGTGTAGACATGGGTAGGAAAAGGTCAGATTTGGAAAAAATGTAATCAAATTAATTAATTTAGTTTTTAAGTTTTCTACTGAATGGAGATATTGAAACATGTCCTTATTTTATCTGGTGTCTGGAAATCTCTTGGTATGGATACCCAGTGGGCTCATGCAGTATCCTTGAGACACAGCTAGGACCAGAAGGAATCTCTCTGCATGGCCCTTTATTTTCCCTCATAATGACCAAAGCTGAATTCCTGCTGTGACATTACTTCAGGTTCTTGTGTCCACTCCTGTCCTCTTTGCTCTTTCTAGCTATCTTACAGAATTAAGCAAGCTAAGGTGGATACAACCCTTTTCCCCTATAAATAATGGGCCACTGGCAGCATTCCTTGGAGATATATCTCAGCATGTATTTTGATAGAGCTGTTACAGAGTATGTAAGTCCTGGGCCATCAGACTGCAATCTGTCTTGGAACAGTTTTTCTGATAGTTCCACAGCAGATGCATGTGTGGGCTGATTTCTTGTAAGCCCTGTAGACTACTTCATATTCAGCAACCTCCTCAAACCTCAAGGTAATTTAGATAAAGCATTTGTGCCCTTGCTCAGCTTCATGATCAATATTTAACTGCTTTGCTATTATAAAGATACCTTGCTAACGAGCACACGGCATACACCGTCTGCTGGAGTGCACATTTGTTGGTAATTTTTCTCCTCCATAAGAAAGTAACATAAGACTGTATGCAAACAACAGCATCAGCAAGCAGCATGTTTATATCAATGTGGGCAGAAAGGCTAAATCTGAACAAGCTACAGATAAAAAATACAGTGTAGTTCTTGTGTGGCTGAAAAACTAGTGAAAGGTGGTTTGATTTTTCTTTTAATGTATGTTGTTGTTTTTCTTTTTTCCTTTTTTTTTTCCCCTGCTTTTGGTGAGAGACAAGAAAAATCTTCCTAAACAAGTCACATTGCCTGAAATAACACACCTCTGCACTACAAGCATAACACCTGTATGATTAGACTTTTAATCTGGAAAATAGTTGTTGAAGATTCACAGCCTTTTGTTTGGTTTATGTCTGCTCTGTCCTACTTTTGGCAGCAGCAAGTGTAAATGTTGTTAGTCCTCTAGAGTCCAGAATGACAAGGGCAGTTGGAGTTCTGGAATGCCAGGTGACTCTCCTGTACTGCTGGTTTATCAGAAGGAAACTGAGAGCTAAGAATTTGGACAGTAACAATTCATGCTCCTTTATGCTGTAAGAAGGAGATGAGAAGAAGCCAAATAAAGTTTCCTGAAGGGACAGGTTTGTTACTGACCTCAGTGAGTGCAGAGTAAAATATGTTCCAAAATACGTAGACTGCTATTTTTGCTGCCATTCTTCTGAGCAGAGGAAAAGCTCTGCTCTGTTTGATGTTTGATGAACACCACGGCAGCTCAATGTTCCCCATGGCTGTGCATGAATGGCTTTAGGAGTCTGTCTTTCTGTCTGCCATTTAAAAAATAACGTATTTGGCCATTCTCCTCTTTCAGGCCCCTTCTTTTGAGCAGTGCTTTCTTATGGTTGTTCCAGCAGCCCTGCATGCAGATCCACTCTCAGCATTAACCAGTAGTCAGCTCCCAAAGGAAACTGTTCATGTCAAACAGGTTTCAGAGCCTTGAATAGGATGTGACTCACGGATAGGTGGCACCTACCCCACAGACATCCCAATGAGCCTACAGCATGTGAGCATTTCCCCATTGTTCAGAACCACATGCCAGCAAGTACCCAGAAAGATTTCTTCTTCCACTGGGTCATTTTTTTTTGTCATCCTGGGCTGCAGTAATCGGGTCAGACGAGGCTGAACTTTGTGCATTTGCGTGAGAGAGAGGAACCTTTAGTGCGTCATTTCAGTATTATTTCAGAGTTGATTTAATTAGCCCTTTTCATTTTTAGCTCATGCAGGAAGCATTCTTTTTTCTTACCCACTTAGCCAGAAACATCATGGGCAGTTTTATGGGCTTGCTACAAAAAATATCTGAGCAGCAGCCTTGAACATTCTATGACAGCAGTGTCTGTGGCACTTTGATGCGGCTACACCTGCCAAGGCAGCCGTCTGTCTCCCAGGAGAATTAGGGTCAGACATTGCCCCCTCCTAATGATGAGAACATAGGGGTTTTTATGTGAGCATATTTGGGCTGAGATATAAAACAAGGAAACAAGCTGTTCATGTACTGGTTGTAGCATATTCCAAAGGTGTGAGAAAAATAATTGCAGCTTAATTCATTGGGATATTGATACATCTGGTGGGGAGAGTGAACAGCAGAGAATTGTTCCTGGTGTGTAATCAGCCACACTAGAAGCCAAATGCTGGTAAAGGCTCAAGCAAAATGTGATGGAATCTAGAGGTGCATCTTGGATCCCATGGCAAAGCCATGGCCTGATCCAGAATTCAGTGCCAAACTTCTTTTGGCTTCAAGAAAGTTGGAATCTGAAGGCTTGAAGTTAACAGAATATTTACATAAGGCTGGCCTTCAGTTTTCCATCAAAAATGCAGCGTGAGGGAATTAGGAAGCTGATGAAAAGATGAATCGTGAAGTGCAAAACTTAGGTAGCACCTTGGCCATGGCAAAAATGCTTTAAATCTGTGCATGAATATACATGGACATATACATTGGACTCATCTCCAAGACAGGAGTGCAATAGTAATTGCAACTTATTTATGTAAGTGCTGTTATTCATTGGACAGTTGTGCATTTTATCATAAGCAAATCTTTCCTCTTCTAAGCCAGTTTTAGAAAGAAAGGGATGTTGCTTCAGCTGTCAAAAAGCTATAGGAAGAATGATTTCAGGACACATTGGACTCCTTAAATACAATGCTTTTCTTTGCAGCTCAGTTTCTTCTGAGCTTAGGCTTATATTTTTCTTTCAAGAGCCTCGGCTTCCTTGAAGGCTTGTTCCACCTGAGGAGAGATGTCCCTGTCTTAGTGTCAGCTTTGATTCAGAAGGTAATACCGCATAGATCCAGGAATCTGTGGACTTTTCCACCAGCTGGCCGTCTATCATTTCATTGCAGTAAGGTTACCAAATTGATGTGTCCTGGCTAATTCTTCCAAAGCAGCTGTAGAGCTGTCCAGTATCTCACCAGGCAATGGTGCATGCTGTCTCAATTGATAATACTCTGTGATAGCATTAGCAGATGGCAGAACATGGCCTGCCTGTGAGATCTGACCCACAGGGATCTTCTAACAGTGCCTGTTTTCTCAGGGAATTTCTTGAGACATCCTCTTATCTTTCTGGTCCAGCATGGAAACGTGTTTAATTTTTCATAGAAATAAAGGAAGGTATCCCACTGCTGGAATCTGGCCTTGTAACTGCTAGTGACTAGTTAAGAAATGAAGATTTGCTGTTAATATTAATTCTTACCATTTCTTCAAATGAGGCTGTAATGAAATTTGATATATAATTTTTTTAAGTACCGGCACAGGAGGTATTTTAGATTTAACAACGGCGGTATCTTTGCTTCTTATATTTTTCATTAATCTTGATGTGCTTAATTACTTGCTGTTCCTCAGTGGAAATGTTTGACTAGAGTAGAATGAGACTAATGAAATCTCTTGGGTTGCTATTGCTGAAAAGGACTAAGTGCTAGAAGGACACCAAGCCCGACTAAATATAGGGTTTTTTTTAATAGATTAGCCCTATGTGGCAATGTTTGCATATGTAAAAAAAAAAACCAAACCAAAAAAACCCCCCTTGAAAATAAAAGCACAGAGTAACATGCTTTCATAATTTTCTGGTGTCTGATTCCACAGGAAGTGGCTCTTTAGTTGTGACCCTTAGTTTGTAGGGCAGGTATAGGGAACCTATGTGCGGACTGGAAATCCGTGCATAAAAAGAGCCAATGGGACAAATTAATTTCTGTTTTGAAAGCCCAGCACGGAGCTTTGTAAATACCAGCATACCAAGACCAAAATGTGTAAATCCCAACCGTAGAATACGCAAAATAGGCTACAGTTTTGAAATTAGAAACAAAAAAGATAGAATTATGTTTGAGACATAACTCCGTAACTGGGTAAAGTCTGAACTTTGAGGAAAAAACCCTCTCTATTCCTAGTAGTGAGATCACCCACGTTTGCAGTGGAATTTAGACTAGGTCCTATGTTTCCTTACTTTTGTCTGAGAACAGTATTTAATATTTTAATTTGCTTGTTCAGAAGTCTGCATCCTTGGCTTTCTTCATGTTTAGCCAGAGTATGGCAGTTATCATGGTGTAAGGGATTACACTGAATATTGGCTTATTTGAGACCAGATTCAATCTCTCTGTTCATTGTTTGGAAGCAAGAAATAGCATTTATCTTCTCCCCAGCATTCGGCATTAGTGGTCACTACTGCAGAACTCCTTCCATGCTGAGATAACAGTATAACAGATAGTATCTTCTGTATATCTTCAGAAGAATAGGAAATAATGAGCCACATTTGCTTCTGTTCCGGTTCCATTGAAGTTGGAAAAATTATATCAGCAGGAAGTTTGGCCTTCTGCATGTTAATTGAGCTCTTTTCAGTTGAATGCTTTGTCTTAGTTTAATTTTTAAATTATAGCCATAAATTGTGCCTAACAATGCTATATCAAGACCTGCACTACTGCCAAGTGCAGCCCTTCAGATCCAGTTCTTGTTGCAGCAGTGAGGTTGTGAGGCACCCTTGGACTGGTTTTTAAATAAAACACACCATTTTCAACCAGCAGTTACCTGCTACCTCTGTGCCATGTTACAGTGCCTGATGAGACTTGTACCTCTTAAATTAAGAGTAATGTGGCAGAAGAACAGGGAGCATATGTCTGCCTAAGGAGGCCCCGGACTTGTCACAGTGTGAAGACTACGTGTCCTCGGGCAGGTGTCTTCAAGTGAGATTCATTGCCACAAGGGACCTGGTAAACAGATGCGAAGAGGTTTGGTTTGGATTGGTTTCTCCAGAGATGGCTGCCAACCTGGGCTGATCTGTCTATCTTAGTCTGTTTTCCTCTCATCACATGCAAGAAGAACAGCTGGGAAGGAAAAAAGGAGATGGCATTGCTAAAGGCTCCCAGGTATGGAGCAGCTGCTGTGAGATGTTGGCAGTAATGGGGGAAAAGTGGCTCACTGAATTAGATGTGAACTTTGATGCCTAATACTCAACCTAATGCTTATGAAATACTCCACAGTTCCTGGACGAATAAGCCTCATTTCTTTGGTATGTGTGTGTTTGAGGAAGCGTCTTTATCTAATTTATCTGGTTTTAATTTTACCTAACTGTATGTAATCAATCTTACATTACTGTGTTCTCTGTCTGTAAGTGATCTCTTTTCTACTAGATTGCTCACTATTTTTATTGTATGTACAGCCTGAAAGCTGAAATAGATGATATCACAGTAATTGTTTTTTAGGTTTGTAATGAGCATTGCCTACAAAGCAGATTTTGGATGGTCTTCAGGGGTAAACACATTAAAGCCAGGTACTTGTAAACCCTTTTGCAACATATTAGCATAATAACATCCTGTAAAATAAGCATCTTCATAATCTAAGAACATCTGATGTTGGTCCATTAACTGCCTTCCTCTTTGG
The DNA here is from genome assembly GCA_013398115.1 of Falcunculus frontatus. NCBI lineage: Eukaryota > Metazoa > Chordata > Aves > Passeriformes > Falcunculus > Falcunculus frontatus. Next base: position 515,511 of record VZRV01010114.1, read on the forward strand.
TTCAAACTGCCAGTGGTCTCCATATCCAGCCATCATTTAGTGTTATAGCCAAGGAATTTCCTGCTGCTCTATAGAAATGACCAAGTTTAAATAATGTGCTAGGGGTTTAGATTCTTTTCCTTTAAAAATATATTATGCCCCATGTCAATTGGAAATCACCTTAAGAAATGTTCCTGTATGCAAAAACCTAATAGAATTACATCTTGAAACCCTTAATTTTGTCATTAGCAATTGTTATTTCCTCTTACACCACGTAATTAGTAGTACATGAGAAAAATATAATTCTTCCTTCATTTATTTATGGAAGTATCAAGGGTTACATTTGGAAATGGTATTATGGTGCACATCTGTGTCTATTCAAATTAGGAGGATTTTAAAGATACCTCAAGAATTAGAAAAGCAATTGCTTAACTAAACTTTGGGGATTCCTACAAATGAAGGCATTATGTTTATACAAGGTTTGTTTAATCTGTGAATTGTTGCATAATTAGTTACATTATGCAGAAGAAATTAGATACCCTTGTTTCCAACTCTTTGTTGGTATGCTGTCATCAAGCTACAAAGAGCTCTGACTAACTGCTCTTCATTGAATATTGTAATTACTGTTTTGTAGGTAATGTCCTGCTCCTGCAATGTGTGAAATTACTGTCCTGAGACATTCTGAAAGCTTAAAAGGTTCATGTGTTAAAAAGTCCAGACCAAGTATTCATTTAAACTAGAGAGCTATTAAGACTTCACTTTCTTATTCTGTAGTTTTAATTACTGGTACCTAAACCATGTTATGTATAACGTGGAGCAATCTGACAGTTTCTAACTACTTTTTTTTGGTGTATTGGTACAAGCTTACCTTGTTGGCTTTATTATATGGAAATATAATCATTACCTTATGAAGAGATGTTAGTTTTCCATATGGCTCATTTCACTGTACCTGGCAATTGGTATTACATTCTAAGGATAGCATTACATTTGTTAAGAAGAGTGAAGGTTCCAGAAGGTCTTACTATCTTCTTCAGTGGTAGCTCTTCCCTACATTTGCCAGCCATGCTGAAAGAGAAGACCATCACAGTTCATTAAACCTCCTATTGTAGTTCATCTGCGTGCCAGAACTACGGTGCAGAACAAGCTAAGGCAAAAATTCATGTTTCCAAAGCTGTATGTTTTGGGATGTTAGGACATCAGCCATCAAAATAAACTCATTCAAAACTATCAAAAAATCAACATTTCCACACAGTGTGAGGTGAGCCCATGGGAGTTTCCTGGGTTTTAGATCTGCTGCTGCAATTGGGTGCTAGTCCAGGAATCTGACAATGAAATAAAAATGGTATACACATGTGGATCCATGTTTTGGCTTTTTAAACTGTCTTCCATCTCAAAGACAGCTGGGAGATGTTAGGAGGGTTTTGATTTTGGTTTTCTTTGACAGCAGTGTGCAACTTTTGGAAAAATGTTCAATCTCTTCTTTAAAGAGCACAAAGCTGTCCTGAGAATTTGTGATGAGAGAGTCCAGGAAATGTGATAGCTGGGCAGAGAGCTGACCTGCTGAAATGGCTGCTCACAAGAGGCTGGTGCTTTTCAAGTACATTGACATCAGTGAATGTCTGGGTTCTTGGCAATGTAGACTCTTTGCCTTTAAGTAAATGCATTTGAGAATAGATTAGTTTGCAAGCACTTGAATTGATTTAATATGTGTTTACTCTTCAGATATTCACTGTGGCTGTTTACCTCTGCAAGATAAATATTTAAAATTGCATTTGAACCTCACATTAACATTTATGTTCGTGTCATTATAGTTTCCTTTTGTGAATGAGATTTACCTATCAGTCTTAAAGCTGTAATAAGAATGAGTCTATTTTTGTAATTTTCAGCTTCTCATGATAATCTGCCATAGGGTTGAATTAATTTTGTGGTATGTTTACTGCTCATTCATCATCAGAGTCACAGCAATGAAGTAGTCATCAGGGGAGAAAAGCATTGATATTTTGTGAGCAGTGCCAGGATGACAAGCCCTGCAGTGGAAATCCACCTAGAGCACAGTGCAGCCACCTATTCCTAGGCAGTGAACATGTATCAGGGAACTGAATGAAGGGTCTCCAGGGCCAAAATCATGACCGCTGAACAAGAAACCTGCTACATGCATTTATTTCATTCTGGAGCTTGTCACTAGAAGGGAAAGGACTCAGGTTATGGCCATAGTTTTCAGTCTCCAGTAACTCATTGGCCAGGAGCAGAGTGCAGAATTTCTCTGTTTCAGCCATGGGTGCCCAGGTAGTGGCTTTTTTGTGACTCTTATGTGTACCCGGTTTGTGTCAGTGACTTAGGAGTGAAGGGAGTTCCTTTGATGTCTCTGTGTTTGCTGATGTCTGAAAATAGTGCCACTACATAAAGTAGTAAACGGCTTCTTTCCAAGAAGGGATTATCCTCCAGTTGCCATTTTTTCAACTTTGCATTATGTTCAGGAGTCCATCTGACAGGAGCTGGAGCACTGCAAGAGTTTAGTTTTTTCCAGGTTCTCTCTTACTGAAGAAATCTGAAATTCCCTTGTGTCCAAACTAGATTTTTCTTTCTCCATTCTCTAAGGACTGATATGAATTCATATTTGGTTGGACTTTGGAGTTTATGGTAAAATGGTTAAGTATAAATCTGAATTTCTGTACTTTGTGGAGAGTTTCTGCAAGTGCTTCAGAACTTTTCCACTGCATAGGCAGTTAATAGCATCATTATGAAAATTTTAGATTTCAGAGTTCATGTAGTGCTAAATTCTATCAAGTGAGCAGCATGGTTGTGTAATGGCATGTGTTTCATTAGTGGCAGCTCTGTGCTTACAGAAATATTGTACCAAAAGTCAAATACCAAGGTATGCAGTCAAGGCCCTTCTGGTTTTGTAAAGGGTAAAGACTTTCATCTTTCTCCCAAATTTCCCATTTAATAATGGAAAATTATGTAATAGATAACTGCAAATACATTTTTCCAGCCCCTAAGAGTAAGAATGTAATTATGTAGCTGAAAAAGTCCGAGCATATAAAGAAGCAAATTCCAGCTAGAACACATTACGTGGCAGGCAGTGTCCTGGTGTGGCTGGAAATCACTGCAGGATGTGATCAGCTTCCAAATATTCCTTATTTTGGTTTGTACACTTTGGCACACAAACTAAACCATATTCTACATTTTCTTCAGCACAGAGCACACCTCTGGTATCTTGTAAAGAATAGCAAGCAGCGATGGCAGAGATTTTTGTGCAAAGTACTTTTTGTGTTGAGTTTTGTATTGCCTGTGTGATACAATCGAAATATGCTGTTGTGCCTCTTTGCAACATGGATCAAACACTGTATCTTGAGTAAGGATAGATAATCGGTGCTCCTTCTGGGGAGATAGAAGATGGTTTAAGGCTGGACTTTCGGCATCAGAGAGATCACTTACATAAGCAGGTTTTATTTTTTATCGCTCTTTTTCTGAAAGGCTATGGAAATGATACACCTTGATCAAAAAGCTGATTGCCCACAGATCTTTTAGGTAGGAGATAAACCCTAATTTTTCTGTATTATTCTCATTTCATAAAAGACATAAGATATTCAGAACAGTAGAGAAAGATGCATTTACAAGAAGAGATACTGTTTGGACCAAGTAATATGATCTTGTTTGATCTTTATTTTGGAGTGTGAGATGAAACTTTTGGATGTGTCTGCCTATTCCAGCAGTGACTGCAGGACAGAACTGTCATTATTCTCCTTGCTGCTGCTTCTGTGGGAAGTGGCTGCCTGCATGAGGAGGAACTTGTCAGTGTAGGTGGAGTTGTTAGGATCAGGCTGCATGGCTGTCAGAAGTCTGGGTGTTGTCCTGCCCATAATGTGCAGATGTCTCAGGTGACCCTCCACTGACATTACTAAGAAAGGGGTCTGGAGCTGGTCCATTAATTTTTTGCCTATGAATCTCAACAACTGACATGAAGACATTGCTCTGGAAAGCATCTGCACCCAGGCAACAATCTAGTCCAGGATGAGAGCAACGACATGATTAAAGTTAAGCATATGCTTATGATATTACTGTGAACAAAGCCAGAGCTGAACGCTGCTGCTCTGCTTTCCTGGGTTTGAACTAGAGGAAATAAACTGCAGATGAAGGGTCAACCACATTCCACTTCTGGATTTTTAGAGTGTCATTAAATCCTACTTGTCCATGCTGTCCTGCTTTATACATACAATTGTACTGCTGGGACGGTAAGGAAAGAGAAAACAAAGATGTGAAAAGAGTTTTTACCTCCTGTAACTGGTTTGCCTATTAGCTCAGCATGATGCTTCAGTGTAGATTGTTTGATATTTTGGAGATATTTGGAGAATGATGGGGCAAGTTTTGCAGCCACAGAACTGGCCAGGAGCACTCTTGTCCTTCATAGATAAGGAATAAGCCTGGTCAGATTAAAATCAATTGCAGTAGATATAAGTGCAGCAAATATTACTATATCCATGACATTTGCAGTAATGGGTGTTGCGGCTCACAGATTCTGAATTATTTTTAGTCCTCAATTTCTTGAAAAACTAAAGAAAAGTCAGTAAGAAATGCCAATGTCTTGCAATGAATAAGCATTGAATTTTAATTCTCTACTGAGAGTATTCATTAAAGGTTTCTGTAAGCCAAGTACTTTATAAAACATTTTTTTTTATTTTATTGTTTTACTCCCCAGATATATAACATTTTGACTGTCTCCAAAACATGTTCAGAAGAAGTTACCATGTCTGGACTTGACCGTATTTATATTCGTTGCTCATCTGTCTTGCAGCAAAATGCACATAAAAGTTAATTTTAGAATAATACTATATTATTCATGGGGTTGCTGTAGGAACTTTGAGTAATACAAACTATGCACACTCTAGTTGCAGAATAGAAATATAGAAACTTCATGCAGAACATAAAAGTAACTTCGAATACTGATTTTAGCTACTAAGACCTGTAATGTAATGATATGGTGGGTTGTTGTGAAAACGAATATAAAATCTAGCCAAATTATTCAGATATACAGCACTGAAAAATCTGGTTAAAGGGCTAAGAGAACAAATGGTAGAATTTATCTTGGACTATACCAATATGACATTAAAGAAGACATCTGTGTCAAATGGAGTAAGGCACTGACAAGTAAAAGTTTTATAGCGGTGTGTATTGGAAAAGAATGCCAAATTAGATTGTGTTATGACTTCACTGGTAATACATTTTATACTTTCTAGACCTTTGATTCCCTGATACACCATGTTCAGTGAGATGCTCTTAGTACTGATCTTTCAACAAATACAATTCCTCTAAAATTCACATTTTATACAATACAAACATGTGTTTACTGCTTTTAATTGTTAAAACAGTGTATAGAGAATATGAAAAAGGTTAATTGTATTCTGGGTGAAATGAGAGAAATCACACAGACAACGCTGGAGTTGTTACTTTATACCATGAGATTTATTGAACAGTTCTCAACACAGTGTATATTAAACAAAATTAGTATTAGAGAATAAGTGGTGGCAGGCAAATGTGGCATAATTATGAACTGCAAATGGTAGCACAGTCCTTTGTTACTTATGCATTTAAGTCATTAATAATAAAAGTCATACACTGAGATGTGGGCGCTGAAAGTACTTTAGGAAATTATAGAACATAATTACATCTTCTCTCCTTTTGGGTACTTTTTTTCCTGCCTGATTTAAATGTTCTATTAGTTTTAGCTCTTTAGACCCTAAATATTCATAGTGCTTTGATCCTTAGCCAGCTCTTGTAAACTGTGGTGGTCTAGATCCTCCTTTCATGACAACCAGAGCAACTTCATGGATTTTCAGCATCTTTCCTATCCTACAGGACTGTCTTGCTTTGTATCTGCTGAGTAGCTACCAGAAGACTTACCATCGAGCTGGAGCTGGAAAAAATATTGAACTTCGTGTGTTTTATCATTTCTATGGAGTCCATGGTACAAGTGACGGTATGGGAAATGTAAATACTCCGGGGAAGACACCACAGGGTAAGGGTCTGTCATTTTGCATTTTCATTCCTGAGCTGGAGATAGCAGAAGGTGACCCGGAGGGCTGCCTGGGGGAAGGTGTCCCTTGATGTAAGTTGACATGACAGACTGGGGTTACTCAGGCATGCTCTGTTTCCTGCCCTGTGATTTTTTGTTGGATTGTGTCCTTGCAGGGCAGGTAACAGCCTTCCATGGTGGCAAGGCATCTCTGCTTTTCTTAGCCGGGTGACCATCCAACATGAGAGGGGTTTTGAACTGTAGAGTGGGGAAGGGACTCGCAGCTGTGTGTGAGAAGAAAGTGTGGTGCAGAGAGGAGAGTGAGTGGGTGGGTGGTAGATGTGCAAACATAGTGACTGCCAGCTGTGGGAGGGGGTGACCTGTGAGAGCAATGCTACTGTGCCCTCAGTGCATTAATGGGGAGGCAGAACTGACAAACAAACGTCCTGCTGCTGTATGTGACAGCTGAACCTAGATGTAGAAAGGGAGCGAAGAGATGACTGTAACCCCCACATTGTGCTGAACAGTAACAAAACATATTACAAGGGCCAAAAGTACTTGGGTGAGATAGAGATTACATAAAATAGTGGCACCCATTTGTTGCGGTGATCGAGCCCACTCACAGGGAGCACGGCATCCAATGGGTGAATTTCCCCAGCCAGGACAGTGGTCCTGAGGGCGGTGCTGCAGGCAGCACAGCTGTCTGAAGGCTCGGCCCCCTGGATGTCACTCTCCCAGACATCTCCTCCCCAGTTCCAGAACCCTCCAAGTTTATCTAGTCCCCATTGGTTAGTTTAGCTATGTTTATGTATAAGTTCTGTTTAATAAGCAATTATTTTCTAGAAGGTTCTTGCCAGCTGTTATCCCTATTAGTCTGTTCAAATATGTTCCTCCCTCTGTTCCCCCTCAGTGGTCACCTGTCACCCCTCGTCATTCTCTTACTGATCTATTCCCTGAGCCCACCCCTGAGACACCTCCCTTTAAAAGTATTGTGCAAACCCATCTCTTGGCCACTCAGGGTGCATCTTTTTTGGGCTGATTAAAACCTGATACTGTTGCCTCAGGTGGTCCTCTCTCGTCCTTTGTCTCCTCCTCTCGCATTGTGAGACCTTAGACTGCAGCCTGCTTCTTAGAAAGAGCCAGAGGGCAGAAAGACCCACTGCTGCTTGCTGAGGTGATTCCCCTGGACAGAGCACTGCAAGTGTCGCCTGCCAGGCCTCTGGGCGGCCGAGCAGACAGCACGACATCCATTCGATGTGTTTGTTGCTGAGTTGATGTGTGATCCTGCAGGGAATTTACCAAAGGGCAGGTCAGCATGAGCATGTGAAGAGGGGGAAGTTGCTGATCTGCTCGAACAAATGCTCTCTTTGGGGTTCACTGAAGGTTCAGACTTCTGACTGAAGGGCAATGTCCTCACTTTAGTGAAGCCAGTGGCAAAACTCCCATTTTTCCAGATGTCTCTCTAGATATCTTAGATATCTTAACAACCAACCAAAAAAAAAAAAAAAAAAGAACTTCAGGCTTCAGTTCTCTGCTGCAGCCACAAGTTATTTTGTGAAGATCATCTGGCAGTGGTATTTTCTTCCTCCACCTGACATGCCCTCAGAGTCTACAGCCTGCTAGAGAGAAGCTGCTTTAGGTGACAAAGTTCAGCCAGTTTCAGGCTGGTGATGTGGAGCATAAGAACACAAGATGTCTTGATTTTTGGCTGAGTATTCCTGGCACATCCCTTTCATCCTGCTCATGCACAGGTGCACAAGTGAAATGTGGCCTTAAGAGGAATGCAGTGAGGGACAGTTGCCAAGTGAGAAAAGCAGGAACACTAAGACCCACATGCTTTTAATTTTATTTTAATATATTTGAATTTTCAATGAAGAATTGTTCGCAGCAATGACTTAAGACTCAATTCCATATAGCTCTTCTTGGCTCCATAAACTTTCCAGACTGAACAGCTTTGTACACTCTGCAAAGCAATTGTCTTTTCTTCTGAGATCTGCTTTAAGTAAGGCTTATTTTATACCAATTTAACATTTCCTCACTGATTAGTTGACACAATTTTATTAACTTACATTGAATGGGTTTTAAATGCAAATTGAACGGTTTAGTAAAATTACCAAACAACTAAATTACATCAGAAGCAGGCTAGATAAATGAGAACAGAAAATGGATGGGAACATCATCACCTGTGAAATAATAAATTAGCAGAGCATCAAAACCCACTTTGATTGTTGTATAACATTTAGATTATGACAGCTTATCGTTCAGGTAAAACCATTAGCTCATTCCAAAGTGCTTCTGTATGTTCCCCAATATAGCATGTGAATTGCTAGCATGGGGAGCTGAGGACAGCACATTAATCTGTCAGGATACAAACATGTGACAAAAAGTTAATTTGTGCACAGAGAGATTATTTACTGTTTCCTGCTGTCGGTTTTGAAACAGGTTAATTTTCCAGGAGCTCCCAACTAGAACAGTGCCAAGAGTCTTCAAATCTTTAAACTGACCTTGGGAACTGGTACAAAATCTTACATATCTAGGCCTTGGTCCTGCTTTCATGTCTCTTTTTATTTGGATTGCTGTCCAAATATAGAGGTCACTTGAAACTACAGGTCCCTTATGACTGTGAGGATTGGAACTAATATATCCCATCACAGGGTGTAATTAGACATGAAAGGCTAATTTAACCATTTGGAGGTTAGTCTAGGTTAACCAATGTGGTTTAGGGAATACTCTGTATAATGGGTGGATTCTAAGGTCAAATAACATTTTTCAGATAACCTTAAGACTGAAAAGTAATGATAAAGTTTAACTGGTAGGTAGTTTAAAGGAAGACCACTGTAACAGTAGTGAGAAATATATACTGTGTGATGTGGTCCCTCTGTGCAGAGAGATAAAGCAACACGGGTATTGACCTGAGCCTGCAAACAAATGGAGGCAGTGGTGCAACAATTTTCATTTGAAAATAAGATATTGTATAGATACAAAAAGGCCTCAGTCCTCACTGAAGCAAGGGTCTCTTAACATCTAGCCAGAGATAATAGGATAGAATGCTTTGAAGTACTATTAAAATGAATAAATAAAAAAATCCTAAAGTCCCAGCATAGCTGGAAGTTACGTTTACTGATTGGGGTGTCCATTGGATGGACTGCATAGGCTGAGGATTGGCACAGTTATGTCCTGTTACAGTGATGGGACATACAGTGTATGTATATGTATATGTATATATGTGTGTGTGTGTTTTTATATATATATATACATATAAATGTATATACAGATTTTTTTTCTATATTACGCTAGAAGGACAGATCTTTGGAACTCTGGAATCACTCTGGAAAGACAAAGTGTACAAGAATTTTGAAAGCACTTGATCTGAGAACTTGTTGTTACCTAATACCTGAATCATCAGACTGGAAAAAAGAGTCCTCTCAGTAAGCTTTGGAGTTCAGAAAACTGGGGCAGTACTGATCTATTTTCAGACACAACACGAGATACAGCAAGGACTGCTATAAGGAAGCATAATGATGAGATTAATATTTTGCCACATTTTACTTCATTTTAAAATACAGTATAATAAAAGCTGCTTCCTGTGAAAGAAGATTGCAAATGAGTTTGGAGTGCATTAGCACACTGCTTTGCATACTAGGGAGCTATATTATTTATATGGTTTGAATTCACCCAAAGAATTTTTTGAATGTGCATAGGAATTGAACTACAGCACAGCCCAATTAAACTGAAACCTAGGAGGGCAGTAACCCTGTTGGAAGATTACATTACCCTTCACTAAACCTCAAAGACCAAAACAAAGAAACCCTTCCAAAGCTGTGCTGGTCATAGGGATAAAATGCTTAAGCAAGGCATCCAATGTGCAAGCTTGAGATTAGCAGGTCTTTATCCTTGTCTGAAATGATTTCATAAAGGGAATCCCAGCCCAGAGCGAGAGTCGGAAGTGCTGTGTACCAGCCTGGGGGCAGGATCGTCATTAGCTGTGGTCTTTATCTGCGCTCTGCTGGTGCTGGCCGAGTCCGGAGGTCAGCCTTTCCCTTGGCATTTAAAGATTCCATTTTAATTAGGTTTAATCTTTTACTACTGTAGATCCAGCTGTATAAATTATTTAAAAGGCAGAAAGTTTTTTTCTCAGTAATTAATGACAGGTTTTTTAACTACGGTAACAGCCTGAGGCTTCACTTTCCTTACGTAATTCTGTAACTGTCTCATGATTACCTAATATAACAACCAACCTCTATGGCATTATAAAATTATAATCAATGGTTTGTACCAGCAGCACTTGAAGGGGTGATACAGCAGTAGTGCTGGATGTATTTACTGTCACAGAGAAAATAGCCTGGGGAGGAGAGAGCAGCCGCCTGTCGAGATTTCACTGCTCAGGAAATGTTGAGAGTTACTAGGATCACCAAGGCTAACCAATTTTATGTCCAGTATTAGTCAGTATTTCACCACACCTGAGAGATCACAGAGACAGTTCGAGCAGACAGAACACCCAGGTGGTAGTGGTAGTAATAAAGAGTCCTACTCAAAAGCCTTTCACCTTCTTTCTTCCATTGTCTGCTTGGTAAAGGAATACTGTTCCATTAAGTGTCCTGTGGATGTTCCTGTGGAGGACTTGCTGTGCTCCTAAATCATCATAATAGCAGAGGTCAGATCCTTAACTGAAGCCTTCTCCTCCATCAGGTATTAGAGAGTCTCTCTTGCGGGGTCTAATCGAAGGATCTCAGATTTCTGAAATGTTAGAGAAATGTAGTTCATCTGTCAAAGCTCAGCAGTGGAAGTTATACTGCAGCAGCCTACACGTCTTTGAACATCATACCAGATATATGATGTCTTTACACCTTGGTCTTAGTTAGCTTTTTGATTGCAGCTAAACTGGAGCCTGTTCCCTAGAGCTTGAAGCCTCTTCCTTCCACATTCGCTGGCAATACTAAAATGATGCCCAGACTTCCAGGATGTGGAATGCATGTGTCCAAGGATACCATGATAGAAGCAGCAGAAGGGCAATTTGTGGCTATGTCCTCTTCAGGTTTTTTGTAACCCTTTGCACTGAAAAGCTAAAGACTAAGATTATCTCGGTGCTTTCTGGGAATCCTAAGGCACGGTAGGAACTGTCATCTATGGAGATCAAAGATGGAATATCAAGAAAGGAACGGAAGGGGAATGGGGCTGACATCTCTCAATATAAAAAGCTCAGCCTGATGTGACATCAGTGAATTGCGTGTGGGGGTTTTTTTTTGTAGTGTTACTCCTCATCCCATGTTGCACAGGAAGTATTGGGAGGAAGCTGGGTAAGGCTTTAACAAGATACTGCATTGTGTGGTTGTCGCGGCTGCCTCTGGCTGCCCGATAGCCAGGCAGGCGACAAGCGGTACGATGCCTCCGGCCGTAGCGGGACAAAGCAAACCCCTTGTCCGCAGTTTGAGCGCTTGCAGTAGCTTCCAAGAGAGCAGGCTGCAGCAGAGCTGTCGTTGTGCCATGAGGAGGACAGCAAAGGAGAAAGAGGGACTCCGGTTTGGTGCTAACAATCCAACTTTATTGCCCGAGACAGCAACATGGGATTAGATCGAAGGGAGAAGCACCACACGGGAGTGAGGAACTCTCGGTGCACGGCATTTAAAACCGGACATGGAAGGGGTGGATTTGGGATAACAAACCAATGGGAGAACAGGGCGTAGCGACAGTTAACAAATCAGGGAAGAGCCAGGGCGTAACTTACAAGAACAACCCAATCATAAACCGAGGACCAGAGATCTTTCCAGAGGGGAAGGAGGAGACTTACAGGAACAACCCAATCACAAACTGAGGATCAGAGAACTTTCCAGAGAGAAGGGAGGAGACGTTGCCAGGGGTGACACCCAGTGGGAGGTGGCTTTAGACTTCAGTCCTGCCCTCAGACCCACCTTCAGGATCGGAGTCTTGGGCGGGGAAATCCAGCCACTGGATGTCACCCGGCCCATCAGTGGGCCGGACCACTGCAACATGTGGTGATGGAATCACCCTTTCTGCTGGTCTTGTGAAGCCCTAGGTGATGACTTTACATTTGAAAGAAAAAAAGAAGACAAAAAATCTGCCAAGATATCTTCTATAAATAGCTCCTTTAGGGCTGATATTCTTTTCATCTTCTCCCTGGCAGTAGAGAGGTATCTGATCTTATATATGTTTGTAGATGCTTCATAAATGTGAAAATCAAGAAAAAATTAAAAATGAAACCCAGTGCTAATACTGTGACTCTGCAGTGTCCCATGAACATATTTTAAGCGTCTTTGCCTACACAGTTGTAAAATGTGGTTTTAGGGGTCTGGTTGTAGAGACTACCCAAGCTGTCATGTAGTTTTCCACTCTGTGTGGAGATCTAATGTATCAGCTCTACATTGCAAAGACATTGGCGAGTTAAAAATGTATGGAATCCATAAAATGCTGTGATCTGTTGGTTACAATGGCAGAAGTTACTGTTTTGGCAGCCTGCTCTGTAACCCCTGAGGCACCGAGGAACTGGTGTATCTGCACATTGCTTCATGCCATTAAGTGAATTAGAGAGAAGATTTGAAAAGGTAAAATCCTGAGCCTCGGGAGGCTTTGCCATCTGCATTTTCCTCCTGCCCCTGCTGCGAGCTGGGATGCAGGTACATAGGCACGGCCAGTGGCCTGACCTTCCTTTGCTCACGGGCGTTGGAAGTGAATGTGAATGACTCAGTGTCTGTCTGAGAATGAATCCCACTCCCACAGTTTGAGCTGGAAGTTATTCTTTTAAAAACTTGTTGGCCCTTAAAGAGCAACTCCATTCACATTTAAATTTTGCCACCCCATGCATCTTACTTTCAGGATGATTCAGGCTGCTTCAGGAGTAAATGAGGGGTGTGTGAGAACAAGCCATAAGAATTATGTTATCCTGATCTTTTGCTCCTGACAACCTTGGTGATGTGCAGTGAAATATAAAGGCTTTAGAGCGTAATTCACTGTTAGACGTTAAAGAGAAAAAGTTCAGCTATTCATAAATTAATATTAAATCTGTTTTCTGCAGCCAGTGTAAGGCTGGTGATGACTCACTTGCCTGTACTTAGTAAAGAGCAATGCTCTCTAAAGAATCACATCCCATCGCTTCTGCTGACAGCTATTAAGAAAAATATTTAAAATACCTCTTAAAATTGTATATGTAATTCTTGGTGAAGTGACATTACATTCTTTTCATTCAGTCATCATCCTGTGCTAGGATTGGAGTTTGTGACACGCTAATTAGCTCTGATTTAGCACAACCATTATTTTTGGAGTTAGTGGTTAGCAAATGTTGTCTAATATTATTACATAACCATTAATATGACTAAGGTAAAAAATGAGTTAAGTAAAAATGGGAGGAAAGTTAACGTGGCAGTTTTGAAATACAAATAGGATTTTGAGTTTCCCAGCACTAAGTCGAATAAAACATCTACACCATCCATATTTAGAAGATCAAGCACGAAGATGGACAATTTCTGATATATTAAAAGGTTCAGTTAAGGGTGAAATTCATTCATTTGCAGATGGACAGCTCCAACTCTGTGCATTATGCATGCTTCGTATTGCCCTAGTCCATGGTATTATGTAGCACGTAGGAAGGAATTTTTTCCAAAGAGATTGAGCCCTGAAAGTCAAAGCTTTCAGGGAAGGGAGGATCTGCTCTGCCTCCCCTGAGGGGTCTGTCATACACTCTTCTATCTTGGGGCAGTTTGAACAGTACTGAGTATCAGCTGACCAGTTTCTCCAGCCTGCAGACTGGTGTGGAGAGGTGCTGCTGAGTTCTGCCAGGGCTCCTGGGTGAAACAAAGTCCTGTTTAAAGTAACGACTTTGATTTTCTTTCTTTTTCCTTTTGCTGTCCTGTTCTCCTGAGAGCTCCTGTTGTGATTTCTGTCCCTTCTGCCTGCCTTCCCCCCTCCTGGGACTGGAGCAAGGAAAGGCAGAGGGTGACATTTGCTGGCTGGGAGATGTTCTATGGACCCTGGATTGCTATGGGCAGAACTGCCTATGGAGGCCAGAAGAAAAGGGGCTTTTTCTTCTTCCACCAGCCAAAAGACTGCTTGGCAGGGAGGGAGTACAGAAAATGCTAAGACCAAAACTGGTACATAAAAATTGAGTCAAGATCCCCCCAAACTGGTTTTCTCATTTTTCTTTTATGCAGTGAATTGTCTGAGACCTGAACCCAGGACATGGAAAGTTGTCTCTCTCCTATGCCCTTCACCTACACAGGCTGCAACTTAAAGAGCAGAAAGATCAGCCAGCCTGACCCAAATACCCCGTGTCCCTCTCAGATCACCACAGCAAAGTAGGACAACATAGAATAAAGGGGGCATTCCCACCAGAAAGATCCAATAATGCTTTGGGGAAAAAAAGGATTTAAAATGTTCTTTTAGTGGTGAGTTTTGGTGATTGCTTTGTTCTCTATTTATGAAGGATATTTTGCCTGCAGGGATGATCTTTGCTTGTCTATCTAAGATTAAGCTCCAAAAGTTCATGACTAAAAAGCTCATCTCTGTTCATCTGTATTCCTCACCTTGAACATGCAATCTGATGAGTGGTTTCGGTATAATCACAGAGATGGGTTTTGACTTGGCTGAACTAAGCTCAAGACTTATCTCCAACTAGCAGGAGGTGGAAACACTGCTGGGATGGTGTGTTTGTCAGCAGGAGTTGTAAACTGTTTTTGTGCCAGCACGCCGACATTCTGTAGTGTTTGTCTCGCCAGTCTATGCAGAGGAGGAGAACAATGCTCGTGTAGCAGGATCCACTCAGGAGACTCTCAGGTGGATACACTGACAGTTCAGTTCAAGAAGAAGATGGCAGAGGGATTTCTGAGAGCCACTACCTCGCATGCCTGATGTCAGTTCCCCGCCCCACTGTTCTTGTGCTGTCTGGGCATGGAACAGGGAATAAGAGTTATTTGCAAGGAGACACCTGCACTTGCTGGTTTGACAGTGCACGTCGGGGTGTGCTTCAGTAAGAGGCTGCAGGATTGTCCTTGTAGGTTGTCAGTTCAGTTCTGTTCCCGCAGTGCATCACTCCTGATGCAGAGGGGAAGCAGGCAGTGGGTTAATCCAGCCTGGCCACCTACTGCTGCCTGGTCAAGCTGCTTTGTTTTCCCTGTGGAATCCCTTATTCCTGGTCACGGAGTGCTTGTTACTTTTCCCTATACCTGCCTTTTGAGGACTCACAAAAATGAGCAAAGGGAAGGAGAGAGGAAGTACCTTCTAAAATCTTACTCTACCACCATGCAGGTTCTTCACTATGCAATGGTACAGACCTGAAAACCTGTGAGGCACAATTAACTGCATTTAAAATGTTACCCAGCATCAATTCCTAAAGGCTCTATGATCTAAAAGGAATATGTGCTTCCTGGGCTCCAGCAGTGATCTAATTTTCTGTGTAAATATTCAAACAGGTTTGTTACAAAAAATTAATCTCTAAAAATACTGGTAAAATTTTGATTACTACGAAGCTTTACAAGGGATTTTGAGTTAACGACCCAAACTAATTAAGTGAAATTTTCCTAATTTGTTTATTATGTTAATGATCTGAATTAATTTATAGTAATTTAGCATGTATTACTAAAGATTTATTATGTTTCCCACCAAATGACATAAGAGCTATAAATCCCATGGTTAACTGTAATTAGTAGAGACATATTTATCGAAAGGGATAATTACATCTGATAAAAGTTCTTCAGTTAGGCTTAATTAAAACAGATTATTCCCCCATAAATGAAAAGTAAATATGGTAATTACTGGATAGATATTCATTGCAAAAATGAATATCTCAGCTTTTTAATTTTCTAAAGGTGTGGGTAACTCAACTAAATAACTGATTGTTTCTCAATAAAGTTGGATTAACAATCCCTAGGAAACAGATATTTTTATAGGAGTAAACATTTTGCTAGCTAATGACTAAAGAATACACACTAGTCAGAAAAATCAACCATTCACTTTTTTTTTTTTTTTTTTTTTGAGTGGACTGTTGGTGCTTTGAACTAATGAAGAGCATGCTAGGAAAATTATATTTTCTTACAATAAGACTGCTCTCAGTTTATCTAAGTAGCAGGACTGAGGAAAAACCACAACTTTTGCTGTTGATAATATGGACTACAGTTTCTTAGGTATACACCAAATTTACAGTGGTTTCTGATGTTAACAATTTCTTTAATACACATCACTGCACATGGGGAGATTAGATTGTAAATCTGTTTTTTCATAATTTATTAATACACTCTGTTAAAAGCACTTTCTGCAGAGCTGTCACTTGTAAATCAGATTCAAAAGAGGGGTCAGAGCTGAGAGTAGCAGAAATGTAAATATGCAAAACCAGATCCTTTTCTTGGCTGAAATTGCTTATTAAAAATACTTGAAGACGTGGGGGAATAAGTGGGCTCTAACTCCTTGATTCACAGTTGTCTGGATATAAATTAGTGGAAACAGAGACATTTAAACTCAGATCATTGCCCCAGAATGTGGCTTCCTACTGAAGAATTAGGACAGTGTTTTGGCTGGAGGATGGGTTGGTTTTCCCCACAGTACTTAAATTTTCCAACATTATTAATATGCTATGTGAATTGGCTGCAATTTGGCATGTCACTGAGAGCTACTGCTGTGTCTCCTGGGATTTGTAATTGTGCTGGTACACAGTGAAGGATATAAAATTTTGGGACTGTATATGAAGTACTTCCAATTGTTGTAGCTTGTGCAGGGTTTTGTGGATGGAAATATGTGGGTAAGCTCAGGCAGCTGACAACTGTAGTTGCCCAAGTCTTCTGGGAGCACACTCCAAGGCCTAGCTGGGAAGTGTTCCAGGAAAATGCTGATGAGCAGAGTGGCTGGGGAGGAGTGGGGGTTCACTGGGATGCAAAACTACGGAGTGAAAACTTGTTTCAGATGTGTCTTGTTCACATGTCCAGAAGGTCTGGAAGGAACTGGTGATATTTTGGTGAAGAGTGTGTATGCTAAGAAATGAAGATTTTGGTGGTGTGAGGTACACTATTTACAAATTTAGATTCAATTCTCTCAGTAACTCATAATAAAACAGGAACAGAAACTTAGAATATGTCAAAGCTCTCTTTCACAGGTGGCTGAAGCCCTCTCTCCTCCTGCAGGCACTTCCAAACCCACGTTTGGGACTCAGACCTGTGATATGGCAGGAGCCTCACCCCAGTGCAGCACCCCCCTGTACTCTTTCCCACAGTGTTCAAATGAAACATTTCCCTTTGGCATTACACAGCCACACTGCATCAAGAAAATCTTTTCAACCTGTTGTTACAAAGAAGCATTTCTCATGAAAAGGTGTGACCTGAATTTCAAGGTTAAGCAACAACAAAAAAATAAATAATCCATATAGTGAAGCCAGTATTACTTTCTTTTGGTCATATGAAATGCTCTGGATCAATGCAAAATGAATTTTGCAGAAATCTCCCAACAAGTATTTCAGGTTGAGCAAGACAAGTCTCTTCCATCTCCTTAACATGGTTTTCATTGATCACTTCCACACAGACAGCACAGGGTGAAAGTGAAGGCTGGGGTCAAGAGGTGTACCTTGAAGTCCTAGGAAGGAAGGAAACAAACAGTTAAGGCTCATTTACTGAAAGGAGCTGATTTCTACAGCTGCTATTTAAGAACACATTTTGCTTTTTGCAAAAACAATCCCTGTACACAGGAGGAGGCTAGAAATCTTTGAAATCTCGGAGCAATAAAAGGTTTTTTTCCTATTTTGAAATGAAATTAACTGAGGCACAGTATTAAATTAGACTACTATGCTGCATTCTTGGCAAATATAATTGTACAGACCTTGTGTTTACCTGCTCTTTAGACAATTCATGGTGTATGTAACTATTTGACATATAACTGACAGTCAGTGATAAGCATAACATAATTAATGGTAAAAGATGAAGAGATATTTAATCCAAACTGAGTTAAAACTCCAGCATACATTCATTATTACTTGCCACTGGAATTAGGAGCATTTCAGCAAGTCTGTGTAATATAGCACAATTTCCACAGCTTGAAAACCCTGAACATGCAAGTGGAAAGGTTTGTGCTTCTGCTTTTGTATCTAGAAGAGAGTAAAAGGGAACAGTTTGCCTGGACTGCTCCTCATTTTCCTAACTGGAAGGAAATTATTTAGGAGAATATTTTTCAGGTAATATATCTGGGTTTTGCTGTGGATTTCAGACCATTGCAAGGAACTCAGGACCTTTTGAAATGCTGCTTTTGAAGTTCCCTTTAGTGAATTGAGCTAGGGCACTCAAAAGAGTACTTAAATTCCAGTGCTGTTGGAAAGGCTGTGATATGAATCTCAAGACTGAATTATGCGAGTGTATTCTAGGTTTGCCATGCAATTTGATCATCGTCCTTAGAGATCATCAAGATTAGCAGCTTTTTCAGCAGGGATGCTCTGTACCCCTGCTCCTCCACTAACATCAGTCCTGGTCCTTGGGAACTCAGTAGACTTTGTTCTATGGTGTTTGACTCCCTGCTCATGTAAGAGAGAATTATTCTGAAGTGACTTGTACGAAGTGAAGGAAAAATCACAAGCTGAAGACACCAAATGTGACTGTGTCAAACAAGCCTGGTGATACGTTACAGAACAGAGCCTGGGCTGAGACTAAAAAAGGCTGTACAATGGAGGCTGTGATTTCTTCAGAGCAAAGAGAGAGCTGGTGCTTGCTTTGTGAAGCAGCTGAAGAACCTGATTGTCATAGTTCAGTGTTGGTGGATTCTTGGAGTTAAATTCCGACTAAACCATAGTAGGATCTGGTTCACTTTAAATTGTAAGGAAGTGTTTGTATCTTTGTTTTGACAGGCTGTTTCCCATGTTTTCTCTGCTGTGTGACCTGGGTGATGAACGCACACCTATGAATTTATTATTATTTTTTTTTTAAATCAGAAGAATTTTATTTATCATTCTTTCGTTTTTCCCATACTGAATGGCAAAGACAGGACATTTCAGAATGGTGAGTTGGAGATAATCAATATGTGTGTATAGATATGCTTGTGTTTCCCCTTAAAGACTTTCCTGTCTTGACATCGAGTTTCATCTGCCGTTTTATTTATGTGCGAGTACTCAGAACCTAAATCATCTGTGAGGTATCTGGACCGGTTTTGTATATTCAGTAAAATTTGTCACTGGAGGAGTCCCATCAGTTTTCCTCTCACCTGTGAATGCAGTGAGCAGATCCCATGATGGTCCCTCCCTGTGCTGGGTTTGCTGCCTCTGGCCCTGTTAGTGGGCTCAGGAATATCACTGTGTCTCATCCCAGGACATCTGAAGCTCTTGATGAGGAATATGACCCATATTTGGGTCAGCTTTTCTGAAGTGGAGGTAAAATAGTTCACCTAGGTCATTCCTCCAGTTTATTTGTGAGCCAAGATTTCTTTCAATAGCCATGTTGGTGCATTCTCACAGTTCTGTATTTATTTAAGTGCCTGCTAATTCTTTTCTTTGTTGCAGTTTTAGCCAACCAGTCAGAGTTAAAGGACCTAGCTCTTTCAGTCCTCTGAAAAGCCTGTTAAAAATTGCTGTCATTTTTTTCATTTCTTCCTGTCTTTAGTACTGAAGTGAAGATAAGCAATAGGGTACATGCCACAGTAAGTGCTTTGGCAATTTCATATCCAGTACCGTGTTGGTGCTGGTAACTTGTTACTAGTAATTTTATTCATTTATTCTGCAACTTCTCTTACTGACATTTCAGTTTGACACAATTTCTCAGACATATTTCCTGTGCAGAAAAGGAAAAAAAACCCTGACAAACTCCCACAAAAACCCACTCTGATATCAGAACATCCTTAATCTCTTCCATCAAGAAAGCTGATGCAAAGTATGCAGCTATGGCTGGATTTTTCTCCCTCCTTTTTTTTTTTTTTTGTTAATTTTTGCAATGGTTTTATCTTCTTTCAATCTTTCTTTAATAGCTCAATTTCTTATCAGCCCCGCAGATTCTTTGGTAGGATTCCTTTTGGAGTTGCGGATTGAAAAATTTTTTGCTATTTACTTTTTGTGTCTTTGGCATGTTGATTTGTTTTTGTTCATTTGATGTATTTTTGCCTACTTTATTAAACTTCCTATCTAATGTTTCTGAGTTGAACTTTTAAACAAGGACCTCTTATTAGCCCTTTTTCTTTATTTTTTTATCCTGTTTGACCACATTGCCAATTTATTTGATCTTTTTGAAAGAATAAGTAGCAAGTATTTCTTCTGCACATCTCCTATGGTTAACTTAATAGTTCCCATGCCTCCCATAAATGCCTTGCCTTTTATCTGCAATTTCTTAGTTTCCTAATAATAATAACTTCTAAGCAGCTCTTGTTTTTAGAGTTAAGCATTACTGCAGCTCTAATTTCCCTTATGGCATCACTTAGTTACATTGTAAAGAATGTTGCTGCTGACCCTCCTACGCATGTTCGTCATTTCCGCTCAGAGGAATTTTCCGGAATAAATATTTTCATCTCAAGTATTTTCCCAACTACATGTTGACTGTTTGCTCTCTCTGATCTTGCATCTAGAACAAGCAGCTTTTCTGGGGTCTCCAGCGTCCTGTCTCCTCGTAGGTTTAGTTTTGCCTCCTTGGCTTCCCTCCTGTCTCTCTTGGTCTTGCTGATACTCCTGCTTGCCATCATACTAACTCTTCTTCAAGAGTCTGCTGATGTTCCCACAACCAGCTGCAGGATGTATTTATTGCTATTTATTACTTTAGTATAGTGTTCTTATATCATTCGCCTTTTACCAAAAAGTAGGGAATGTTTGAAATATGTCTTGGAGAGGAGGGAAAAAGGTGGACTGGCTGCTTCTTGTGCAGAGAAGTCTGGGAGGTGTTAGGAATGGTCTTTTCTTTAGAATTCTTTTTAAAAGCACACAAAGCTTGGGCTTTTATCTAAGAAAAGGAAAGAGCTCCTCTTTTCCTGAGCAACTCTATTTGTAAGTGAAAAGAGCTTACCCTAATCCCTGCAACAAGAGGTGATGAAAACCAAGAAATCCAACAAGAAAAGGCCTTTTTCTGCAGCAGCACAAGAATCCTTGGGCCACTTGATTATTCCTTTCTTCAGCAGATTAAATTACAAAATCTCTTGAATATTCTTGACCTATAGTTGAAGAATATGACTACTCATCCTCAGTATTACATTTCCCTATGGAATGCCCCATCCTCTGACAGCAGAAGGGTCATTGTAAGAGACTTAATAGTGCCTGAAGGTTTATTAACCTCCGAGGGAAAAAACAGCTTGAAGACAATGATTGCTAAAAGCCAGAGCATTTTCTTTGACATATCACGCCAGGCAAGACTGGATTATGGCTGTTATTGAATTACTTACTATATAGAAAGAAGCGATGAATTGATCTTGTGAATTTATTTTTCAGAAAATGTTTTAATTTCAGTGTGTGTTCCTTCCTGTTTGGTACAAAGAAAAGCTTTGTGAAACCTTCTTGGGAGTGTAAGTTAAAATACCATTTTAGAAATTGAGGGGATTTTGAAACTTTTAATTTCTTTTGTGATGTGTCAGTAATAAATCATAATATGGCATGCATAATATTGTCTTACAAAATATCTTACTCCTTTTAATTGGGACTGTTTAACTCTTTAATTTCTCTGTGAGATATCAGAACTGATTTAATTTTGGGAAGACTGTCCAGATATGCCTGATCAATGTGAATAGTTCTCTCCTTTCAAGGCAATGCTTTGTGTTTGTGAGGTTGTTCTTTGCACATTTCGTAAACTCTGGTAGCGTGAAGTTTGAGTGATGACTTTTGAACGGAGTGTTTGGGGCTGTAGTGCCAAAAATGTGGTATTTTCTATAGTTTGTTTTTTTCTGTTGTGGTTGTGGAAGCCATGGGATTGCCTCAGATTGTGTGTGCAACCTCATAAGTCACTTCTAGCAACCTTGGTCTCACTCAAGTTACACTAATCTGGCTTCAGGACAGAAATCAATCTAAATGCAAATCTGATTTCTTTAAGCTGTGTTTCCCTCAATAATTTCCTTCTTTCCCTTGCTTTTGCACACACACCTGGTCCTTTGCACACATGCAGACAACAGCCTAGTACACGCAGCTAAATTATAAGCTAATCAATCTCTGTGCCTGGAGGAAAATTGAGAGATTGTTTATTTCCATACATAATTACTCCTTATTAAAGGAGCAAGAGAACTCTTGACAGGAAAAATTATTTTCTTGCGTAAGTAATAAGAGAAAGTGACAGGCACACATAGGGAATGAATGGGAACACAGCAAAACTCTTTAGTGAAGAGGATAGGTAGCTTTTGTGTTTTTTTTTTTTTCTACAGAGATATAGGTGATACTGCCAATGTTCAAAGGACAGAAAAGGGATATAGCATAAGCCCCTGTAGGCAAGAAAACTCTTCCATGTCATGGTGATAATACCATGGGGAAATCCTGCATACCAAAATGAACAGAACAATCAGTTAATACCCACTCCAGGCTGATACATCCTGGAAAGCAGAGGGACATTCAAATCTCTGGCTGATAGCACTGAGATGCTCCAAGTTGGACAGGATCAAAGACACAGTGTATATATTCACCGGAGTAGAAAGTCCTACTGTAAATGGGTAATGCTCTCCCTGGAAGGACAGGAGTTGAAATACCGAGTGGCTGAATACAGGGAGATACCTTCACTGCTTAACAGCTGTGAGCAGAGGGAGGACACTCTGTGTCTTTACCAAAACACTGAACAGCAGAGCCAGGAGCTGAGCAATGCACTCCTGTGTGTTTGGGCCGTGCCCACTGAGCCATTCCCCACCTCTGACCCTGACATCCAGTGGTGCCAACCTGTTTTCTGTGTAAGAAAATGACTAACCAAACTCTGGAGAAATTGCAGCTAGATGAATGAGGACTTGAAAGAATGAACCACTTTCCCCCTTCATTTTTCTAAGAAGCAAGAGGACTGAAAATGTCAGTTTTGCTAAGTTGATTTAAGAGAAGTCTTGAATTCTTTGTCTGACAAATAAGAAGCAAACTGAGATAATGTCAGAGAGCAGGTAGGGAGTGCGTAACAAAATGCATTACAGAAATGCAGGAACAACAGTGATTTACTGAGGGCTGTTACAACAAAGTGACTTACCAATTCATAAATTCACAGTAAGCTTGCTTTTGTATTATCTCTGCTATCGCCAGTCCTTAGGACTGATAAAGCACAGCACAAGTAATCTCCAGTCCTTTCAGTCTTTGTCCCCTGAATCGCAGACTTCCTTTCTTTATGCTCATGCTTCACTTTCCCCCTTCTGCAGGTGTTTGCCGCCTTTCTGTCCATCCTTGCAGCACTGAGCTGAGCACAGGAGAAACAGGAAAGGCCTGTAAGCTGCTCCTGCAGCTCAGTGTAGCTCCCAACCCCTCTTTCCTCACCTGATGGCTTTGGCTGAAGGCAGCACCATGCACACAGCGGGGGGACAGGCACATTTGCCCTCCAGATCATGCTGAAAGATAAGTGCTGCCAAGACAATGCCTTCCCTCTGATTTTACTTCTCAGGCCTTGCAAGCACTTCTGAGCCACAAAGTGCAGTGTGAACTTCCTTCGCTGTTTCACACAAAATCAATTTTTTAAAGCAGACCAATTACAGGAATGTTTACAGCATTTCTCCACTACAGCTAACATTAAACATTTAAGAGCTCTCCTCACGAGCCAGACTGGAATCCAGCCCTGTACATGCTGGGGGGGGTCACTGACATACGCCAAAGTGGTCCTTCAGGAATCAGTGTAGAGCAAGCAATGGGAATGCAACTGGCTGGAAGCCCTGCCAGGAGCTACAGCCTGCTGAGCAAGGGAGCCTTGGCAACCCCTGGACAGGACTCTCTGAGGATGCCCAAGAGAGTGCAAAAATTCATTAAGAACCCAAGCCATGTTCTGGCTTCCTTCATACTCTCTGCCTGGAATGACCTGTGGAGAGAGGCACGGGCAATTGCTTAGCACAATAAAATAGCAAGCAGCCTGCCATTGTGTGAAGTGCCTTGTGTGGCTGGGAATAAATCTGTGATGTGCTGAGGACTTCTGTATTTTTTTTAATGTGTTGGTCATGACAGAGAGTGGCTGTAACATGAGGCTTGAAAGCAAAGTGTGTGTGCTGCATTATCTTGTGGAAAGGGGAAAGCACTGAGCAATGCTGTTCAGTGTCCCTGTGACTGGCTGGAACTGGATAGAAGCTGTACCCATCCAGCACCTATGACACCTTAGACCTTTCCTGAGTAAAGTTTAGCACCTGAAATGCTGAGTCACCAGAGAAGGGAATGAATTAGGGCCAAAGGAGTGAAAGTCACATCTGCTTTGCTGTCCCTGGTGTCACCATGAATCTGCAGGCTAATTTATCTTCAAGCTTGTTAACCCACTTGGAGAATACTCACAGTGCAGCTGTACTGACCCAGGGCCAAGGAGAAGAGGGGCTGGGTAGGTGCTGTGTGCAGGTAGCCCCTGCTCAGCTCTGGGCTGCTGCTGCTCTGCAGGGCTGCCTGGCTGCATGCAGGCTGAAGACCCAGGGTGAGCTGGCGCCAGTGATGCTGCAACAAAGATCTGCGTCAGAGCTCTCCATGGTATTTAGCTGATTCCCCTTGAACATCAGGAGTGAGGCTACATCTGAGAAGAATCATTACTGAAACCCAGTTTGGCTTTTTCTTGGTGGCAAACCCAAATCTGAGGGATGAGCATAGGACAGAGTTCAGCCCCTACCTGTGTTAGAAGTGTTACGCTGTTCTGGTTTCACAGACACTGAAATAATTGCTAAAATTATAAATCAACCCTTTTATAACACCATGCTGATTATTTATACTGTGCCAAGACAAGTCTTTCTCTTAAATTCTCATGCTGCTTTTGATTAAGATGAATCTTTCCTGCTGTTTGCATGAGATGGCAAAAGCAAACACACCATCACCTTTAATTCAGAACAGACAGGTTTAGTCATAGCTGAATTTTACACCAGTGCAATTTTATAAATTTCCATTCAGTTACTGAAGATTTGTACCTGCTGAAATGGAAAAATGCCTGCTTGATGTGTAGATTAAGGCTTGGGAGCAAGGAGCACAGAAATGTGAAGCAGAAGCTGTTCCATGGGAAAGGAAGAGAAATGAGAAAGAAGATTTATCCTGCTTTAACCTAATGTTGTTAATCTATACTGGCCATTATAATCTTGAGTATCCTGCTTAGTGAAGTATGCAATCTGTAGTGCTGGTCCCTGCACAAGCAGTGTATCTAATATAAAGGACTGGCTCAACATCCATCATAATAATTACTGTGTCATAATTTTCTGCCCTTCCTACCTCTGTTGCAAAGAGATAAAGGAGGCCTTTCAAGTGTTTGAGAATTTTTGCTAAAAATTTCTCATTTCTTCTTTTAATATGGAAATCTGTGTTTCTGCCCTATTTATTTTGCAGGTTTGACCTGAAATAATGAAATATACTTCACTGGGGGATGTAGAAACTTAATTTGAATAGCTGAAACCGTGTCTATTTCATTTAATATCTGAATTTGCTCTGCTGCACTTAACGGGAGCACTAGGCATATTAGAGGTTTCATTTGAAAAATACTGTCCCCAAAAAAATCCTTAATTCAATGATCCACAAGTTCAGACACTGCTTGACTCTAAAATTATATATGAAGAGGTTATACATGATCATTGCAGTTCAGAGTAGTTGAAATTTGATCTCTCTTTAAGTGTTTTGTATAAAAGGAGATGAAGCAATGAGCGCTCCCCCATCTGTGAGACAGCACCACTCAAAGCTAGTGTTTTGGGCCCAACCTTGTGCATCTGTGCTTGCACCACCTTCTTGGCTTGATATTTTAATTTACATTGTTAATTCACATAGCTGTGAAATAGAGCTTGAAAGTGTGATGTGCATGAAAGCAGCCTGATGAACATGCACAGGACTGCAGCTGCACTTGGTGGGCTCTTGCTCGAGCAGGAAGGGTTGTGCAGCAGCTGCTGCCAAGCACATCCACCCTCGCTATGTGGCACCTGGGGAAGATGTGCCTGTGTGGGCAGCACAGTGGCTGAACAGGGCTGTTCCTGTTTCTGCAGGAGTAGCTGATGCCCAGGGCTCTCTGCACTGGACCCTCAGAGCATTGGTGCTTAGTTTTTCGTGTTTTTGTCTACCACAGCCCCCAGGCACATTTTTAATGTCACTGATAAGCGACATTAGTGATAAGTGATACTTTGCTCAGGTTTCTCTGTTGTTTAAAGGCATCATCACAATTAGTGGGTGTTGTTACAGGAAAGACACTGCAGCCTGCAAAACAATGATTTGTGTCTGTGTTTGGGATGCCTTGGTGAAGCCCAAAACCAGTGGGTGGGACCTGAGCCAGGACACAGGACAGTACATTCAAAGACCCTAAACTGTATCAAAATTGAGTGATACCTTTTGGAGATTAAAAAGGCCTGCACTTTTACTTTACTACTTCAGTAAGGGAAGTCCACATAATGGCTTTTATTACAGAAAAATATAGTTCCATCACTGAAAAGCAATAAAGATTTCTTTGTAAATGTACCGTAGTAAGTGTTACTGAAGAAAATACAAAGTCTCAGTTCCACAAAGGGATCCACTTGACAGAAAATGTAATTGGGATCAAGACCTGAGCTGACCTGTTCTGTACTCTAGTTGTGTGGTTGGTTTTGTTTATACACTTTGGTTTTATTTTTAATTATAGAAACACTTTCTGCCTCTAGGTGTTTTTAAAACTGCAGCTTTTTGATGTGTGGGTGCAGAAGAAACAAAAAATAGCTTTGGACTGTGCTTGGGAAACACAGCTAACATGCTCAGCTATTGAAAGAAAACAAAATAGTGGAGAGTGATGTAAGCACCAAATCTTTCCATTAAGTCTGTGAAGTTTACTGATAATTTCTTTGGTTTTAAGAATTGTCATCTTTTGCTTGTTGTGCACCTTTTTTTTTTTTCATGTGCTGTTGTATGCAAGAGCTCTGGAAACGGTGTACCCATCTTTACATGTGAGTTGTCTTACCAAGAGCTGAGTAGAGCCTGAGTACAGTTTCATTTTTCTCTTAACTCTGTTGGGTGCTTGTGCAGGGACCACGTGCCTGCCCAGGCAGAATTCTGTTGCTGCACAAAGTGTGGTTTCTGCAAAACACATAAAATAGTATTATCTCCCACTTCTCTCAGCTACAGTAACCCTAACAAGTAAAAAAAAAAAAGAAAAATCAAACAGGAATGTGATGTTTAAAATGATGACATCTCTCTTAAAGATATAAAAACTAATAAGCTTGGATATGAGCCCTGAATATCCCACTGTGGGATGAGCTGCCATCCCCCAACACAACCTGGGAGAGGTTCTTCTACCACAGAGGAAAATTCAGCAGCCTCTGTATCAAATGTTGAGCTCAGCTGCAGCTGTCATTAAGACTATATTTTTGTACATCTGAATATTGAAAACCTTTTAAACTCACCTAATATTATTCTATTACTGGAACAAATCTAACAGTAAATTGGAAAAAAAAATAGGTACCGTCTAAAAAATATGACTTCCCCATCCATTTTCAGCTTCAGCATTATGCAAAGATGACAGTTATCAGCTATGTAGAAGAGCAGCTATATTAAATGTTAAATAACCTTTAACAGCACCAAATATTTAATCATAAAAATTAAATTGACAGTGGTGTGGTTCACCTAGTATCCCCTCGAAAGCTTGACAGCATCATTTCTCATATATATTGATAAGTACAAGACATCCATAAAATCGTAGGCTCTGTAGCTGCCTATTTATGAGAGGCTATCTAAAACTCATTCATTGCAGGTAATATCAGTAAGTCAATTCAACTTAGTCTGATAGCTCATAACTTTTCAGACTGTTGTATTTACTGAGCCATGGACTATCCTTTCTTCAAGTGTACTTGAGAAAATGACTTGTACTATAAGACTATTTCTTCTCAAAGTATAATTAAGTGCTTTAAAATGAACTCCAAAACTGCAAATTCAAAACAGTATTAGACCTAGGTAATAATATAAAAAATATTGCTTTAATAATGCTTTGAAAGTTGCACTGAGTATTGGCAGTATTTCTCTATCTGTAGTAACCCACCCAGAAAATCATCAGTGGGAGCCTGGTGCCAGGCTTGGTGCCAGGCATGTTTCACAGGGTGGCAGAAGTCCCTGTAATGGAGCAAATAAAGTGCCACGTATGAATGGGAGGTATTGCTCAGAAGGTGATGTACATGACTGTGGGTGGAGAATCAGCTTTACAGAGAGCAGCAGCAGGGACAGATCACTTCATTTGGTGGATGTGAAAATGCCCGGCCAAATTCAGACCTCCCAAGCAGTGAAAGCAAGTCTGTTGATGATGTTGATTGCCTGTATTAGCTACTGGCTGGTAGGGTTTGTTCTAGAGTTTGATCCTGGTCCTGCCAAAGTAGAAGTAAAATTTTGTGCTTCTAGAGCAATCCCTTACAATGGGAAACGTTCATTTCATGTCTGATGTTCTGTCAGCACAGCAGAGATGTACACAATAGAAATTCTCAAGTAAAACTGTCCTGTAAATGTTCTGATGGTGCTTTTTATGAAATTGGCTTGGACAGATTGTTTTTATTTGCAATTAGGAAATAGGATTAAAACCTCATAGCAAAACTCCCATTGACTTTAATAATCTTTTCACTTAGGATAAGAGCTATGTATAGAATTTACTTGTAAATAGAATCATCAGGAAACTTGTAAATATTAGCAATTATTAAAGTGAGTCAAATAAAATCATAAATGCCCAGAACTGAAGCATGAAACTGAGGCAGAATTTGGGCAATAATATTCCTAGCTGGGGGACCTTCCCTTTGCTCTCCTGTATTGCTTTTCCCCTCTGTTCACCTGAATTTTCTGGTGCTGTCAGAGGCTGAAGGTAAAACTAGAGAGAGACTTTATTTCCCTTTCTGTTAGCAGTGGTCAGCTTTGCTCAGCAATCACTTCTGTCCATAATTCAAGCGGTGAATTGCTGTTTTGGAGGACTTCAGGGTGGAGAACTGTGTTACCAAGCTGTTTCATTATTTTTAAATTTCTGTTTCATTGCTTTCTGGCTTCTGATGTTTAGACAGAATTAGGTTTTAGTACTGAAACCATTTCCCCTGGAGCCTGCAAAGGAGAAGCTGCCTGCCCCTCCTTCATGTGCAGGGAGAGGGGAAGCCTCCAGCTATGGGGGGCCAGGATCTCTATTGGGCTGTGTGAGTGAGTGGCAGAACGTGTGTCACTGCTGTCCCTGACAACAGAAGGCTGCTGAATTCCCTGCTCCCAAGGGACTGAGAGCTGGGGCTGGGGACAAAAGCTCTTTACAAACATGGGAAAAATAGCAGGAGGTAGGTTGAGGGAATAGAGAGAGAGAGATGGTGAAGAGTATCAGAGAAAATACTTGTGATTCTGCCCACAGGAGGAAGGGTGTGCAGTCTGGAAGAGGGGTACTAGTCTGTCCAGGAAATTTTAAGTAATTCAGATGTGAGAGCAGTAATCAGAAGACAGAGCAGTGCTTTTAGCCATGAAACTACAGCCCAGAAGTCTCCTTCAGAGAGACGTGTAGGACTGCACAGGAATGACACACTTCTCTTGCAAGAAGGATTTGGAGTGTGGATGGGTTTTCAGGGCTTTTTTTTTTGTCCCTGTTATAGAAGTACTGGTGGCAGCAAACTTGTTATCTGAGAACAAAGGTATTTACAGCAGCACATCAACCTCAGCTGGCTTGGCATGTGTGGAGCCACAGCCTTGCCTGCCTCGCAGAGCCAGCATCTGACAGATAAGAACCAGCAGTGGCTGATCTGCAAGAGATCAGTGATGGGTGCTCAGATGTAAAGCCTCTGTCAGCCTGATAAGTACCAGGACTGAATGGTGTCATCATCTGCCTCATGCCATAAAATTCTAACAGGAGCAATTGCCACGCCAGCAAGCAGGGAGAAAAAAAAAAAGAGGAGATGTCCTGGACTTGAAGGTCAGAGGAAGGCAGACAAATACATGAAATTTGGATGCCCAGATACGTGCAGGGGCTGTGACAGCCTGGGCCAGAGCAGATAAAAGGTATTCTGTACACTGGTTCCTCACCAGAAGTGGTCAAAGGGGAATATCAGGTATTCTGCTGGGAAAGTTCCATGTGAATTGACTTCAAGTCAGGCAAATTTGACAAAGACATTATATTTTTTTCTGGACATCACACCATGGGCATGGCCACCACACAGGGTCCCACAGCTGGAGCTGGAGGCCCCACAGTTGTCCCTTTGCCCAGATTGGTTGTTGCTCCTGTGACTGCTGGAGGAACTTGCTGCTGTGTTGTACAGGAACCCACAGGCAAAACCTGTGCTGTGGAGCTCAAGAGGGGAAGGTGATTTCCACACTTGGTATATTGTATTGTCTTGATTGAGTACAAAATTGTGATTTCTGAAATTTTTCGCAGCACCACTGCCTTCATTCGGAGTTAGAGCTGTGGCATAACATAGCTGCCACTGTATGATAAACTTGAGTTCTCATATCATGCTCATCATGATCAAAATGCTTTGCTGAAGAGGAAGGCTACTGATTCTATCCCCATTTTCTAGATGTAGAAATGATGACAAAGAGAGATGAGTAGATTTAACCTGCAGATAAATTGATTTAGTGAGACTTAGCAAAAATGGTCACAGTTCCATTGTCTCGGCAAACTTGAAAGCACAATACACTGGCGGAGCAAGAGCAGGTCTTTGCCTAACGTGTCCATGAAACACTTGATGTTTGTCTTTCTCTGGGGCAGGGATGTCACTTGCTGACACTGCTGGTAACGCACACAGGTGTCTCTCATGGCTCTGTGCTGAGTCTGTGGCAGCTTGTCCTGGGTATTGCTGTACAACAGCCTCCCGTCCTCAGAGTTTGATGGCTCTTGTGCTTTGTACACAGATTTTACCTTTCAAAGCAAGCTGTCTTTTGGTTTGCAGGTGCACTGTGTACTGTTTGGCTGGTGAGTGGTCTGCTCTCTGACAGCAGTGTGGAACTCGACCAGGGCATGCTGCCAATGCTGCTGCCTGAGTGCAAAGTGTTTCGGGATCTCTCCTGCCCCCAGGGGCTGAGATCTTGTTTATGTCCTCTGAAAGGCAGTAGCTGTGGCAGCACCAACATGCTTGGTCAGGGTGAGCTCAGGCAGACCTGTGTCATCCAAGTTGTCACACTGAAACCTGTCTTTATCTCCACATACAGAACAACCTTTTTCTGTTAACAGGTCAGTGGAAGTGAGAGACATTTGGATTCAAAATGACTGAGTTTAAGAAAAACTACTGCTGTTGGCAACTGTAGATGTGTTAGAATGATAATGGGTAGCAGGAATGTGCTCAGTTCAGGGAGAGCTTCTCCAGGAAGGGGATGTTGGAGCTTCTGCTTGTAGCTGATGGTCTGGCAGGTGAGTGTAACCCAAATATGTTATGGGTAAACACCCAAACTTTGGGAAGTCAAAGTATCTGGAGGAGTGCATGAGGTGAAGTATTTCCATATCCAAATAGTCCTGGTTTTTTGTTATTTGAGTCCTTCTGCATAGTTAACCTTGGTGCTGTTACTGCTTCTGCAGCATACATGTTCCAAACAGTAATAGGATTAATTGTTTTCTAAGCAGGCAGCACATCTCTTAACATACGCAGTATGCAGGAGGCAGGCAATAAATAACTTAAAGAAGCCTATGGAGCAGTGGCTCCCATTGAGGATTTTACTGAGCACATAGAGAAATTGATTCTGTTAAACTTCGCTTGCTGAAGTGGAAATTTAAAGAAGAGAGAAAAAGTGCTAAGAAATAGAGTAGTGCACAAGACTGTCATCTTCATTTTAGGATTCTCTCTATAAAATATGCACATCAGAGGCTTGGGAAGGCTTCCTAAGGAAAAGGAATTTTGGTACAATGTCTCAGGGGCAGAGGGAACCACAGCACTTGACATGCTGTTTGAGGGGCTGAGGGAAATGCTTAAAAAAAAAAAAGCTGTCTGTTCCAGATACTGGTTCAGGGTCCATGTGAAGTCTTTTCTCAGTTAACATTTCTGATGAAATCAGCAGGATGTCAAATGGAAAATGAAATGTCTGCAGGCTGTGAAATTTGGCCCCCGCTAGACTGAGGCACTGATCTGGAGACTGGCAGCACTTGGGCAGATGGCCGTCCCCACAGACACCTCATCATCTCCAGCAGAGCCCTGGCAATCTCTGGGAAAATCTCCTGACTTTTCATACAGGAGAATGAGTGAGAGGACTAGAATGGTCCTTAATGGCCTGAAAATGAATTAATCAAAGAACTAATCTTTCAGTTGCTTCTTTCCAAGGGTGCTCCCTTCTCCCTTTCTAATGGGAGCTGTTATAAGCAGGTTTTTATCCAATATGTAGTTCATGCTCTTTGTGTGCCTCTTGACTCTCTAAAGGGGAGACCTCTGCAAGGCACAAGCTTTGATGCATGGAGTGTGTACCAGAATCATGGCTGGACATTTGCAGATGTATTTTAAGGATGCATACCAAATTAATCTCAACCTGAGCCATCCTAAATAGAGAGAAATATATTGTTTATTTTTTCTTACTGTGTTTTTAAAGTGGGCAGTCATTCACAGCTATGATATGTTCCTGGAGCTGCCAGAAGGGCTTTTCTACTAAAATGAAAAGCAGTGAAATGGAAGAACCCCTGCTGAAAACATGTGCATAATTTGCTGTGCTCAAATGGCTGATCCCCTTGATTTCCTGGGCCCTATTCCCAGCTCTGGGATGGAAGGAGCACCCTTTAAAGGTTCTCTCTTCCTCCTCTTCCCCGAGGTATTGCCTTGCAGTTAGTGTGCCTGATTTATAGCTTATCAGATGAAGGATAGGAACAATCACAGAATCACGGAATATGCTGAGCTGGAAGGGACCCATCAGGATCATTGTGTCCAACTCCTGGCCCTGCACCGGGCCATCCCCAAGGATCCCACCATGTGCCTGAGAGCATTGTCCAAGTGCTTCTTGAACTCTATCAGACTTGGACCTGTGATCACTTCCCTGAGGAGCCTGGTCCAGTGCCCAGCCACTCTCTGGGTGAAGAACCTTTTTCTGTTATCTAACTTAAACCTCCCCTGACACAAATTCAGGCCATTCCCTCATGTCCTGATGTTCTTGTGAACTGGCTACTCAGGCTCCAGTCTAGTTCACCTCTCCACTGCTAATGGCTGAGTGCCCTTAATCAGGGGATGTCCCTGATAAGGATCCATGTCTCTGCAAATGTATCCCCACGGCTGGCTGCAGACAGACCTGTGCCCTCTGCATGCTGGCTGGCTGCTCATAAGACAGCTCCTGCCTGGGAGCCATTGGTATGGTGCTGTGCCAGGGAAAAGGGCTCTGCTGAGCAGCTGAGCATGGCCAAAGCACAGCAGTCTGCTCATGGCTTCCAGGCCGGAGCAGATCCACAGCCAGCCAGCACAGGCAGGGCAGCATGTGTCTGCCTGCACCTATACATGCAGGCTAGATCCTTAATCTCCTTGTGTCTCAGTTCTGTCAAAGGGGTCTAATAGCCCACTGCATCATGGAGGTAGTATGGGATAAAAACCCATTAGTCATTGCACAGTGCTGAGACAGATGGGTTTCATTACCAGAAGAAGTACAAATATAGACCATGATCACATAAAGCTAACATTAACACATTGGTATCTGTGATTTACATAAACTGGTCCCTGAAACTGCAGTTGGATGGTGGTATGGAAGAGTTTCTGGGCTATTAAGTGTTTAATTTGGCAGATACAACTCAGTCATGAAATGATCTGCTCTCCTGAAGTGGCAAAATTGGAGGGTTTGCACTGCCGGTTGTGTAGTACAGGAAAAGGAAGGGTTACTGTTAAAAATAAATGGGGTCTCTGAGTGGAAAGGTGTCTGGAAGGTCTCCTAAATGCAGAAAGCTTTGGCTGCTTTAATCTAAGATCTGGCTGATTTCTAGGAAAATCCTCCCCTTACTACAGAACATACTGGAAAATTGTGTCTCACATTGTAAAGGAAGAGATTTATCTCGGAAAGGTATTAAAAGCTTGTGTTCCACAGTTGTCATCTGGGAAGATACAGTATTGATCGACCCCGGAGTTGGGTTTGATAGGTTGCATTGGTGATTACAGTATTGATTTGTTTCAGATGCTGTGTTTGCTCTGTGCACAGCTCTCTTGCAGCAAGAATTAGTCTGACTTGCCACTCGCTGCATGTTTTTCAGGAGAGGAATCAGGCAGAATTCATTTTTCACCAGGCAGTCTCACAGAGTAATTAACTGAAAGGAGGCTGGTGAGAATTTCTGAATTACCCAGGGAACACAGCAGTCAGAGATTTTTTTCGGGCATGTGTAAATAAAGAAATTTGCATTCTCCAAATATTTAAAGCAAATACTGTATTTGAAGAGAAATGTGTAATTTTAAAAAGCGCAGAAATATAATAACAGCTGCAAGCCGTTTCAAGGACTGGCTGCCACAGCTAAGGCAGAAGGAAAATCTGCAGAGCAGCTGCTGAGCTGCCCCTTGAAACATGGCAAGGGAGGAAGAGGAGGTTGACTGTAACTTCCCAAGTCAATTCACACCCTGGCCTGAAATTTGCAAATGGCTTGTCTTGCTTTGTCTTGATCTGCCTTTATCAGCAACTATTGCCTGGGGCTTGAAGAGCTGATGTTCGATGCAGGGATGTGCAAAGGAGTTGATCTAAACCCAGAAGTCATTCTTTTCAAGTTACGCAATGAATTCAAATTGCACATGGAATGCAGAATCCAAGTGAAGGCTCCGCTGCTGAAAGGTGAGGGCCCTGAAGATGATCACAGGGCTGGAGCACTGCTCCTGTGGAGAAAGTTTGAGAGGGTTGGGAATGTTCAGCATGGAGAAGAGAAGGCTTCAGGGAGACCTTATAGCACCTTTCCATACCTAAAAGGGCTACAAGAGAGCCGGAGAGTGACTTTTAAAAATTATATGGAGTAATAGGACAAGGGGTAATGGCTTTAGTAGATTTAGATTAAGTATTAGGAAGAAATCATTGTGAGAGTGATGAGGCTGGAACAGGTTGGCCAGGAAAGTTGTGGATGCCCCATTCCTGGAACTGTTCAAGGCCAGGTTGGGTGGGAGATCCTTGAGCAACCTGGTATTTTGGATGGCATCCCTGCCCATGGCAGGGGGGTGGAACTGGATGATCTTTAAAACTCCCCTCTAACTCAAACCATTCTATAACTTTATGATGATTCTATGAAGGTCCTGAACATTGCCTGGAGGTCACAAGTGTTGTTTCTGTAGTGACCATTTATGTCCTGGAAGGGGTGACTGCTGTCCCATGATTGGGACAGGGCCTGTGTTGCTAAATGACATCATAGGCTCCTGCAGAAGAGAAGTTTTGCACATGAATTTTAAACTCAGGCTCTTAGTCATCCCATCTGGTATGATGCTAATGAAAAAAAGTGAGACATTTCTAGGCCTACATGTGTAATTTGGGAAGAAATAAACGTACGCAGAATGTGAGGCACTGTCGCATGGTGTTGCTGTTGCACTGAACCAAATTTTCATCAGTAGAGAATACCATAATTAATTGCTATGCTAATTGTTATACTCCAGAGCACATCTAGAGTCCTTGGGTTTTCTCCCAGTGTAGAACTAAAGGTGAAAATGACTTATCCTCACTTGCTTGACTTTTTCCTGCCTGGAAATAATTAAGAAAAACAAAGAAATGAGAAGCTCAGAGGTGAAAGTCTCACTTTGAACTGTTTAATGTAGAAAGAGGTAAAGAAAGTAGTAAAAGAAAGTGTTGCTTTTCAGTGTTTAAAGTGTATGGTGTGTGCATGTGTATGTAGGCATAATCTGGGGAGCTGGAAGACATTAGAAATGTCCAAAGTTTAGCAAAACGGAGAAAAACCCCTTCAATTTTAAAGAATTTTCTCCCCTTTAACAGCTGACAAGATGAATAGGACAGGATAATAATTCAGTTGTTAACTTTCATCAAAATATTTCTACAGGGAAAATCCCTATATTCAAACAATCGTGCCTTTTGTGCAGGGATTAGTCTTAAATTTAACACATAATTTATAATTATCGATCTATTGCAATGTAATTTTTTTACTTCAGTGTTGAAAGTATAATGCTTTCTGTGAATTTTTAAAGGAGTCATGCTATAAATTCATAATTAAGATTGTTAACATCAGTAAAGGGCCACTTTCCTCTCTGTTTTGCTAATTCCCATTAGAAGCAGACTGGGATTAGGGAGTCCCCTAATGCTGAAGGTGTTGCCAGAGGGTCATGAGCAATTTGCTTTTGTGCCAGATGGATCTGTATATGCTGGGAAATAGAACTCATTAGTGGTGTCTAGTTTTTCCTTTGGAAATTTCTATTTTTTTAATAACAAGTATTCTACATTTTGCTGAAAAAGTAAAACTGCAAATAGACATCTGAAATCTGGAGATGTTTTTTGGTCTGCAGATTGAGTGTTCTCAGATCAGCTGGGGAAAAAAAAACCTAAACAAAAAAAACCAGAGTTGTGATTGGATACCTGAGAAAAATAAAGGCAAATTCATTAAAGAAGGAGGAACCATCAGTGAGAATTTTAATGACAAAACCTCTATTTCTTTCTGAAAGAAATCTTGCTGAATGTCCTGAAATGCAGCGTGGCTGCGACAGCAGCATTGTCTCATTGCAGGGAGCTCAATATTTGAGTGAGGGCTGTCCTGGTGTCCAGGGGGGATGTGGATGTAGCTCATGTCCACTTTTCCAGAGAGATTCTGTATTTCCCAGTGTCCACAAAAAGAATCCTACTCCCAAGATACAAATTTTCCCAGTGCAGGAGATGTCTGTCTTCCTATACAGACCTATACAGATTGTTTTTCTGTAGAAAAATTGTATAGAAGAAGGGAAATGGCTTGTATTTTTTACATAAACCTATTTGCTACAGCATGGCCTTTGGGTTCCTCAGTGCATCTCTGCTCTCAATAGATTGACCATGTACACTGTTAGGGGTTCAGTCACCCAGCTGCCAGGACAAATGCCCGATTTATGGACAGACACAGGTCTTGCATCTTGCTATCCATGACAATAAGCTTCATAAGAGAGAGCTTTTATTGTTCTGACAAAGGAACTGTATTTTAATGAAGGTCACCCCTGTGCAAGGTGAAACTGCTGTGCAGCATCTCTCCAACCCAGAAATCAATTCATACTGCTGCTTTCCAGGGCAGTGGCAACTTTGGCTCGAAATTCATTCTCCAAATCTTTCAATCAGGCTTTCCTGATCATTATAATACATGGGTATCTGCTGTGTCATGGCTGTGTGATCATTAAATTGGGGGAAAAGCCACTACTGCACGTATGTTGACAAGCAATTTATTCATTGCAAAATAGTGAAGCATTGAGTATCCATTCCGTGTCAGTTGGAGGGCACTGTGCTATATTTGTTGCCATCATCATTATAAAGGTTACAAATGATCTACCTGGAGCTCAGCATATGTCTTCTAGGAGGAAGTGTCAACACGAAGATAATGGGGTGAATTTAGAGTACAGCTTTAGGTACGCTTGCTGCTTTTCTCTGTAAGTCAATAGGTGTTGGTTGGAAACTGTGCAAAAAGAAAGTAGTGGAAGCAAGTCTGTGTCA
Source organism: Falcunculus frontatus (assembly GCA_013398115.1). Lineage (NCBI taxonomy): Eukaryota > Metazoa > Chordata > Aves > Passeriformes > Falcunculus > Falcunculus frontatus. Next base: position 553,034 of record VZRV01010114.1, read on the forward strand.
GTAATCTCTCTCTGAGCATTTTTGTTTGGAGGCTGATTGTTTGCCCTGCCTGATGCTGACAGCAGCTAAGTACAGTAAAAGTGGTTGTTTTTTTTTAGATCAAGAATTTTTTTTTGGTCCAAATCTTCTTTTGTGTTGTTGTCATGAGGAAGTACACGGAAAGAATAATCAGGAGACCAGATGGCATTTTCAATAGTAGGCCTGTTCAGATGTTTTCAAATCTCTAATTGGTCATTAGTTTTAAATGTTAATATGCTTCACTAGTAAATCATTTATATTCTCTCTTCTTTTTTTTTTGATGTTTGTAAAGAATTATGAAATAATTAGATATATTATTATGAATGGTACCAAAAAAATCAGCATTCAAGCAATGATGCTGAGTAGTGGCTGTGAGTTCCAGCAAATCTGAATAGGATGATTGTCATTCAAACTGATTAAAAAGTGACAGGCTGAAAAGAAATGCAGGGATTTGTTTTTTGTTGTTATAGACTGGCAAAACTATGGGTGAAACTATGCTGATTAACACCAGCAGACAATGCAGTTTGATATCTGTCATATCCTTGCTTCATGTGGCATCGCTTGCTTGGAGGAGAATCCATCTGGACTGTCCCGTGCAGCACAGCACAAGAGAACTTGGACAAAATGGTTTGGGTCAAAATGAATACATCTGAACTTTCAAAAGATATGTGTGGTATTAGAAGGTAGATGAAATGCTGTGATTTTTTTACTCACTGAACATGCTGAGTTCAGTAGAAAGGCACAGTGAGAAGGCCAGTCAGAATATATTCCTAAGGGTTGCTCCCTTAGTGTTTTACCTAGATTATGTGGTGGCAGCCATCTGGTTCAGTCTTGTTTAAAATGTTACAGGTGCTGGAGGAGGAGGTGGTGCCACAGAGCAGGACCCTGGCCTTGCTGAGATACATTTCTGCTGGAGAGTGGCAGACACGAAGCGGTGCTCCACCGGAAAGACAAAAGTGAGGAAGAAAAATAAGCCAACCAAAGGATGACAAGGGAAATCAATCTGACATCACTGAGGAAAATAGCTCAAAGTTGCTGGTTCTTTCCAGGAATATATTCTTGGGGAACTTTTTGGTTAAATGCTGTCTCTGTACCATGCTGAAGACTTCTGTAAAGAAACATTTAGTAATGTTTCTGTCTATGGACATTCCAAGACACAAAAGAAGGAGTTAAAGAAACTGAGAGAAAAAAAGGCCTTGGAAAAGGAACAGGGACAGGTGCTATACCAAGGTACACAGTGCAGTAGGGTCTGCCTTGGTGACTGTGCAAGAGGTGCTTTCTGACCATAGGATGGCCTCTGGACTGCATGTGGCACTTCATGCTGTGGATTTGTTGGCATGATAGTGTTTGATCAAAGGCTGGACTTAATGATCTTGGAGGTCTTTTCCAACCTTAATGATTCTATGATTCTGAGTCAAGTAAGATACCAAACATCAAATTGGTAACTGTATATTTCAAGTAGACACACACATCCACATTTGAATGTGGTAAGAAATACCTGCAGTACCTCTGAGAAGGATGGTGGGTGCTGACATTGCCCTAAACAGAGCAGGTTAATGGAAATAGCATTAACACAGTTCTGAGGAGATGCAACAGATCCAGGCTTAAGTTACAGTTTACAGTTGAGGAAAAGTGAAGGAGGGGAAGATCAGGCCGGAGTTTGTCAAACTTACCTTGCCAGGGCTCTGTCTTTGAGTTTGATATGTGTGTCCATCATTGAGGCCTCTTACTACTGGCTATTCCAGACACGTTTGGACAGCAAGGTCCTCAGTGCACTTTAGAAAAGCTTTGGCACTTGGTAGATATACAAGAGGGCAGTGCTTGGGATGGACTCTCTTGGAGGGTTGTAAGTGGTGGATATGTAGTGAAGGAGAGATGGCCAGCGAGGAGATGCTGCCTGCACAGTAAGGAAAATAAAGCTTTGTGAGTACTCACTTTTTTCAGCTTCTTTTCTTCAGCAACAAACCCTTGTCTTGTGCTGGCCACAGCAACCTCCAGTCAGTCACTGCCAAGGTGTATGGAGCACTTTGGTGTCTGGGTTGAACATTTCCACACATTTAAATGTTACTGGGTATGGGAGTCAACAATATAGTTGCCTTAAAGAAGCAGAGATATGTTGTAAGCTCTTGTTAAAGCAGCTTGTTCAGAGACATTTGGATCCACAGGGGTTCTTTGCACTTTTCATGATGCGGTTGACAAAATAAGATCAAGCTATACTAAGAAACAGCATCAACTCCAAAAAAACCATCATCACTATATGTGAAGCACAGATGGTGCTTTTGGTACTTGGTATTATAGCTGTTTTTAAGTGTATTGGAGAAAAATATGGATTTTTAAATCTTACACCTGCATGCTGAGAGGAAGCATATGTAGAGACTCACTGAATCCCTTGGTGTATTCTGAGTGGATCGTTACATACTTGGAGATGGAGTTTTCTGTTCTCCCTCACCATGAGCAGTATTTAATTCTGCAATGGTTCTGCTGAAGTCAGAGTTAGGCACAGTGGAAGATGAAAAGGGCGTATGGTTTCTGTCCTGTCTTAGTGGTCTGGTTGCAAAGATAAAAGGCATGTACAGGTTTTTTTCTTTCATGTGCCCTATGCATATCCTTGTGCATGCATAGACACACCTGCACCCAAATGTGCACGGCTGTATTTGAAGCACTTTTTGTACAGAGGTGTCGGCAGGGTAAACAGAGCAGCTTACAGGGAGTAGATCAGAAAGACTCCTAAGAACAGCTTCTTTGCAAGAGCAGCAGATCAAAGCTTGCTGGATGTTTAAATATGACTTCATGCAAATATCAGGGAGTTACTGTCCCATCACTGTGTCTGTGTCTTCTGTCGGTATTTTCCATGCTGCTGAGCCAGACTGGCACCTTACCTCATTTTCTGCAATCATGTATGTTTTCCTTTGATATATATTTCTAGGGGCGGTGTGCCCCCAGTTTGTTGCTGGTCCTCTCAAACACTTTTGGATATATAATGTTGCTTTTTTTTCATCCATTTTGCTGTATTTCTTTTCCTGTTTCTGTGTTTCTTTCTCAAACTTGGTGTGTTCTGGAATGCCTTTTTGTTTCATAGAAGGGAAGCTCAGAGTTATACTCTGCACCCCAAAAGTTAGATCTTCTTAGGCAGCGCCTCATTTTTTGCATGCAGAGAGATGTGTGCTTTTGCACTGTAATTTAAATGTGAAATTATCCCTTGGTCCAAGAGGCTGGATGGATGTGTACACATAACTTTGTCAGGGTATTCTCTTCTCTCTTTCTACTCTTACCAGAATTCCTCTAGGGTGTTTGGGTAGCTAAGCTAACTCAGAGCTGGGGTCAGCTCTCTGATCCACCAAAAACTTCTTGAGACTCCTTGTGTCTTTGCTCCCAGATGGAGAATAAGTCACTTCTCTAGCTCCTTGGAGTGCTGTAAAAATAAACTCACTGAATCTCATGACTCTGTGCTGGGGAGAGCCCCATGAGTACAGTCATACAGGTGGGTTGCTCACTGGAGTCCTGTCTGCATGGAAACTTCTTTCCTGTTCCTTGATATTCTTGCTGCGATCGTGCCAGAGCCTATGAATAAAACCTGTGATTCTCTCTCACAGCTGGTCCTCCTCAGCCTTGCTTGCAATGTGAAAAGCGCATTTTGAAAACTTGATTTTATCTACATTAAGGAAAAAATTCTTATTCTGAGGCACAGCAAATACTCTGGCTTCACCCACCGCCAAGATAACGCAGGAGAATGGAAGATTCTCCTTTCACCATCAAGTACCTGCTCCTTGTGAGATGTGCAGTTTTCAGTTTCCCTTTTCAAGAATGCAGTGAGAGGCCAAAGCAGATTTTTCTTTTCAAATTTTTACCTGTTTGTGAGCTCTTAGATGTCTTTTTGACACCATGAACTAGAGGGCAGAAATATCAAATAGTAGCTCTTCCCCCATGCTAGAATGTCACACTCTTTCCTCCTTGGGCTATGTGATCTGTAGGCAGGGTGTTCGCATAGCAAGTGCCATGTCAAGTCAAGGTTAAAACAGGATTATTTATTCCTTTTTCCAACTCAGGATCAAAGTACAGTGCACATTGTGTGGAAATCACATTTGAAACAACTGAGTTCAATTAGCTTCTCAAATGATTGTCAGAAACATGCACCTGCTTTTGAGGTGGAGGGTATTACCTACAGTAAAACCTGACCTTGGACATACTCCCATGGCCCTCTGATTTCAATGCATGGCTCTTGAGGCAGAATGCAAATCCTGCTGACGGTCGAATCCAAGCTGCTGAGTAGCAGCATCAGTCAGTCATGGGCCAGATTCTGCCAGCTAATCAGACAACATGCCTCTGGGATCTCAGAAAAAAGCACTTGTGCCAAGCATGCCTGAGTGTAGTTTGCTGCTATATTTTGGCTTGTGTGTGCTGGCCAGGATATATCCTGGATATGCCAGTCCAGCTCTGCTGATTCCCAAACCCATGCTCCTTATGAGGGCAGTGAATGTTTTCAAGCTTTGGGTGGCTTTGGCTGTGGTGCTGACATCGAGGGGAGCAGGCCTGTGGGACCCCGGCTAGCACTGCTGAAGAGGCATTGCTGGTGCCTCTGGGTTTATATCTCAGTTCCAGAATTGCACTTCTCTATTTGTTCCTGCCAATGACAACTTTTAAACTTCCCTGATGCCAGTTCCAAGTGGGTGGAGAGGTGGCAAAAGAAGCTGCTTTGATTTAAGTGAGTGAGGGGGCAGTGCTACTCTGTCTGCCTGATTATTTATCTCCCTAGTTACACACAGCACTTGCTTTCTCTGGAGTGATTCAAGCATATCATAACCTCTTGCTTTAGCTCTTTTATCATGCTGGTTTGCTGCTACAGTGTAGTCAGAAATCTGTCTTGGCCTCTGCAGAGCAGGGGATGTCATCTCATTTTATAGCACTTTGATGCGCCTCCCCCATGTTTTTGTAAGTTTCCCGTTTATCAAGCAGAAGGTTCTAAGAGCTAATCTGGATGCTTTGGGGCTGGGCAGAATAGGCACTGCAAGTAGTAAAAGCCTCCCACCAATGTGTCGTGGAGATGAGCAGGTTTGAGGACAGGTGCTCAGCAAGGCTTGCTGCATCCTGGAGAGTGCTGTTTCCGGGAATGTGGAGAACATCTCACTGTGCTCAGGGATCTTCAGAGAGGTTTTAACCAAAATACCAATGGATTTCAGCACGAACAGTAGCAGACTCCAGTTTTTTCTCCAGTCTCCTGCTATGCAATGGATGCATTCACACATACAAATGATAGAAGTGATGCATGTGAGATCTGAACTCAGATTATGGGCCAGTGGGAGTCCTGGAGTCAGTTGCAATCTGAATTTTGTACTGTTACAATGAAGCCCATTTACTTCTCCCCTTCTCAGGCACAATTACGTTTCCATACCTGGTACCTCTTGTTACTTTCCAACACAATTAGCCATATGTAGGAGATTGCCTCACTACCTCCTCTGAGTATATTTGGAATTGCCTGAAGGAATGGGGGATGCAGTGTCTCCTGGAAGGTCCTTTTTGGAGATCATGGCTAATGAGGGTGTATGATGTACAAAGTGAAAGAAAGAACATGTGAGTTAGGCTGTGTTTGAATTCTTGGGAATAAGTCAAGGACATAAAGAGGGGAGGATCGCCTAAGTATCTAGTCAGTGGGAGTTTAGGCAGCATTTGTGTGTGTGTGGAGAGGAACAGCCGGCAGAGGTAGTAAGTGCTCACATGGTGTGGCAATTCCACCCAGAGAAAATATACCCAGGGCTGGAGTTTCACTACAGCTCCCGAGCTGAGGGTTGAGAAGAGTTGTTTTCTCTCTTTGTGCATCTCAAACTTTAGGGAGAAGAATTGACTTAATTTCATCTCATCTGATCCTGATTAATGAAAAGTCATTTCTGCTAGTTGTGGACAGAAAAAGTAATCTTTGACTATTTTGTAACTTTGCAGATATATGTAGGTGTGTGGCTGGAAGTTCTAAAATTCTAGAAATTATGACAAGGCATCCATAAAGATGAGGCTGAAACCCTATGCAGCAGCATTGTAGCTTAAAGGAGTGTTATTTAATACCTATTAATGGAACTGCTGAAGCATAAATACTCTCAGCTCAAACAGATTTTGTTAACTCCTTTGTGCTGGCAGTTTCGAAGTGGGATGGCAGATGATTCACCAGTCCAGCAGGGTGGTTTTCCCTCCATTCAGGACAAGAATTGGTGTCATGGGGGCGAGAGACAGACTTCCAGGAGGAGGAGGAATTGCAGGAGTACATGGGCAGGCAGGATCCCTTTACAGGCAAAGTCCTGGTGTCCCTGGGGCCGCAGGGAAACTGCACTTGCAGCTGTGATTGCAACACAGATCTTCCCAGAACAGTCTTGGTTCATCATATTTTAGGGAAGGACTTCAGCCTTCCTGTGAGGGATGCTGGGGGTGTGGGCACTGCAGTCCCTGCCTTGGGATTGCTCCCCACTTTGGCAGAGGGAGCAGAGTGGGGTCACTCCTGTGCATACACAGAGGCTGAATTCATCCTGCTTAATGGCCAGCCTTTAACACAGGGCACTCCTGGGCTTTTCAAGGAGATTCTGGAGAGAGAGGTACCACCAAGGGGTGTCCCAGTATGGTCGAGATCTTCTGAATCTTCTCAGGTGCTTTGAAGATTATAGAGCTAACAGGTCAATCAGCTGTCTCAGTTAAGTGTCTCTGAAGTCCTTTTATTCCAGTTTCATTCTGTTTACTCATGGGTTCAAAGACCTGGAGTACAGCTCCTGCACAGCATGGGACTGGCATGTAAATAACTACTATTTGAAAGGAAGAACAATGCATACTGGATAATTTGCATGCAAATTTTTAAGTAGTTATGGGACACAAGGATATCTTTTCATGTCATCCTTTGAAACACAAGATTAAAAGAAAGATGTAAGTTGAATTTCTTAGACAATAACATGACTCCAGAAGTTAAGACTTGAAGAACAATTGTTAACATGAAATCGATAATAAATGAGAGTGAGAAATTTTATAATCCATTTGCTTCTGGGTCATATCTACACAAGGAAAGTGTCAAATTTTTCTGGAGACTGATTTAATTAAAATTGTGAGAGTCCTGTGTGGACTCTCAGATGGGTTACATTTGCATTGTGCTGTGAAATGTGATTCTTAGTATGTTCAGACAGGGCACAGATTGCTAATTATAATAAGTGATGAAGCTGCACCAGATCAGGTTTCTGCCATGCAGTATTGATGCCCAAGCTCATAAGGCATGCACCAAAATCTGTGCCCTGTCCTCTGCTGCCAAACCAGCCACTTGAATCTAAGAGTCACACTTCAATGATCTTTAAGAATCACTGAAATAAAAACAGTGACAAAGAGCAGCTAAAATATGTTCATCATGGAATTAGGGCTTGCTGTAGGACCAGACCTTCAGCTTTGTCAGTGGCAGCTCAGCAGAGTTTTCACATCACACTGCAGCCAAACAGGAACTTTGTTTATTTCTCACGTCTGTTCATTCATGCTTTTAATTAGTTACCAGTTCTCCTCATGGTGAGGAGTTGGAGCCTGATGTTACTGAGGTTCTTATTAGAGCGTTCATGTTTATGCACATGCATTCTTTTTATATCAGATTTCAAGCAGTCACAAGTCGTAATAAGGAATTAGATGTCATGTAAAGAAGAAATGTGACCCGTTGATCAAGAGGTGCTATCCCACCAGGCTATCCTGGCTCTGGGTCTGAGCCCCAGAGAGGTGAGGATGTGTCCTGTTATACTGAAAAACAAGTATTTAGCAAAGCCTCAATACACAGAAGCACTCAGCAACTTCCTACCTGCTCCTTCACTGCAGCAGTGCTGCAGCTGGGTCTGCCATCATTCCACACCCATGGCAGAGGACAGGCCAGGATCAAAGAATCACAAACAAATTTAAAATTCATCTTGATATAATCAAGGAATATATTTTTAACTGAAGACTCAAGACAAAGATAAGGAACGAGCAAGACACAATCTATTTCCCCCTTTAAACTTGTCCCACACAAGGGAGCAGATCTTCCCACAATGTAAATCAGCACAGCTTCACTGACTGGAGAGAACAGTTGTAATTTATCCTGCCTGAAGGTCTGCACAGAAAGTGCTTGAAATTTCTCGCAATTCATTGGAGACTTGTGACATTGAGAGCAGGCGTTTGACTCCACTGTCCTCTGAAGCGAGTGGCAGCACAGGCAACTTATAATTACAAACATTTGATAAATCTCCTTCAGAGAAACTGAGGAGCTTGGTAAGATATTTGAGTCAGTGATGGCTGATTTCACTTCTTGTGAGAAAGCCGCACTGCTGCGATCTCAATCTCAGCGCTAAGGCAGCATGCAGCAACACCGTGGAAGAGGTTCTGGGGTTTCAGCCATGAATTCAAGTATTTTCAAAGATCATCTCTACCTTGTGGAGATCAGTGGGTTCCTTTCCAGAGAGCACAAAAGCCTGGGGGAAACAAAAGGAACCTATTTCAAGCCATTTTTGTGAAAACAATGCCTCTCCACAACACCTGACACCTTATGCAGCTGGTAAATACCATTCCCTATCAGCTACCTAATCTTTTTTTATGGGTATTTGACCACCTACACCTGACCACCAAATTTCCACTCTGTTTGCCTCTGCTGACACTTATGTAACAAAGAGCTTCTAACTGTTCATTTATCAGCACAAGAAAGTTGAGCACAGGAGGAGACAAATATGATGGGCACCATACAGCAGCACTCAGAGCACTGCTGCTACCTGTGTATCCAGAATATGTAATAGTTATGTTGAGCCATTGCTCAGAAGAAAATGCTGCCAGGTGCTTGGAATGATTTAACTCTCTTGTTCCTGGGACAAAAGTGGATGCTGTTATATGCTAACTGCTTTCTCTGGCTGGATGTCTCATTATTGTTAAAGATTTCATAATACTTATATAAATAAAGGAAATACAGGTTATAAAGGAAACATAGAGCTTTGGGCATGGTCTTTTCTTTGCATTCTCCTGTAATTAGCAACCAGTAAGCACAGGAATGGAGCTGACAGTCTCTTCTTTCTCATCTCTCTGCCTCCAGTCCATGGGTAGGGATTTCTGAACAGGAGCAGGAGAGAGGAAGAGGAGAAGGTCCTGCCTGCAGAGCTCAGCATGTGAGTAGAGCTTTCTGGACTTCTCCCTGTTCATCCTTCTGCTCTCTAGAGTCTGAGTTTTCCAGGCAGTAGCTGTGTACATGCACATCCTGCTGGTTGGTGTGCTCCACTGGGAATGGCCTTTGATTGTGGTCTTCAGTTGTTCTGCTGATGGGTCTGTGTGACTGTTAGTGCAAGACTTCACACAGACCCAGTCCTCCTGTGTACCTGAGAGTCACAGTGAGGAAAAGCCATGGTAATTTCTCATTTGATGTCTGGTAGCACTGGAATGTGGCTTTTGGTTGGAGTTCTTGCCAGCTTCAAGTAACTAATGAATTTAAGGTATTGGAACAAAGCCTGCTATCCCTTGGGAACAGAGCTGCCTGAGAGCCAGCTGACACTGAAGGACTCAGTCTTGATTTCAATATCTACAGAATCATGGGGTCTTTCTGAGTTTCTAAATCTGGACAATGGTAAACAGGATTACCTTACCTTTTTCACTTGTGATGGAGAGCAAGGCTTTGTAATGATGCATCCATGTCTAGTTAGAGCTGATGTTTATTAAAGATGAATATAATTTGGCTAAGAGGTTGTTAGTGCAAAATGCATAAGAAAAAAAAAATACTGCAAACAATAACAAGGTCCCTGAACTGTCTTGAACTGTGCAATTGAGATTCTCAAGTACTGTCAAATCATCTCCGCACAAGGCTGAACTGCTGACATTTGTTTAATTACAATGTATTTAGCAAATGGAGCAACATTCCTAATTGCTTGGGTATGCTTGCATATACATCTTTTGTACAATATCTTTACTCTGTTTGAATAAATTTTCATTAAAATGCTGAGAAAATTATTTATTTTGCAACAATTGGACACAGATCACACTGTGCTTATGCCTTACATAGGATTTTGGAGTATTTGCTGCTCACCTTTTTGTAGTAAAAAAATGTTGCTGAGAAAAAGCTATTTTTCTGGTAAGAGAAGACCTGCAGAAGCACCCTGAAATTGTGGTTTAGCTAAGATAAGCCATTTTAGTAACCTCAAGGCTTCCCTCACTGTAGCAAATCAACTTATCCAGGCTTCAACTGATGTTTGAAGGTTGTGTTAGGATTTCCTGTATTGTTTTCAGGGTGTTTTTCTGGTTATCCATGATTAAAAATTTAGTAGACTTCCCTAGCTGTGGGTTAGTGAAGCATGAACTTTTTCTAAATCTTTTTTAGAAGCTGAGGTGTATTAAAAATTCTCTCTAGTTTCTCTGTGCTCCTGAAGCGGGAGTATGGAACAGAGGAAAACCTGGCTTGTTTTGGAATTTTTGGAGAATTCCAGTTTCCTAAAGGTGTGGTACAGTTTCTCAGGTATGACAGGCAAAGTGAGACAGGTGTAAGTGAAGTAATTTCAGCATCGTTGCAGTCATTGATCACTCTGCAAACCCTCAGGAAAGATGGGGAACGGGATGTGGAATCTGCTGGGGAGTGAGTGGCAGAGTGTGGCTGTGCCTCTGTAGGAAACAGATCAGAACAAGCAGTGAAAGCTAATCCATAAGGTGATTCATGCGATAAGAACTTATCAGGATGATGAAGTATGTGGGGTCTGTGTGGTCTGTTGCAATTAATGTTCTCTGAATAAGCACAGCAGATTATGTGTGTTGGTATTCACACCGTGCTCTGTGGCACACGTGTGTCAGAACTACTGGCAGTCTAGAGAATTCAGCAATAATCAATAACTTCCAATTGGTTGGCCCTAAGCATTAGCACTTGGTGAGCCAGAATGCCTTCTAAATAATTAAAAGGATTTGAAAACAGGCAACCATGAGATTTGTTCTTCAGGATCATGAGGTTGTTAGACATCTGGGTAGTTTATCAGGTTGTGGACATTGGATTTTACATACTTGTACCACCCTTCACATTCCCTGCTGGAAAGTCTTGCACATTTTAACACATTTGCCATCAGACTGGAAGGAACAAACCCAAGGCCATTTTTAGGCAGACCTCTGAGATACTATAATTTGAAATTGCAGCTCAGAGCTGGGAAAGAGCAAAGAGGTTTACAGTAAAATACTGATTTTGCAGAGAATTCTAAAAGCAGGGTTTGGAAACTGCAGCAGCTAAGAGGATTTTTTTTTCAAACAGCAATAAAGTACTTGGAGTATCTGTGTAACTTTTGTGAGGAAAATCTGTCCCTGGAAGCTGCTGCAGCTGTCTTTGAATGAGTTATTGTCTCTTAGCAAGCTTTAGGGTGTTGTTGAGATCTTTCCTTGCAAGGCTCGAGGGATGAAGACAACAGTTTTAAAGATTGCACTGCAATCATCCTTACGAGACCTGGCACTGGGGAAAAGGAGGGCAATGACAGCCAGTGTTTTTTGGGTCCAGAACTGTTGTCCTTTTTTCCTATAATTTCAAGCATAACGAGCATCTTAGTGTCAGGTAAGTTTTAAAAAGAGATGCTCTATTAAAAACAAACAGTCACTGCCAGCAGGGATGCAAGCTGGGACTACTAAAAGATGATCTGGTGAGGATAGTTAACTGCAAATGGGATGTGGATTTCACTCTAATAGTTTATCAACAGGAGCTTCCTGAAAAGCTCTTAAGTGTGCTGCCAAATCCAGCTTCCAAAGCAAGGAAAGTAATACAAGTTCAATGTTGTTAATGTCAGTGGTTTCTAGTTAATTATATGTTACCCAAAAAAAACCCACTAGAAAGTACAAGGCATTATTTAAGCCTTGCTTTGTGTATCTTTATTCAGATGCTCCTTTGTTATAAATATATTTTCCTCCTCAAAGCCCTCAAGCTCTCATAACAAACTGTATAGGCTGCATTATTCTCTTTATACATCCAGGAGATACTTCTGCCGTTCAAAGAAAAATACAATTTCAAAAATGTGTATGTGTGCCTGGGTTTGTATGTCCTGAAAGAAGAGAAAAACCTATAAGGAAAACAATAATTGCTTATGTTGCTCAAGCAATTATTTTGTCCGCCTTCTATTTTATTTCAAACTCCTTTTTAAGCAGCCCTATAAGTCTTCTGGCACTGATATCTACTCTTTGGTCATAATGTTTCCCTGCTGCCTAGTTAAAGTAAGGAGAAAAGAAGCCTCGTGTTCCATATGTTTATTGAGGGAATTTTTTGTGTGCGCAGTTCACATAAAATTGCATCCATTTGGCTCAGGATCCACAGTGTAATTCCATTAACAAAGCAGCATTCTACCTTTTGTGTGTGCTGTTATCCTTAAAGCCCATTCCTGTCATTGTGTCTCCCATAAAAATAGAAGTTTTGCAGGTGATTTAGTTCAGTTCATTTCCAGTTCTGTTCTATTTTCTTTCTTTGTAGACCAAATAACTTTTCAGAAAATATTTGATAGAATCATTTTCATTTTTCCATTCAAGATAAAACTTGTACTGGAAGTAAAATGCATTTATTTGGTCAAAATTTTCCCTTATATAAAGCGTGAAGTTGGGTTTTTTTCTGCTTTATTTCACTGTGTTCCTCCCTCCACCTTTGAGGGCTGAGATACTCTTTTCTGTAAAATGTGAAGGACACAGGTGGCATTTTGTGCAATTTCTGTACAGCACTGAGGGCTCCCTGTGCATCTGGGGTGTATAAATCTCTTGATTCAGCCTGAAATTCTGTATTCTTACAAAAGAGGGTCAAGATGTGACCTAACTCAAAACTTCTAAGACAGGAGTACAGTTTTCCTAAGTGCCTCAGAATCAGCAGTTCTGCTAAAGCCAGTGGCTGCTGCTCCTGGCTGAGCTTGTCAAGTTTAATGTGGTGACACTCTATTGTGGCTTCACAAGGACGTCTCTGAGGAAGCCTTCCAGAATTTGGGATATCTAGAGATTACATATTCAAGGTAAATCATTCTTCTTTAGCAGTTGTACCGCAGCAAGACTCCTACAAGGGTCTCTACAAGACTATTGAGGTTTAAAAAATGGGACTAAGTTCTCCAATTCAGTGCCTTGGCCAGAAACCCCAGAGTATGGCAAACTTGTTTGCCCTCTGGTTTACAAAAAGTCTGTCAGGAGCAAGGCTGTTTATTGCCTGATGTACTGGCAAAAATGGTCTTGTGGCTTCCACATACTCTCCAGCTATCTGCCCACAGCCCTCTGGCATCTCTCTGATGGCACAGGCCATCCTTTCTTCTCGTGCACCTCGCATGGTGAGGTCTCAGGCCATGGAAAAGCAAGAGTCATATAAACAATGACAATAAGCTGCCTCACTGGGCCTGCCTGCTTGTGCCTTCCGTCACAAAGCTTGTGGTTTTTTAGGGGCAAGGAGGAAATTGGAGGGAAACCGAGGGAGATTAAAAAAAACGGTTTTACTGCCCTGAAGTGTGGGCTGAGAATCTGCCTGAAATATGAGAATATATGCATGGAAGCACATGCAGACATCTAAATGAGACTCTTTAGTGTGATGAAAGCAGCTCACCAGTCCTCCTGAATTGCAGATACACTTGTTTTTTCAAGTGAAACTGGAAATGAGTGGCTGCTTTTTCCCCTCCAAGTTAAACAGACTGCTGGGCTCGTGCTTCACTGCTGGCCTGGGAAGGTCATGAGAGACTTTCTTTGTTCATCCTTTCCATGTGCTGCTGTATTACTCACTCTGGCATGGTGGAGAGAGTGCCCCTTTTTAGAAACTGCATCACTGGACATTTGCTAAGGCATATTGCCAGATTTAATAATTGATGGGCAGGAGAAGATCCTGCGTCCCTGTCTTCTGACCTCATGGAACATTGAAATATGGCAAATAAAAATGCACACATGACCCCGTGGAGGTGATTGGTGCAATTTTCCATTTTCTCCCTCTCTCTTCCCCTTTTCCTCTTTTTCTAACCTTTCCATACCCATTTGTTCTGTTCAGGATGTTTGTACATCTCTTCACCTGGTTTTTAGAGTATATAACTGAAGTTTTAGGATATATTCATATTTCCAGGTACAAAATTAAGATGCTGCTAAGTGTCATCACAGATAATGATATAATAGCAGATCTCTTTGTCTGAAATGTGCTTTTAGGTATTACCTTGGTCAGTAATTTAATTGAATTGGATAGTGACAACACACTGACATTGTTAAGGTTAATGACCCAATGATTTACAAGACAAGGCACATTTACCGGCAAATGGATTTTAGTAATTGTTCTACTGAACAATGAGTATAACAATTTGTACATTGATCCACAAAGTCCTACAGCAAAGCCTCTTTTTTTGCTTTGCCAGTGCCCCTGTCCATAAATTCAGTGTTGCTCAGAGAATGTTTTCTTGGCCCTGCTGTATTTTAACTGCATTGAACTGGATATCAAATTATTTCCTTAAACGCAATCCCCAGCTTTTGTTGTCTGTGTGGGGCAGTGCTGGCTGTGGAGGTGGTAGGAAAGGGAGAATATGATCTCTCCAGGCGGAGCAGGACACCAGTTCAGTGTTTGTCTTGGCTGGGTTGGCCTAAGAGTTTCTCCAGTCAGTGATTGCATCTCTTTGACACATACTTAATGTCTGTTTCAGTAGATTTGGATTGTTCTGTTTTCTCTGCCAAAATGCTGTGGAAGGCCATGCCAAATGGGATAGGAGAAATCTCGTTTAGTCACAGCTATGATCTGTATTAAATAACTCTGTAATCTTATGCAACACAAAGCAAAAGTGTCTGTTCTTCTTGAACTTCTGCCTAGAGCTTGCTCAAAATACTTTCTATTAATTCTTTGTTAGCTAAATTGCATATTTATTTTTTTCTTTCTTTTTTTGGGGTAAATTTTGGTTTTTTGCTTTGAAACCGACAACCAATTCATTAATTTTGCTTAAATATTTTAAATACTATGACAAGAGTAACTTTAACTTTACTGGAGCCTGGAATTTTGTGAATGTTCAAGACCAGCTGGAAGAGGTCATAAGAAGTCTTCAGCCAGAAGCTTTAAGCTCCTTGATATAAATTGTCTGTATTGCTAACTAAAGATGATAATTGTAAGAGATGGTGCTTAATATCTTAATTAATTAATTAAGATAATAATTAATCTTAATTACTATTGGAAAATGCCGTATTTAATCATCACTGATCTGTGGTATGGCTCCATCACTGGCATTAGCTGAAACACAGAATAGAAGTGTTTATTGAACATGGTTTTCTTTCTTACGCTATTATTGACAATGTTATCATTTCCGTAGTGGTAATGGACCAGTAGCTGTTAGTTAGATACTCTTTGTTACAACATCGATTATAAATTTCATTTTATTGTCCTTAGTTTTATTGACCATTGATTTCTTCAGTTGTCCTTTTTCTTCCCTTATTTATTTTGTGTCATTCCTGGCTTCTAGCGTGTTGCTGCCAACTTTCTCTCTTTTGCATTTGACATTTATTGGCATTTCCCCCATTTTTAACTACTTTCACTCCCCCATCATGTCACAATGAGATTGTTTGTTCAAAGTATTATTGCAATTATCAGCCCTGCATTCTTCAATGCACTGAATGTGACACACCCAAGTAAGACTGCAAGACTTCTGACCTTCAGCACAATATTCAGTAGTTCTTAGGTCTCAGGCCTCTCTCTGTTGGATCTTAGCAATGTTTTCAAATAAGTAAGTACCTCTGGTTCTATCATCAATTATAAAAAGAGAAAATGAAGAAGAAAATGTGACTTTAAAATTATCCTGTGATTGTTTGAGCTAAATGGAATTAACTGGATTCTTTTAGTTTAAGGAACAATGTGCTACTTATATTTATCCAGTACAGTGACAGTGATGCCATGTTGGTGAGTTTTTTAACAGGTCCATAGGTTATTTATTTCTCTCAGTGGGCCCACAGCCTGCAGTTCAGGACATGGGAGGGTTGCAGAGGTTGGATGGGGATTATTTTCTTGGCTGCTAAACCGCCGTCTGTAATTTCAAACAGATCATAGAGACCTTTAGAGGCACGCAAAGGACTGGGAAGAATGCCACAGTAGAAAATACATTCTGTCTCTTGTCAAACTGATACTTTTGGGTTTAGTCCTTAGTAAAATAAATAAAGAAATAGTATGAAAGAACCAGCTGTAGATATTAACAGAGTAACAGAGTGATGAATAAGGACTTTGGCCTTTTAAAGAACCAGTCATAGAGAAGTCAGTGAAGACTTTGAAAAAAATAAGACCTTGAAACTGTGTTTACAAACTAGAAAAGGAAGAGAAATGACACAAAAATAAGCTTTGGAAGAGAATAAACAGTGAAAAGAGAAGCTGGAAGGATATATGAACTTGTGTGTCAAGTGTTTGGCTTACTTTGCAATAAGAAGCTGCTCTGTATATAAAACTCCTACAGATTTCCTCATTTTCTGTGGCACAGGCTTTTGCAGGTGAAATATTCAATGAAACCATCTATAACTTTTCTGATTGCATTTTAAACATTTATGCTGCTAGCCTCTATATCTAATAAACCTGAGACTTTAAATGGAGCATGGCTTATTAAATCATATCTTTTCCATCCGTCTCATCAGTGGAGGGGTACTGATAATATTAACATTGAATGGGACCCAACCAGCATTGCATTCCCTTTTGTGCTGAACCCTAGTCCTTTTGCCTTGAGGGATGGTTATTTGGGATTTCCTGTTTCCAGTTGTTTTCATACAAAAAGTATATGGTCATGAGTTTCCACTCTAGTTTTTCCAACAGTCCTACTGAAAAACATGGGTTAAAGGCCTTATCCAGAGGTGCAAACAATAAGCTGTACATATCGTTATTGTTATAATTACCTGCCCAAACTATTACAAAAGGATGTGTTACCATCTGAACCTTAGATTGAAGGGTATGGCGAATGTTTTACAAAACCTGGTTGCCAATCTAAAATAAAACAATTGGGAAAAAATTACAAATGCTATAAACTAAAGGAAACAATGAAAGGCATATAATTTCATATAAATTTTCTTAATTGATGGGCATAAAAAGACTTGAGGGAACGCAGTCAGGAATAAGTGCACAGATTCTTTTCAATTCAAAGTCTTCATACTAGTAATCAGATCACTATAAGGAAATATTTGTCTTCACAGAATCGCAGGGAAATGAAAACTGGGGCAAGTGTTATGGCAACAATGTAAAAGAGGAGCTTAATCAATGATGTTAATTTACTTGCAGCTGGGTTGTTTACATTTCCAGATTTCAGGCTATTTTAATGTAAAATTAGGCATAGCATAGAAGGTAAAGCAAATTCAACTTGGTCCTAGGCCTGGGTTGTGAGCAATCCTGCTGGTTTGCAGTTGTCCACCCTGGGGAGTTAAAGAAACTCACCCCTTTTCTTCCTCTGAACTTCTGCATAAAATTTTTAGCCAATATGGACTGTCTTGTGAAGATTTGATGCAAAACCATACATGGTATCATGTTTTTGCTCAAACTGTATTAACGTTCCTTTTAGGTTCAGTAAGAGTGTGTTGCTTTTTTCCTCCCTGGAACGCTGGTGTCAGAGAACACCGCACAAGCCCAGGGATTGTTTTTAGCAGGTAGGATGTGGCAGATATGAGGCATTTGGATCTACATTTCTTTAAGGACTTTTTACAAAATGTCAGGAAGGATGAAGTGACAAGATCTCTACACAGCCTGGCCAGGGCTGTATCAGGCGCTAATGGCTAAATAGGAAAGTAGAATATCTGTGTAGAAGGCAAGTGCAGGCAAGAGTATCAGAGCAGCAGAATGCTTCAGGAAGCCGCAGATGGAGAACAAATTCCCAGGCTGGGTCAGCAGAGACTTCAGAGAGGGTGATTTCAGGGGAGTTTGTGTTTGGTTTGGATAAGGAGAGGAGGAAGATAAGGTCAAATCCGAGAGAGAGCACTGAGGCGTTCCCTGAAGGAGAAAGCAGAAAGGTTAGAGAGCAGCATCACCAGTGGCTCTGCTTAGCAGGAAATGATGTGCCCATGGGATAAACAAGGCAGAGGCACTGTGGGAAGGGTGGAAAGTGAAGGAAGAAATGGTGTTGACATCTTTTGCCTTTCTGCTTCATAGAAATTGGTCAGCAAGAACAGGTGAGCTGCATGCAGTGCAAGGGCTGGAGCTTTACTGCTGGCGGTCTGTTGAGCAAAATGATGTTGTGGTTAATGCAGCTGTGTGTGCTGGTGGGAAGCAGGCTGGAGAAGGATGCAGAGCAGCTATAGCAGGCTTTGTGGACACGACACTGCACTCAGGAGTGCAGTAGCAGGCCTGGATTTTGTGCAAGTCTTAAAAAACATGAGTGCAACGGGGGGGCTGCTGCTGTTGTTCTTGGAGTCTGCTGAGTTCTCCCCTCGCAGACACAAACCAGTTTCATTCTTCCTGCACGATAGTTTTCTCTCTTTGCCCCAGTAATCAGTTTGCTGTTTCCATTGCTGCTTTTCTGGTCTTGTCAGCAAGCAGTGCAAATCAAGAGGTCTGCACTAGGTCGATTTTGAATTAGTGAGTTTGACAAATGTTTTCATTTGAGAAGACATGCTGCCTCATTGGGCTTGATTTAGCAGGAAAACATTAGAGTGGCAATGCTGGATTTGACTTTAGTTATCAACACTTCGGGCCTACATTGGTGTAAGTAATTGTCCTGTTTATATGCTGACAGGTTAAAATAATGTATTCTAGAGTGAGAGTGCTTCCACAGAAGATGAAAAGCAGCCTGAGAGGGTTATCAACCGTTACTATCTGTGACAAGCAGTGCGAGCTAGATGTGTGGATAAATTGCTATTGCTCCAGAGGTTATTCCTATTTTCAGGAGACATATAAGAACCCCTAACAAGGCATTAATATAGTACAGCTATTACAAAAGCTCATCTGTCCTACCCAAGCTCTGAACTAATGGCACATTCCAGTGTTTTCTTGATGCTGCACTGACAGGTGGTGATAGACCTTTAAATAAAGCAAAAACCCTACTAGGCTTTCAGAAAGTCAGGCAACTGTGAGGATTTAAAAGCTAATCTTTAAGAAAATAAATAAATAAACATGTTTATCTGAGAACTTAACACTATTAGGAATGATGCTTCTGGAATCCTCTTTACTCAGAATCAAATAATGTTGTGCAGATGGGATCTTGGCAAAGTAGGCAACTGCTGATAAAATTTTCTGTCCAGAGAAAAAAGGTTTGTTTTTTGTTTTTCTGAGTTAGTGTTCTTGGAATCAAATAAAGTAATTATTTAAATATGAATTGTTAGGTTTCTTTTCCATCTGGAAAGTTATACTGAATTCCTGAGAAATGGAACTCAATAGAACTTAAAGGAATTGAACAGCTGCTGTGGGCTTGGTGCAAGGGGGCTTCCACAGGCTTTAGACTCTTCATGTCATTCAGTGGGTTACTTAACTTGTGTCAATGCAGTTTGCTGGGAAATTTTTAGGAGGGGTTGGCTCACTCATAGTTTAGTTCATCTATAAAAGAAATAGTGTAGAAATGTCTTTAGCAGCAGAAATGACATGCTTCTCTGGAGTCATGCAGAGGAATTGTAATTGCATGTGCAGAAAAGATGGGAAATTTTTGTGTTATTTTCTAGGAGAAGCTATGTAGGACTTTATTTACCTTACTTGTGCTTGTACTTGTTCCCCAGCATCACAGGCATCATTTTCAAGAGTGCTCAGAGGGAGCAAGCAAGTAAGGGATGGGAGTGTGCATTTTCCATACCAGATGCAATGATGGAAGTTAAATATTGATGAGCTAATTTCAAATGGGAGTTGTGTGTGATAATAAGAGGGCTAAAGCTGAAGGAAAGATTGCTGCAGGCTGCTTGGTTCTTCCAGAGGGAGCTGGGATTGAGAACTGAAAAGCTCTGCCAAGTAGAAGAGGGCAGTGCCGTGTTAACAGCAGAGGCACAAGCTGGGAACTTCATGAAGGCTTACAACAGGCACAGAATGACTGGAGGTTTGAGAAGGAAAGGGGATAGAGGAGATTATATAAATATGAAGACAACTACGGTCCATAAACAAAAGGGAAAACAGTCCTAAAATGGGGAATAATGCTGAATAGCCATATGAGTAGAAAGTATGGAACTGCACCTTTTGGGAGCAGTGCTGTAGCTTTATCCAGTTGCTGAACCAGTCCCTTAACGTAAGGAAAAAATCTCCACATCAGCTCATATACTCATCTCCCAGAAAAGAAAATCTATTTAGTTTGATTATTGCTGGAGTCCTACTTTGCAGCAATTAGAATACAAAGCTCTTTCCCTGCTGTAAACTATCTGCCTTTCTGACACCCTTTACAACAAAGGAGCCTTATACATGTAATTGTGTGATTATTTTGACATCTTTGCAAATGGCCTTGCTGTAGATTAAGTCCTAGGGAAGACAGGGGGCTTGGACAGAAGCAGAGATGATGCTATTTCCCAGTGCATGAGGTAGTCCTAAACTGCAGAAGAATAAAAACCTGAGCAGTGAAAAAACACCTGGAAAGCTGAGAGTGCAGGGGGTTTGAACCCATGTTCACTAAGACAGTGATGTGCTCAGGCCATGGTGGTTAGAGGGGTGCCTTCCCCTTCAAATTAGAGCTTCCATGCTGAAGAAATCAACCTGCAAAGACTGGGAGGAAAGAAGGATGCCACATCAGTACTTGCTCACACACTGAATTGGCAGAGGTGGGATGTTTTTACCAAGGCTTACAGACAACGTGTTCATTTTACTGTGCATTTTTAATATGTGGCTTGAATTGTAACATTTTGCAATGCAAGGCTTGGCCTTGTTTGTTACACACTGCCAAGATGGGCCTACTTAAGTATATTTTCTGGCAAACACAAAAAACTTGGGTCAGGTATTAAGATCAGAGTTGATTTTAAATGGCTCTCCTGGGGAACCAGGTATTGGAGAGGGGAAGGAGTGTGAATAGGTCAGCTACACCCTGCATTCTTCTTGGAAGCTGCTCGTTGTTAGCCCTAGTGTTTATTCATGAGAAGACCAGCATTTCTAGGAGGCACAGGTTATAAATATTTAGCACTGTCAGTGGAGAAGGAAAATACTGTTGAAAAATGTCTTCGTTTGTCAGAGGAAAAACAGGGACTAATTTTTTTTGAGAGAGATCATAGTTAACTGCTCTCTGTGAACTGTTTCTCTAAAGATTTTGGACAGACGGATGTTCATGCAGCCAGAGGACTGGATGCCAATTGCAAGGAACATGCTTCCATTTAAAAAGGCAGGGAAATCATTCTGTCAGGCAGGATATAGGTACACAAATTAAGCAGCTATCAAAATTATATCTTTTCTTCAATGGCAACTGACTCTCAGAAATAGACTATGGACAGGAATAGCTAAAGATCTCACAGGCTGTAATTTAACTCTGACAGGCAGCTAGTAGACACCTGCTAATAATGGCAGGCAGATTTGCCCTACTGCCCTTCAAATTCCCTTCTGTGCTGTCACTGGAAAACTCCAGCCTGCAATTCCTCTGCACAGAAACCTCCCACAGAATCCCTGAACCATCTATGAGAAGACTGGGGAATTGCTGCGGGGCTCTGCCACATGGTAGAGGCTTCCTGGCCCACAAAAAAATCACCTTATTTCAAAGTAAATGCCAAGATGGACTCTGAAGTGGAGTCTGCAAATGCAAAAAGAAATTTTTGTGCAGAGAAGAACATATAAATACTCCAGATAGATGAAGGCAGGGGATGGGAGGCAGTGGTGAACACATGGTCATACCTGCTTTGGAGCAAACCCAAAGCAGCAAGTGCTGCTCTTTGTCCCCAGCCTGATGCCTTCCTTGGTGCCCACCCAGGGGTGTCACAGTGCAGCCCTGAGCTACTGAGCCTCCTGCTTTGCTCTGAAGACTCCTACACCCTTTATAATCAAAAACATTGTGTTATTTCCAAAGGAAATGGGATTTGACTTAAAAGCATGATAAATGAAAAATATTCCTCAAAATATTTTGAAGTCAAAAGCTCGATATTGAGTAATATCAAAAATTGTGATCGTAACCATTTGCTT
The DNA here is from genome assembly GCA_013398115.1 of Falcunculus frontatus. Taxonomy (NCBI): domain Eukaryota; kingdom Metazoa; phylum Chordata; class Aves; order Passeriformes; genus Falcunculus; species Falcunculus frontatus. The sequence goes on from VZRV01010114.1 coordinate 575,016, forward strand.
TCTTTCAAAATTCTCAGTTTCACATTAGAAGATGAAAAGTCTGCTCAAAAACCGTTTTGTACTTAGTATTCCTAGCTGTGGTTTTTGGCTTTTGACATTTGGAAGTAAAGTTGAAAGTTACTGATGAAAATTTAAGTTATTGCCCTCTAACTTTTGACAGCATTTTCCACAGACCCTGCTATGCCCAAACTATTTTCTACACAGCCCATTCTTTGAAATTCAGTCACTTTTGCTTTTTTCTCATAAACATGTATGAGTCTATGTCTGGCCTTTGGTAAAATAAGAATAAGACCTATTCCCAGCTTAAATCTTTCTAACATCCAAATTTCTTACTAAGCTTCTACTGCTGCTGAATTTAATCTACTGTCAGTTATCAGAGTTCAGCTCCTAGTATAAAGTAGGTTTGACCTCTGGCTGTGCAGTTTTCTTTATTATCATTTTCATGTGTTTGTTCATGGACATTTTATTGTCCAAAGTTCTTGATGGCTGCATCAGGATCTCTCTCACCTTAAAAGCAATGGTTTTTGGCAATTGAAAGGTCTGAACAGCTTATTACTTTCCAATTAAATAAAGCAAGTTTCATTTTAATCCTTATTATTTTCTTCTTTATGAAATTTTCATCTTTCTGGAAAATACCAGAGCTGTAGGGAGTTTTGGAAATGGGTTGGAAGTCTGTGCTCTTGCATTGTCCTTTCTATAACCTCTGCTGAACTGCTATTTTGTAACTTTTAACAAGTACAGTAAATGACAAATGATATCCCTCGAGGTTTATTCATTCCTATTCTCATATACCACCATTTAAATTGACTGATTTCAGCACAGTCTTCAGCTCTTGGAAATGCTCCCCAGCTGATTCCTCAAGGGAAACATACACCCTGTAGGACTTTTTTAGGGCCACAGTTCACAAGACAGGCCCCACCACCAGGGCTTCAGGCACAGGTTAAGCAGGCAGTTGCCCGAGGTGGGGACCTGCCTGGGAAATAAAATCGGGATCACGTGGTGGCTGTGGCTGGGCATCTTCATGCTCAGCTGGGTTTCTGTGCCTGTCCCTGCCTTCTCCCTGCTTGATGAGTGCAGATCCCCCCTCTTGCAGCCCCTTTCTCAGCTGCCTTCTTATTCCACTCCCTCTGTAGCAGAACCATCCCTCTGAGGATGATTTCTAGTGGTGCAACTGTGGCAGCACAGAGAATAGGGAATAATGGAGCAAGAATTGGGTTTTCCATGGGAAGGTGTAGAGTGGGACTATTCATATGGCAGTTTTCCATCCTGACCAGGTCTCATGAGGCTCCCACACCCATGATGCTAACTGCACTCCTGCAGGAAGTCCTCCCTTCTTGCCATTCCCTCAGTTCTTGAGAAGTAGCACAGGTCCCACAGCACCCCTGGAACTGCCTCTGGTTTAAGATGGTGGTGGTAAAATTGCCTACAGGATGCATAAAAAAGGTTGAGTTTGAAAAGAACCCTTTTGTAGCTGCAAAGTCCTGGACTATAATAGGAGAATGTTTTATGGACATGGCTGATGCGGGTTATATGGCTGTAGGATGGGAATGGTGCTTTTTTAAGAGGGATGAGCCTTGGACTTCCATCTTTTTATAGACTGCTGTGCTGCTTTGAAAAAAGCCCTCGGACCTTCAATGGGACACAAAAAGCAAATGTGAATTTTTTATCTTAGAGTTATATTGTTCAGTAGACCCTCTGTGATTTCTTGTTCTGTCACTCTTCAACCCCAGTGTCTGCAGTATTTCTGCAGTCACCCTGAGCACGCTGAGGGAAGGATTTAGAGAGAGCTGCTGGAGGGGTAATGTTTGCTTTGGAAGAAACATGTATTTTCCAAATAAGTTTCTCTCCCTGATTTTAAGACTTCTAAATAATTATTTTCTTTCACACATACCCACCCACACACCCTCCACTCCCTGTAGCATTCCTGCTTGAATTTATTTTCTGTGAAAAAGAGAGAGAGAGACTTTCCAGGTCTAAGAATATTGCCTTGGAAATTGGTACATTTGCAGTTAGGACTAAAAAAATTATCGTGACTTTTCAATACCTCATTCCCAGGAAAATTCTGTCCTTTGCAGAGATGGAGCTGCTATGGCTGATTGTGCCACCATCCTCCTCTGTAGAGAAGCCTTCAGCTTTTGGAACCCATCCAGCCTAACCTTTGAGGCTTGGATTGGAAGTGAAGGTCCCAGTATGAGGCTGATGACTGTCTCCAGACCGATTTCAGCCCCTGCTCTCTTTTCAGTAATCAGAGTTTCCCTGGTGCACCGTGGGTCTGAGTGCAGGAAATCTTCCAACAGCAATGCCACAGCCATCTCTCTGTTCCCTGCCTTTCCAAACATAAGTTCTTCTCTTTTGGCACTAAGAGGGAAAGAATTTAAGAAGAGAGAAAGGAAACCAGAAGACAGATTCCTAGCAGGTGCCTCATCAGATTACCAAGCTGCAGTGAGGTCATTTTGTAAAAGCTGGAAAACACATTGAAAATACTTTATTAAGGATCCCCCCAGCTATTACCTCTGAATGCAGGGATTGACATGGTGAGAGTTTGCCAAGAAGTGACTATCCTGCACCATGTCTCACCCTGTATTCCTGAGAGCCAGCAGGCTACTAGATAATCCAAGTACTTAAAAGACTGTTGGGATGTTCCAAAAGCTTTGAAGGCTGTTCAAATGAGCAGTGCCCTTCCATGGCCTCATAAGAGCATGTGATATAAAAATATACATATAAAATCTCATAATGTATAAAACTGTATTGAACTAATGTAAACTGTGACCATTGTTCCAATGTTTGTTCTTTAAAAGATGTTCAGAGAGCAATTAAAAAAAAAATTGTGCCTTAAAAAATTTCACATACCCTATCAGTAGACTGAGTCTTATTTCACAGCAGAGAATAGAAAAAGGCATCAAAGTTTGCAATGGAAATAAGATTCATTTTAAAAACTATGAATGTAATTAATAATTGAAACACCTTGAAGAAAGACGTGGCAGATTTTCCACTAGTGGGTTGTTTAAATCAATAGGGGATGTCTCCTAAAGACTCACAAAGTGAAATTCCAGTCCTTCTTCTGTTGGAAAGAAAATCAGAGAAAAAAAATTAAGTATCTCTTTTGTCCTTGATCCTCTATAAGGTCTATAAACATCTGCTTCCTTAATCTGCATAAATTTGCAGAGCTGTGAAAACTTTTTATAAAATAAAATACTGTAAAATATTATAGTTTCTGTGTTAACCCAAAGATTCCAGAGTTTCAAAAGCATTTTCTTTAGTTCTGTGCATCTTCCCTACTTATGGATATTTTCCCGTTACACAAAATTCTTTTTATAACTAAGGCTTTTATATTGTTCTTTTGTGCCCTTTCTACACTGTAATCATTTCTTCATCATCATTCTTTTGTTGCTATGTGATGTTCTACTTCCCATGTGTTTTTCTTTGCTGTAGCTGTTAGCACCATTTTAACTCTTCATTTTCTGCACTTGCCAGTGCTTTTTCAGTAAATTTATATCAGAGAAAATAGACTGGAATTTCTGAAATAACAAGAAGGATTCATTGGTAAATACTGAATAGATTGCAGTTGCACTTAGAGCTGCAAGGAACAACTGAGGTCACAGGAACAATTTAATTTGGTTTAACTTAGTCACTCCTTCCTGAAACAGCTGCTTTCCTCTCCGATGGCTCCATTAGAATTAGAGGGAATTACTTGGGTCAGCTTAGACAAGGCTGCTGATGGCACACTGGCAGCAGGGCTTTGATTCTGCATTTCAGAATTCACTCTGTGAAATGCATTCAGCAAAATATGATGATATCAGAAGCTTATTACTTGGAAAAGCCAATGAAGTGGTAAATTTTCAGCTGCATGGCTTGATCTGTGAGTTGCAACTGGGTTAAACCCCTTATTCCTGAGAAAATTTCTGAGGAACTCAATTTGAATTTTCTAACTATTGAAGAATTTGCAAGGGAAGCAGCCCTCCTAGCAGGCTCTGGGTGGCTGCAGCTGTGGGATGCTCACAGTCAGGACCTTTCACTGCACAGTCCTCAGCATGTCTGGGATCACTATTTCCCTGCAAGAAGTCAGGGACTTCCATCACATCCCTTGCCAATCCCACTGCAGCTATCCAACCAAAGCTGATTTAACAGCCATGATGTACATTAAGTAGCTTGCATGTATTCCTTCCCTATTGTCTCCCTGGAAAAGCCTCATTGTTTTCTACAGCAGTTGGGAGCATGGAGCAGGCCAGACTTGCTCTCAGCTCTGTGCTTGTCCCCTTCCTTGTTTGGAAAAGGATGCCTACCCATCAGGATGCCATCCTAATGCATCACAGTTTTAGCTCTCTGCTCCACACTCCTGAGTACTCTCAAGAATGTGTTCAATTTGCACAGGCCAGGTAGAGCTCTAGTATAAAATCAAACCTGCAGTCAGAGAAGCCTGCAAAGGAATATAATTCAAAATGTGGGGGCTACTTAAGATATATTTGAATTCCTAAAGGAAAAATCAAAAGCCAGCATCAGCCTATGCATCTCTGAAAGCCTGCTCACCACGTGGCTTTTTTTGGTATATTTCCCAGCTCAGAAAACTGTCCTGAGTTGCAATTGTGGCAGACAAACTGCCTGTCCTTAAGAGCATCCTCCAAACTTCCACTGTATCAGCTTCACACTAATTGCTTTACTGATGCCCACTTAGACTAATGAATGCTAAATATTGCAAAGCAGACCGTGTGTGCTCGGAAGATTGGTTTGAGAAACTGTGCCTTGGAAATGGAGTGCAGCATCCACCTGCCTTGCCTGCAGGAACAGAGCACCAGCTGTGCTCAGGAGGTATCTGAGGCTTCTTGTGTCCTGCCAAGGCATTGGAGAATTTTAGAAACCCTAAAACACTTGTGATATTGCACTCCATTGGAAACACAGCCTAGAAAAGGCAGTGCTGAGGACATGGAGAAAGTGGAGCACTTGGGACACTCCCAAAGGGACCTGCACTGACCAGCAACTCTGTGACCAGTCTGGCAATAAGGAAACAAATGGTCTCTGATGCTGAGAGCCATTTTATTAGCTAATTATCAGCTGCTTATTTATCAGCTGTGATTGGAGAAGGGCAGATCACACCCCACTCACCTATGGCAAGTATTTTATTGTGATAAGCAGCCCTGTGCTCAGCTCCTGCTGGGTCAGGAGGGGCCTTATTCAGAGTACTATCCATTTCATTTCGTTGTTTAAAAGGGGACCTAGGCTCTTTTAACAGCGTGGGTCATCCCTATTCAAACAGCACCTCTTTGACTTGCTAGTCCTTTTTTTAACTCTCCCCCTGCAGGGCTTCCTTTTTCTTGGAGTCTTTTTTCCTAGTTTGCTTTTTCCAGGGCTTGCTTTTTATATGTGGGAGAGCAGCCTAGCAGATGCTGTTTTATAACTGGCTGTGGTCTGTCTCTTCAGCTGGTGAGTACTGCTGAGCTTCATTCTTACTGTTACAGGGAGTCAATGCAAGCTTTGAGTAGTTGCTTTTTCTTGGAAAACAGAGAATACCATGTTACTTTTAAAGCATAAGCACACTTCAGTGTTCCTCTACAATCCCATCCTCTTGCAGCCTGTCTTCTGTGTACAGAGACTGCATATTCCTTACTCTAGTGGGTGACCTCGGACCTGTGTGTCTGCTTCTGATAATGTACCTTCACTTTGCTTGCTTAGTGTGAATTACCAGGGGAATAATTAGCCTGGCAGTTGCTTGGTGGTGAAAGTGCCTGTTGTGGCAGGATTCCTTTAGCAAACTCTGACTGCACCAGAGCTGCAGTGCAAATGATTCCACTGCCACTGAATTTCTTCCTGCAAGTAAAATGCATGAATGCTCTGTGTTCTGCATTGCTCTGGTCTGTTAAAATACCTGCAGAAGTGTGCTCTGGCTTTGTCCATCTCTCTGAGTCCATTCTTTCCATACGTTCATTCACAGAGAGGCTTCTGATAATGCTGGATGTTAGACTCACAGGTCAGGCCATGTGTTCCAGACACTGCCACTTGTTCACCTTACGAAGGTCACAGTAGTTCTGAGCACTTCTGAAAAGCTTAATCAATGTACACGTGAGCCTGTATGGGAAGCATTTTGCATTTAATTGATGAGCAGGTTCTAGGAGTCACACGTGGCTCTTATTGTTATTTCTTTAGTAAGTTGATTTTCTTTGTTTAAAAAAAGATTTTAAATTTCAGGTACCTGGAAATGTTTGTTTGCAATAATTTCCCTCAAATACATACTGTCCCGGCCCCAACTGTATTTCTTTGTTCAGAGACATTGCTGAAAGTGAGGATGTGAACACTGAGATAGAGCAGGGCAGCACAGAGAGATGGCTGAGGCTAACAGAGGGTCCCAGTGTATGGTCACAGCTAATGTACCAGAACAGGTCAAATTAGGCCTCCTTCTCTGTGTTTAAATACAACTTGCAATATTTCCCCACCATTTTAAGGCATTATTAGCAATTGCTGTATAAAGTATTAAACAAGTGCTCTCCATTTATCCACATTAATGATTCAGTGCGAACTCCTGCCTTCCCATTAATATCCACTAACCTCGTTCAGTGATAAAACTTGATTTAGTCTCCAAATTACCTCAGCACAAAATGTCTTGGAGCAGCAATGCCTAATAGTTCAGAGCTATGTGAGCTGTTGTGATAGCTAAATAACAACAGTGGCAGCATCTTTTTTTGAGACTCGGCGGAAAAAAGAATCAATTCAGAACATAAAGAGAGACACAAATAAATTGCTAAACAGTATAATCCAGTGATACCATACATCTCAGAAACGAGTGCCTCAAAAATCAATAAAAACTGAAAAGGGAAGAATTGTAGTTATCTAGATGCAGGTATGTCAAAGAAGTTGCAGGTGAAGGTGCCAGCAAGGCAAGTGCCAGGCTCTGGGAATGGGGAGGGAGATTGGCACTGGAAAAAAGGGGACACACTGCCAGGGCATAGTACAGCAAGAAAAATGTGATATTGTCTGCACTGGATGGGGGTTGTGGATAGATTAGGAGAGGGAATTAAGTTCTCTGGGATTTGAGGGGCACCATTGCACCACTGATTTTGTATTTTGATGGCCTTCTTCCACTTGGATGCAGAGGTATGAACAGCACAGGCTGCTCAGTGCCTGGGCTCTTGTCTGGGCTTTGCTTGGATTGGAGGGTAAGGTTGGGTTTGGGGCATCTCTAGCTACAAAAAATCATGTTGCTGTGCCTTGGCTCTATTTGTAGTGCCGTGGGTCCTTCGCCTCCAGAGATACTCCTTGGACACAGATTCCATGTGCCTGTGCTGGAGCTGGCGTGGGGCCAGTGCTCGGTGTGAGCTTTAGATGAAGTAGATGATGCTGGAGGTCACCACTTTATGGGCTTGTTGTGAAGAGCCTGACTTTCCTGCCTTGCACAATGCACGGATCCAGCTCCCCATGGGCAAGCTATTATAATGTGGATTTTGTTTTTCTCCCTTGACTGTTCTTCCCTGGACTTTCTTGTGTGCTGGTGGCTGCAGGTTTTGGTGCTATGACCGCTGAGTGGTGGGCACTCTGGGATCCATCAGACCTTAATTTTTGTTCTGGTTTTGCATTTCTAAAAAAATACCATTAAATTCCCAGTCTTTCTATAGAGCAGGAGCAGATCCAAGCTGTGCTGCATGCTAGATCAGAACTGTTTTCTACCCTGCATGCTCCTCTTATTGCTCCCTTCGGAGTCTGCTGGCAGCAGATCAAGCGTGGTCTGTCCTTGTGGTTTGCAGCAGCCTGCTGTCTCCAAAGGTTTGTGAGAACAGTAGGGCCCTTGCCTCACTCTGGTAGCCATTACTCTGTGTATCCTGTTAGAGCTGCATGCATTTTAAAAGAATCATGGGGAAAAAAAAGAGAATAAGAAGAAGAGAGAAAAAGGCAGAAATAAGCAGAAAAAGAAAGGCAAGGTAGACATGTGCCAGTCACCTGGCAAGGGAAGGAAGAACCAAGTAATCCACGGAGTGACTTTGACAGTCACTCAAATCCTGAGCCCAGTGATCCTACTGAATTGAGTCTGCTGTCTCCCAAATGGCATAATTTAAAATCATTTGCTGCAGTTTTAGGCAAGAATTATTAAATGAATATTAATCAGTCATTAAATTCTGTGAAACTGCTTCTTCATTCAAACTGCTTCTTCATTCTGGGCTGAATGAGGCCGTTTAGCCGAGGTGTATTCAGCATGTTAATGTCTCTGTGAGTGGGTTTCTTCCCCCAAAGCCAGTGCCGCTCTCAGCCCTGCTAACAGTGTCAGTTTCTTGCGCCAGGTGGGTGCCTCTGGGGCTGGAAACTGGCTGTTTTCTCCATTCCTACAAGCAATGAATGACTGAAAGAAATATCAGCCTAGTGTCAATTCCTAGTGTCTGTCATTACCTGCGCCGAAACCAGTACATTGCCTTCTAAATAGGAAGCTTTGATTGAAATATTTTCCTTCTTCCCTTTCCATATGACCCAATCCAGTGTATATCTCACCTTGCTTCTGGTGCATTCAGTTCCCAGTCTTGATTCCTATGGCAGGCAAAAACCTTTCCCAGCTCCTGAGACATGCAGAAGTTGAGCTATTGAGGAGGAAACTTCAGACATCTTAATGGTGGCTGTATTTTTGCAGCCAAGACCCCAAAGCCATTGACCATGAAGGAGTTGGTGTTAACAGTTGTTTGGAAAATAATCCCTTTAGAAGAAGAACATCTGTCCGGCATGACCTATGCCCTCTGCATTTGATCCATCCAGCACCATGTCTGCTCTCTCCTTTTGTAGGAGGCAGGAGGTCACATGTGAGTGGCACAGGGTGGGTAGTGCTGGCTGTGACCCCACGTTGGCAGGCTGCCCACCTAGAGTCCCCTGAACTTTCCCTTTGCAACTTCTGGTGATTTCTTGGCCCTGGAGAAACATGAAAGGCCTCAGCTATTTAGAGGACAGCATTGATTGACTGGTGACAACCAAATTCATCACCTTTCCAGAGTTGCTGAGGTCCTCTAATTCTTCTTTTTTTTTTTTTTTTTTGTGCATAACATCTCCTTTTCCCATATATAACAGCAAAGTTAGGGGGAAAAGGGAAACCTTGGATGAATTTTTGCAACCCTCATTCTCTCTCCAGGCTCTGGAAATTGTGGGTAAGCAGCAGATACTAGTTAAAATCCAGTGAGGTGTGCTGATCTAGAACAAGCAGTGGAAGAGCCTGATTGGACAGATCATTACGGAACTCACCCAGTGCTCACTGGTTATCTCAGACAGTGTGTGTTGGTGATATTGGGTGGCTTGTTTTTTTCTTACTCTTTTATAATAAGCAGGAGAAGGAACAAGACTCAAAGCTTTCTAGCATATGTCAAATGCCTGTGTGTGCATATGAATTTTATCTAAGTGTAGAGAGGTGAGTTTTCACTAGCCTAATATTCCTGGCTCTCCAGGAATGTCCAGGTGTTATGCATGGAGAACCATTACCCTTGTAATTGTCTGCAGGTTATAAAAGGTAGAATACTTAGAGTATTTTTTTAAAACTAAAGAAGCCTCTTTTATGTATGTGCCACTGAGTTTTTTCCTTATCAGCCCTTGCTTTTAATGATACACAGAGTGAATAAACCAGAAGGAAATCACGGAGCCCATGCAGGCGAAAAATTTAACACATTCTCTTGCTCTCAGGTCTAAAAAATAATGAATCATTAAATCTTGAAGTCACATGGACATTACCAAATGGGTTTGAAATCAACTTGGACCTAAGAAGCTATAGAAAACCTGCCAAGTGACAAACGGATACTGATGGTGATGTAAGAAATTGGAAACATCTATTAAACAGGTTCAGCTTTCCATTTCCTAAAAGTTATTGGTTGGAGCAGTGCAGCGCTTCCCCTGCCTGGCACCTGCTTCAGGGGGAATGGCCACAGGCAAAATCTACTTAACTGGAAACATCACAATCAGTGAAAGCACCACGGTTTCCATTGCTCCTGGTTTTTTGACCTTTATTTTGTTGCGGCAGCAAAAGGTATTGGTTCAGTATCAATTCACCTTCTGGTTGGGGAAAGGGATACAGATACCGGCTTTGAATGTGTGAAGTTTGTGACAATGCTCAGCTTACTTCAGCTTGGGCCAAGTGCTGTGTGGTGCAGCATTGGGCACTGGCCTGGGCAGAGCAGACATTGTTTTTGTATCTTGCTTTCTAGCCAGGAACAAGGGAGGGGTTATTTTCCTTTTAGTCCTTGCTCTTGCCAAATTGCTGAGTACCCGCATTTCTTACTTAGTGGCTTTGTTGAAGCTCAGCTTCTGATGCAGGGGTACCTTATTCATTGGAGGGGGTGCTCCAAGCCAAGAGAGGACTGTCATGTCTGTGTCTTTCATGCAGATGAGGTGGAGTTTTTACCTGGCTTGAGTGTCCCTGTACTCTGGTGGAGTTTGTGCTTGGTGCTGTTCAGTGCCATTGTGTGCAGTTCTCTGGGGCCCTTCAGCTGTGGGAGTGTTCTGTGAGCTGGTTCAAGGACAGGTGGCCTCAGGGCCTGCCAAGCAGGTATCTCTGTGAGGTTGTTCTGCTCTGAGGTGTAGTTTTAAGAAAAACAGCTGGAATCCTTCACCTGGGGGAGAAGTTTGTGTGAGATTCTATGCATCACTTAAGTCAGCAAAGTAGAACCACACTGGGGCTGGATCTGATGGAGGACAACTTCACTGATGTGCTTTCCATGCTCCATCCCCTGGGATGGTCTGTCCAGATGTGAGCTCCTCCAGCGAGCACACTGAACGTGCTGCTCTGCTGGCTGCAGCTGTTATGACCGCCTCATGGCAACCAACAGCTCTTCGTGTGACATAGTCTGGTCTGACCTTCTCTCTTTGGAAGCTGATTGCCAGGTTAGTTGTCCTTTTCTGCTCATTTGAGAGGGTAATGTGAGAAATGAGAACTGACAGTGCCTTTTAAGTGCAAGCCCTGACAGAAATTGGGTATTCACACATCTTCGTGGAACAGTTCCAGCTCGGAGCAGAAAGAGGAGCATTGCCATAATACTGACCTGGCTCTTGGGCTCTGCTTCTCAGAGGGAAATATACTGCACCAGAAAGTTAAGTCAGCAAAGCTTCTTATGACCCAAATTCTAAAGGGAAAACCTGAGGCAAATGATTGCTGGGAAAAGAGGTTCATCAAAGGCAGAGAAATACAATATTCTCTTTAAGAAAACCTATATAAAATGTAATAGAGGAAACATTTTGCTGATTCTGATCCCTGGGCAGTGGAGTATTAGCTGCCAGGCTCCAGCTCATGTGCTCCTGCTGTGCTGGAAGAATGTTCCCTTGAGTAAAGCCATAAATGATCCCTTTTCAGAGGAGAGTGCTGTCTGGCCATATCCTGCTGGATCCTGGAATCCAGGTGCTGTAGCGTGTTGAAAGGCATTAAAAATACATGAAATACTCTCCTTTATGCTCTTTTTCTCCACATAACTCCAATGGCTGTTGCAGAGATGCTATGTGATACTAAATGCAGCAAGAAATAGGAGAAGGTACGTGTGTAACTTCTTTTTATCTTTTGGATTTAAAATTGATTCCAATTGCAAAATGGATTGACTTGGAAAACATAGGAGCAATACCCCCCTAACTTATGAACACGGGTATAATATGTGCTCATAAGGTTTTAGGAAACATCTCTTGCTGAAAGGTCTTTGCTGAAGGCTGCGAGAACTTTATTTCACTGATCTAGATGTGATTTCATCTGTTTTCTTCCCTGACCTTTGCTGGCTGCCAATCCAATAATTGATCACGGTTTTCCCTTCTTTTTCACTGTGCTGGTTTGGCCTGGAGTGGAGTGAATGCTCTTCACAGTAGCTGGTATGGGGTTGTGCTTTGGATTAGTGATGGAAGCAGTGTTGGTAACTCAGGGATGTTTTTGTTACTGTTGGGCCGACCTTACACAGAGCCAAGGCCTTTTCTGCTCCTCACCCCACCTCTGAGGAGGTTGAGTAGTGAGTGGCTGGGGTTAAACCACGACAGGCCCTAAGGCAATATCAGACATGACATTGTCCTACTGATTGGTTGCATCCTATTTAAGCTGTTTAAGTACCATGTGTTTTGTGCTCATCAGTAGACTTGGCCAATGGCATTTTTCCCATCTGGTCCAACCTTGACTTCAGATTTTTCTTGTCCTTTTGTTGTGCTAGAGGATAAAACCAGATGAATTATGGACTATGAGCTGTAGATACACTCACTTTTGGGGAAATTTGAAGACATTAGCATTCTTTTCATGACCTCACCTTCCCCCCTTTAAAATGAAAGCCAGGTGTTTTTCTTTAGGAAAGCACATAGCATTTTAGCACCTCCTAAAATATTCTTCTTTTTGGTGGAGCGATGTTGTTTGGAGAAATTGGACTTCTCCTATGTAAAACTTCTTCTCTTGATAATGCCACCCATTGTGTTTGTGCAGTATTTATAACTGACCACTGTGTTTTCTGAGGACATTCTCTTGAACTTCTTTATCACCTTTGCTTATGCTGCACTAAGACACACAGGAGGGTTAAGGGCAGAAGCATTTATCAGGTTTTTCTTTATAACTTTGCAAGATTTATTGATTTAATACAAAAATAGGCTTTGATCATTATCTTTCTAAAGCAATTGAATTTGCTTTATTCCAGCTTGGGAATATGGTTTAAATTTACTTGTCTTTCTCATATCATACACTGTGTGTCTTCTAGTGCATGCTTTCAAGTTTTAAAGTTTGATTTATTGTAATTTATTACCTAGAAGGTGTTCTTAAATTACTGCCTCAATAATATAATCTACTAAAAACTCTGTGGTTTTATCACATCATACCTGTGTTTGACAGCAAATTGATGTGACAGTATTATTACATGTTTTTGACAGGCTTATTTGAGATCCTTAAATCCCAGTTCCCTCTTTGTTTCATTACCGTAACATCACTGGCATAGCCTTGTGATCAATTATCCACTTAGGAAGACCCAAATATCTGCCAGTTTGGTTTCCAGAGAGGTATTTACTTCCACATCTGTTAAATATGTTCATTTTTTTACAGTTTAAAAGAAGATTTCCTGCCCTGTTCTTGGTGGTGAGTGTCAGAGTAATGCTCTGACTTTTGCCAGGACTCACCCTCTGGGCAGGTCTGGTGGCAGTGGGAACCCTGCAAGGGACACAAGAGATCCCTCCTCGTGCCAGAATAATCCTTTTCTAAATTGGAAACTGCAGAAAGGCCACTTGCCCATCACTGCTCTGGCTTCTGGAGAAAGCAGCACAGGTTTTCTTGCATTTAGTTCTGACTAGACTGAGTTTGGGAAAAGGGCTTGGTCCTCCCCTTGCAAACTGGGCACCATGGTGTGGCCGATGTCCCTGGAGGAAGGGATTGAATTTTGTGGCAGCTGGATGTCTCTGTCCTAGGAATGAGGAGCACCTCCAGCTGTCTGCCAGGGTGTCCATGTCACGTTATCTGCCCGGCCAGGCCAGGGCTTGAGCTCGCCCTGCCTCTTGAGCTGCTCCTTGTTTGCCTTCTGCCCAGCACTCACTGGGGTACGAGCTTGGAGTAAAAACTGAAATATCTGGGATGTCTCTTTTGGTGAAGCACAGGTGTGGCTTCAGATACAAACTCTGCCCTGTTGCAGTCAGTGCTTACTTCAGGCTGAAGCACCTTGTGGTGTTGTCTCTCCACATGGATTACACAGGCAGGACTTTGTTGGCAAGGATGTGCTTGTTGTTATTAATAATTCATTTTTAGGGTATGAAAAATGTAAATTTTTCACAAATAGCTATCCTACAAAAGGGATAATAAGCTATTTTATCACTGCTAGGTAGTCTCAGGGGCTATATAACTATTTTGATAGTTGAACTTTTCTCCTGGTGTTTTTGCCTATGTCATTAATTTGAACAGATAGCTTGTGTACAGGGTTATGCTCTTGTTCATGATGCTCACATTGCTGGATCATTATTATACACTTTTAATGTAATAAGGAAAAGTCTTTCAGCCATAAAAGAAAAAAATCTTATGAAGTGAGTTGCCTTCCAGTGAGAAACATGCTGTTGGCAACATATTTAATGTAGCACCTAGAGAGTTTGGTAATCACTGTGTGCCTGTGATATTAGCATTCACATTGCTTATGGCATTTGGATCAACAACAGGGAAAAAACCTATCTTTTCTCAGACTAAAAGTTTAAAAACTTAGAGTTATACTTAAAACAATCAAATTGGGACCCTCTTGTTATGTCGCAGCATTCTATGAGTGTTTTGACCTCCATATTGGCCTTCTAGCTCCTGAAGCAGCATGTGTGACACATTGTATTTGGATTTACACCACATAGAAAAATACGGCAAATGGCCAGGTGGATTAACAAATGGAGGAACAAAGTCTCCAGAGGAGGTGTGCAACCAGTGCATTCTGTAAATGAAGAAAGTTGCTTTAACAAACATGGATGCTTCTCTACTGATGGAGTGTTTGCACAGCTCTTGCTGTGAAGTCATCTAGAGATCAACTGTTCCCAGAGTAAGCTGCTTTAAATAAAATGAGAATTTGACCCAATAAACGTGGTATGTTTTTTTACCAGTCCTACTGTGCTGAATTGGGTTGGATTAGTCAGTATTCTTCCTAGTAGCTAGTTTGGAGTTAGATTTTAGATTTGTGCTGGGAAGAGTGTTGATAATTTGGGGATGTTTGCTGGGCAGTGCTTACACAGAGTCAAGGCCTTTGCTGCTCCTCTCCCTACTCCACCAGCGAGAAGGCTGGGGGTGCACAGGGAGATGGGAGGGGACAGCTGAGACAGCTGATCCCAACTGACCCAAGGGATGTTCCAGGTCACACGGCATCATGCTCAGCATGTAAAGCCGGGGGAAGAAAAAGTAGGGGTTGGAGGTTCAGAGCAATGGTGTTTGTCTTCCCTAATCACCATTTCAGTACTGGAGTCCTGCTTTCCTGGGGATGGATGAACAGCTCCCTGACCACGGGAAGTGGGTAATGAATGCCTTGTTTTGCTTTGCTCTTGTGAAGTTTTTGTTTGACCCATTAACTGTCTTTATTTCAACACAAGAATTTTCTTTTACCCTTCTGATTCTCTCCCTGTCCCACTAAGGAGGAGCGAGTGAGCAGCTGTGTGGGGCTGAGCTCCTGGCTGGTGTTAAACCATGATACCTGTTAATGTGGAAGATGAAACACATTTTATTTTAGTTTGAAGCTGAAATCCAGCTCCACATCCTAAAGGGTGTTTCCATCAGATTGGATTTGCCAGCAGAGCCTGACTTGAAGGTTAGTGTGAAGAGAGTGGTGAGCACCACACACCCGACAACTTGGTATAATGATACGTGACTTCAGCTTGTGCATCTCTTTAGGGGATGACTAATGAGTCTTTGTCTCATAGAAGACATTAAAATACAATTACATTATGTTAGATCAGCTCTCACAACTGCTAAATTACAGAGTGGTAGGCAGTGGATTTTCTGCAGTGGATTCCAGTCAAACGCCTCCTGACACAAATGTATATGATAATTCACCGTGTGGACAGAAATGTATGCAGTATTGTATTTTACCAGGCAGATTTTTCTTACGTTTTTACAGGTTTCTCTAGCTTTGGTAAAGTCTCTAATGAAATTCCAGTCCGGCAGTTGACTCATTAAGCTTTCCCTCAATCCATCACTGTAAAACTGATTATCAAGATGTTGTCTTTTGGTGTTATCAATCTTGAGTGACTTTTTTGGAGATTGATGCACACCCATTCTTATGACTGGCTCAGATGATATCTGCTATTTATCTTGATCTCCTTTTATTTAGTGTTTTAACATAGAAGGTTATACTGCCTTTTTAGATTGAATTTTAATGATGAGGTCTTGACTACAAGACAGACCTTCCACAGCTTTCAGACACATTTTACAAAATAGTGTCCTCAGGCTTTCCTTGCTGACACATTTCCAGATTGTCTTTTTCATGCAGTCCCAAAGGGGGTTTTCTTCACTCTGTGTGTGCTTCTACTCAGGTGGATGTGCTGCAGCAGTACAGCCAGCTTTAAAGAAAACTGGGCGTAGGGAATTACTCCACAGTATAAAACAATTATTTGTCAGCTTCCCTGTGGCTGTTAATGGGTCTGCAAGGGGCAAATTCAAGTTAAAAGGAAAGTAGAAGAAGCAAGACATGGTTCTGTCAGCCATATAATTGTAAATAGACCAACATGTCAGTGAAATGGCAGGTCAGTTGTGGCCAGTAAAGTCATGCTCTGGTTAAGCACAGACAAAACGAAGCAAGGAAGTGAGGAGAGAGAGAAATAAGGAAGGAAGAAAGGCTTTGGAATGGTACTGGCAGCAGCATCAGACTCCAGTGATGGGACAGTTTAGGGCACAGCTGAAGCCAGACCAGTTGGGGGATGTTTTTGAGGATGGTCTCTGAAAACCTTTTGAGGGGCAGGACAGAAAATCTTGGCATTAAGGGATGGAAGTGGCTTGTCCTGTCGTGTATTCTTCACCATGTGGATCTGACCTGTTACACATCCCTTTCACGTCCATTCATTTTTAGGACCTATACCTCTTGTATTTGAAAGGACTGTAATACAGTCCTGTGTTACAGGACCTAAGGACGGTTTTCTAATTGGAATAATTAAAACTTTAAGTTTATTCCCCCCCCCCCCCCCCCCNCCTTTTTTTTTCCCCTCAGCAGTACCTTGCACCTTGGGTAGCTTTTGTTAAGGATGGTGCTGTGGACCCCAGTGCTGGAATAAAGTTACCAGTCTCTTTCAGGAGAAACATACTGATGCAATCCTGGACTTCACGGTGGCTGTCTAGTTCCTGCTAGTATGGGATCAGATAGCTGCCTTTGGTGCAGGGGAGCTGTGTCTAGCATACAGCAATCTTGGGAGGTGATATTTTTGTGTGCATCATTTAGTCTCTTGCTGGGGGGTTCCTGTTCATCCCCAGGGAGTCAAACTACTCCAGGGAGGACTTGGGAAGTGGTCACTGCTTGTTTGTGCTGCAGGACACCATGAGGGTTGTATCTTCCTAAATGGACCCTTCTGCATTTATTCAGGCTCATTGCAGAGTTCTTAAAATGGGCAGAAAATGAGGTGTGTTTAGGTCAGTATTTGACAAGAACTTAAAGCATGTGCCCACATTTGCCCCCTGCTCCGTCCCTGGACACAGCTACACGTGCAGTCATTTGTAACTTGCTTTCATGGTGCTATATTCAGAGCTTCTGCCTATTCCCAGCTGTACTTCGGTATCCAACAGGGACTGGAAATCAGATGATGCATTTTAATGTAGTATAATAGATTTCTGGTGAAGAAAGAGCTTTCTTCTCGGTGCCTCCTTGGTGGAATTATTTGCATTTTTTCACTGTGTCTGCATGTGAGCCAGTAGTTCTGGAGATTAACCTTAGCCTCTGACTGAAAGCCAAGCAAAGTGACATTAGCTTGTAAAATGGATTCTGTGAGAGATACATTTAATGATTTTCTTTTTTTTTTCCTTCAGTAGTCAAAGGTAAACTGCTGCTAGCAATGTTATTGGACCTGGATTTCCTTCTTTTTTCTTTTTTTTTTTTTCCCCTCTTAAAGGCTTTACCATTCAAAGACATGAAGTTTTAGAGAGCTTTTGGATCTAATTCACAGTAGCTCCTAAGTGCATCCTTTATGATAAGGAATCAGTTGTTTGAAAGTATTTTCTCAATAAGCAGGTTCAGTTGATTCTCTGTGGCTGCTGCCCGAGCTGAGAAACTACTTCTTGTTGGAGATGAGGAAGAAGAAAACATGTAATAGAGAAGCTGGGTACTTTGTGACATCTGTTTGTCCAGAGATAGTTTCTTGGAGAGCCTCATATCTTGCCAGGTCACACAATTGTGTAGCTCTTCTGGGTGATTCATAAGTTCTAAATGCGTCTTTAGCTCTCAAAACAAGACTCTTATGATTTCTCCTACTTTTTTCTTCTTTCGATTGCTATTTGGGTAGATGTACATCTTGCCCTCTGTTAGTCTCCCTCCTTGGGGATGAATCCATCAGACCTCTGGGACAAACTCCAATTGTGCTATAATGTTTAATTCCAGAACATTAAAACTAGCCTCTGTATCACACAAACTGTGGTCTGTTCTCATGATGATGCAGGGCAGTTGGAGCACTAGATCTCAGCTCCTGGTTTTGCATTGCCATGAGAGCAGGAGATAGATCTGATGGGTCAGAGGGATCCCTTGCCAAGTGCACATGTGCTCCAAAGCAGAACCTCAGTGGGCAGGCAGTCACTCTGCAAGCTACCACAAAATGCTAATTCCAGTGGAAGTTATTTTTTCATAAATCTGCTGAAGAAATAAAGCTCAAGGCAATGTTTAATCTGTCAAATACTTACTGGAGTTCATGTTTCTGTTATACTCTGGCAGTGCCCAGCTACCAGGAAAAGGCATCTAACTCAAGCCGAGGTGGGGAGGGGAGGTTGTCACCAGGGCCTGTCCACTTCTGCTGTGTGTTACCAAAGCACTAAAGGGGAGTGTTTGCAGGTTTTAGTGTAAATGAAAGGCCCTACTAAATGGTCTTGGCAACAGGATTATCACTGGCCAGCCAGGAACTCCTCCTTGGAGGGTATTGGCAGGGCCTGGTCCCAAGATGCAGCTCAGCCATAAAGCTACTGAAGCAATTTGAAGAAACCTGATTTCAGTTGCCTGATGATACTGACCCCATAGTTGGGTAAATGCTTTTGGTGGCTGGAGTTAGTAGAACTGTGCTGTGTTTTTGCTCCCAGTGCTGGTCTTTTTGGGATGGTCCAGTGCTATTGACATCTGCAGCTCAGACTGTAGTTTACACTGCTACAGTGGAATTATCCTCTTACACTCCCTCTGCTCTCCGTATCTTGTTTTTCCAGCTGTTTTTCAGAGGGCAGCTGTTTCTCCTTGGCTTGCAACAATGTTCAGAACATGCAGAAATGTCACCTTTAAGTTTTGCAGCCAGCCTGGTATCTGTATTTTATAATTCCTCTTTTTATTGTTGCCTACTTCCAAATGTCAGTGGAAACAGCCTTTAGTGCCTCTTTCCACAGCCTATCCTTATAAAGATCTCCCATTAAATTTTGTGTCAGTTCAAGAGGAGGAAGGAACGTGGCCTTACCTTAGCCATGTGCTATAAACATTTGTTATGTGCCTGCTGCAGTTCACCTCCTTGGCCAGCCTGTGCTTTCCTTGGCTTTCTAGTTACTTAAATGAGTGTGATTTGGGGACCTTGTGCTGCCCCATGCCTGTTACTGTCATGGTGAATTACACTGGCTGCTTGTACATTCCCAGCAACAGCCTCTGACAGCCATCCTGGAGGTACTGTTTGTCAGAGGCTGTGGTGGTGTCTCAGGAAAGGGCCTGGCACTTGATAGAACAGTTGCCTCTCTCTCTCTCCCTCTCTCTCTCTCCCTCTCTCTCTCTCCCTCTCTCTCTNTCTCACACTCTCACACTCTCACACTCTCACACTCTCACACTCTCACACTCTCACACTCTCACACTCTCACACTCTCACACTCTCACACTCTCACACTCTCACACTCTCACACTCTCACACTCTCACACTCTCACACTCTCACACTCTCACACTCTCACACTCTCACACTCTCACACTCTCACACTCTCACACTCTCACACTCTCACACTCTCACACTCTCACACTCTCACACTCTCACACTCTCACACTCTCACACTCTCACACTCTCACACTCTCACACTCTCACACTCTCACACTCTCACACTCTCACACTCTCACACTCTCACACTCTCACACTCTCACACTCTCACACTCATGCTTTGGAGCCCCAGAGCTGTCTGTAGCAGACTATGGCAGTGCCAGCTCCTGCGTGTTTTTGGGAATATCTTCAGTGCTGGAGTAAACATTTTTTCATAGCATTCTTCATAAAGATCTTTGTCTTTTTAGGGCAAAGTCCCATTTTTAAAAGTTCTTTGAATGATGAATTCACTGCTTTGGTTGCAGTACCCCACTGCTGCCTTCCTTCCTGCCTTCCGTCCTCCCTTTTTTATTTTCCCTCCTTTTCCCCCCCACTCTTTAATTTCACTCTATCTAAAGAAGTTCAGTGAAAAACGTGTATCAACTGTTTAATATTGCTTACAAGCTGACAGCATTAGAAAGCTCCTTCTCCCCTACTCACCCCAATACTTTCAGGAGCCCCTGCACCCATGGTGCAGTGTTGCCACTGTGCTGCAGAGGAGGTGATGCAACCTCCACGAGCACAGTCTTAGCTTCTTTCTGCTCAGTCTCTGGGTGCAGCAAGTATTGTGGTTTGTTAGACACCGTTATGTGCAGAGAAACTTCAAGTGCTCCAACTTTCCCTAGACTTGCAGTTTCAAGAGCATTCTTGAAACTTCCCATGCGGGTCAGTTTGATCTTGAAGGAGAGAGATGAATGCTGTTCGACTGGGTTTACTTCCCCTAACGAATGGTTCATTGATCCGTACTGAAAACAGTCAGCCTTGTTTACTACAGGGAGCAGAGTACAGATGGGAGCTGTGTTTCCCTTTCTCTGTAAGCCAAATGGCATTGACTGCCTTAGAACCAATACATTTTCATTAGGCTCATTTTATCTCTCAGATTTTTGTCATTCACAATGTTTATGAAAGGAAGAAATTAATGGCCCTTGCTAAATAGTGCAGAGAAGGACTGGGAAAGCTTCTCAAGGTTTTGGTCTGATCCTTATTTTCTTGCATTATATCTTTGGGCTCTTGCATGGGTTGTTCTGGCAGCAAAGGCTGGGGACTGGTGTCACTCACAGAGCCTGACTGCAGGGCTCCTGCGCTCCCTCTGCATCACCTCCTCTGCTCCTGTGTGTGCTGGAGGAGGCCAAGATCTTCAGGGGACAGAAATACATGAATTTTCCCCATTTAGGCACAGTGCAGACAGGAATGTCCGGGCTGCTGATGTGAGTGGTCCCAGAGGGGATCCCAAGGCGGTGCTGCCCTTCCCTGCTCTGAGGCTGCTCTCTGCAATGCCTGAAGCTGCAAGGCTGAGATCAAAGGGTGCCTCTGCTCCCAGGTAGAGTGGAGAGGCTGCCTGGGTCCTGTCCTGCCCTGCATGAAGCTCTTTACTGTCTGAAGGGGCAGGAGACCCTCAAGTTGCAGAGAAAGCAGGGGCTGGCTAGGGTCTGTCTATGGGGTGGTTTAATATCAAAGCCTGCTGGTGTTCCAGGATACCAGTGGTTCTGCATGTCCATGTCCTGTCTGAAACCCAGACTCTGGTCAGGTCTTGTGAGGACTGGAATCTGGGGAAAGCAAAACAGACCCCAACAAGGTAATGCCTATGTCCATGGGCTGGGAACACGAGGCCTGCCTGGCTGCTGCACGCTGTGCTCATGTGTGGCTGCTGCAGAGCACATGAGCCTTCTGTTCTACACCATAGGAATCCCTGCTTGCCTCAGTTTCTTTCCTATTGCATTTCACTCACCATCTGTCAGCAGCAGCTCTCCTCAGCAGCCCTTCTCCCTCCCACCTCCTGCACCCATCAGCCCTGGAGGGAAGCCAGCACCTCGTATGGCAGCCAGAGAATGGGGCTGCTGCCATGGGAGGGTGTGATGTCAGTGACCACTGCTTGGATCCATCCCCTCTGCCCTCTGGCTTTGCAGCCAAGCAGAGGCTTAAAACCAGAAAACAAAACAAATCTGTCAGAAAACCTGGTATTTGTGTTGTTTCCCTGAAGGCAGAGAGCCATAGCAGGCAGCTGGGTAGCGGCGGTCGCTTTGGAGAGCTGGATAGAGGCTGTTTCTCTTGTAGGGGTCTGGATTTTATCACGTACTTCTTATTCTGCAGGTTTGCTAGTCTAGATGTATTTACTACATGGTTTCTTGGCTAATTATTTCTAGCATGGCACTGATTGAGCTGTTAATAAAGTGTGAAGGTGCCTCGCAGGCACTTTTTGAGTCTTAAAAAAATGATCTACATCTAAATTGCAAATAGTAAAATTTCCTTACCCACCAATATTAAGGTGATAGCATCTCCACTATTGTAAAATTAATCAAACTTCTCTTGGTGACAGAAATGTTAATTTAAATTTTTCGTCACAATTACAGAGAGAGTTATTGCAGCCTCTGACTTGTAATTAATTTCTCTTTCTTTTTATCACTGTGTTACAGCCCTTTATAATAGTGATAAATGGAGTATCTACCTGACCTTTTTTTCCTATATAATATAAATTGCTTTTAGGTTTAAATAAAAATACTTCTGGTTAATCAGTGCTTTTCCATAAACAGGAGGATAGGAGAAAATAGCTTGGGGTTGTTTCAAATAAGCATCTCTGCAGTTAATGTGATATGCAGCAAGAGAGGAGATCAGGAGTAGCAGGGACCAAACACAATGTTAGACACTGTCCCCATGTTTTGTGTTGTCCCAGTGGAACCACATGTGCAGGAAACAGACAATGAGGAGAGATTTGCTGCTGCTGAGGAAGGACTGAAAATAGGATTGGCAGAGGATAGTGGTGCATCACATCACTGGCACGAGCAAGAACTGGGAGAGAGTGAGGGATAACTGCCACAAGAAGAGAATTAATGGGTCAATCACTCAAATGTTTTAGGTATATCAGCAACAGGAATACAAAGGAGGAACTTCAGGTCTTGTGTGTAATCAATGTATAATTTAAAAGCTGTAGCAGAGGCTTGGTAGAAAATGCCCATGGATAGAGTCCTGATAGAAGAGTACAGCTCATTCAGAGAGGACTTGGCCATGGGGGAGCGGCTGATACTCAGACTGAAGTCAGGGTGTGTCTGCTGCAAGGCTCCTGGTGTGAGTTTTTGGAACAGGCATTCTGTCAGGAACAGTCGCCTGTAGACCATGAAAGAGGTGGGGTGACTGAGGCTGCTGCTGAGCTTCTGGCTGATCAGTTCCCTGGTAGGCTGTGGGCAAGATAAGGAGCTGAAGGAGAGCTGCAGGGAGCCTTGCAGGGCAGGTAGGCATTGCTGGGTGGAGAGATGGGGAAGAGGGACTTGCTTAATGTGAGGCAATGGGAACCAGAGTGGGATGAGGTGGTAGCTTTGAAACTCTGCAAATGACTGTAGCAAGAGAGAAAGTAAGTGAACTATTCCCAAATCCTGGTGTGGCTTGGAAAAGGGAGATTGACTGTTCAAATGGATTTGTTTGAGGCTTATCCAGGGATATGGTAAACTGTTTAAGTGAAATCACCTGGGTATCATATGTCAAAAGTGGCTGTGCATCCAGCAGTTGATAGCATTAATCCCTAATTACAGGCTATCTCATCTGAATTACTCTATGACATTCAGTGATCTGTGTTATGGGGGAGAATAGAATAAATTATGAGAATACTGCCTTAGGCTGTACAACCTCATAGATCAGTAAACATCAAATTTTGTGCATATCTTTGATAAGCATCCACTTTTTTTGATGCTTGTTTGAAACATACTTCCTTTATGGTTAAGTTTCCCACCTGTAAAATTTGTGTGCCTGTGTTGCGGTCTCTGGGTTTCACCCAGGCAAGTCTCCTGTTAGAGGCATTTGGCCACCAACCAATTTGCCAGGCAAACTACATTTTTCACTCAAATGTAGTTAATGACCCAAACAAAATGAAATGCTTGTTACGGGTTGATTTAAACAATGTGGTCTAATGACAATGTTCTCTCCTTTCTGCCCACTCTCAATTACAATTCCACTTTATTTCAACTAGGCAAAAAGCAAACGAGCTTTTTAAACAAGGCAGAAGAACGTGTCTGTTGGCTGGAAGGAAGCAAGGAGGGGGGACCATTTAGCTGGAGATTTTTACTTTGAAATTTCCTGACAAAAATTAATTAGAAGAATCATGTAATTACAATAAATGTGTCTCATTGGTCCCTAGTGGCTTGTTTCTAAACACTGAAGAATTATTTAGGAATTCGTGACGGCAACAAAAAGTAACAAATAAATGTAATGGGTTCTTTTCATATACAATAAAAATGACATGGAGTAGCTGCATGTTTTGCTAATTTTGCTACAGGATCTTAAAGAGGTGGGATGGTTGTGCAATTGGTTTAATTTTTGCTGTGGATGCAGAGGTTGGATTTGTCATGAGATGCTCGTGGGTGTTCCTGCTGGTGTCCCACAAGATATTTGGGAAGAGGGGTACCCCAGCACCCAGAAATGCGGATATCTCCACTTGCTGTGTTGCCCAAATTGCATGTTCCTCCCATGAGATGGGAAGTGTAAATATTCCCTGCAACTGAAGCTGAGCTCAGTGGCTGTTGTGGGAGACGGTGGCTTGATTTTCATCATGCCTGTAATGAACTCTCTGTTACTGGTGAAAATGAGTAAACCCTTGCTGGGCCACTTTTCCCCAAAGCTCAGCGAAGCAGGAGTGGTGTACCTGTGGAGCTGGAGAATACTGGAATAAATCCACTTCCACCGCTTCTCTCTGTTACGGGGCTTGCACCTGCAGAAACCTGAGAATTGTGATGTTATTTAGCCTCATAAATGCCTTGAGTTCAGGTCTTTTCAGTTACTCTTGTTTCACTGTGTTTCCAGGGTAAGTGAAGCTTGAAGGGAAAATCTCACTAATATATCATGCAGGTTGGATTAAACCAGTTATAAACATATACATAAGGTGGACATGTGCCATCCTAACGCACCCCCTTCCCTTCCAAAATATGCTGCTTACAGGGCAGAGGTCTCTCTAGTCTGTCCTGTCCTATCCTGTTGAACATTTACAGCTCTGTCAGGTAAGTATGCGACTTCATCCTGGCTGGGATTCATCAAGTAGATGGCTGAGCTATATGGAAAGACTCATGATCTGGACATGCCTCTTCTTTTTTTTTTTTTTGTTTTCTGTATAAGAACAACCCCTACAGCAAAGCTGGCCTGGCTTTGGGATGTTGGTTAGGTGAGGTGAATTCCACCCTCTAACAGTGGATCTTAAAGGTTGTGGATAAGAGCCGTTGGTGGAGACATATGAACACCGTAAATCTTTTCACTGGATGTACCAACCATAAAGAGAAGTGATCTTCAAATGACATCATCAACACAAAGGGCACTAGGGGAAGTTCCAGTTTATGACACAGTAAATCATCAAGCAGTCTAATAATGAACATTGAGCCTGGGTGGTTTTGCAAAGTGAATTCTCATATACAATGGTATTGTGCATTGAAATGTGGGCTCCAAACCTGCTTAGCTAGTACCACTTAAGCTGCGTTAGTGAGACCATTTTGGATTTCCACAGTCGACCAATCTTCCCAAATTGCTCAGCGTCTAATGTAATCCCAGATGTATTTACCATACTTCATTGTATTTATAGAGGTGACTAGGCCATGAAGACATGGCTTATTTCCAGGGACAAGAAGTCTAGGTTCTTCAGTGTATTTTCCTCTAAAAGCAATGCTATGGCACTCTTGGAGTGTGTGGTGAACACATTTGTCTTTGCTCCGTGATGACGGTTGATCATTAGCAAAATGTATTTCAGTATTTATGGCTACAGGCGTATTGACCTTAATGCTCCACACAGCAGTGATGGGATCACAGCCAGCCACCATGGGGGAGGTGCCATGTTCCTGTGCACAGCTTTCCCTGAGCAGAGAAAATGCCTCCAAGGCATGGCAGCTGTGAAGGGCAGTATAGAAGAGGAGCAAGTCCTTGGTTCAAGTATGATAAACTGGCTGCTCCAGCCCTGTTCCTTTTCCTCTCCACTGGTTCTTGCCCTCACTTAGCACACAGGCACTGTTAACCACATGGTCCTCTGGGGCTCTTATGCAGAGCTGCCCTGCAGTAAAGGGATTACACTAATCGGAACCAGTGTGAGGATGTGGCCCAGAGACATGTCTGCTGGTGATGCTGCCAGACCTTGTGCTTGAGAGATGTTCTGCTCCAGCAGAACTGTAGCTTTGTCATGTCACTACCAGGGATGTGCATCTGCATATTCCTTTATTCTCAGAAGTGCCTAAAGTCAGGTTATGTTAGCAAGACAAATATATGATGTCCTGAATCATAATTTATATTTTGCTATAGGTTTAGTGTGATTCCTGGCAGAAAAAGGGTCTGATCAAAGCCAGGCAAAAGGCAGGCTTTTCTGTTGAGAAAAGCCATGACATGACGGTCTTGTGACATAATGAATTACACACAGCTGGTTTTTCTCTGGCTTACGAATTTTGTTTCATTATTACTTTATCTGTGCAATTTCTTAATATTCTTGAACTTGGACTCTGCTTACAGGCATATCGGATTATTCATATGCTAGAGTGAAATATGATATGGAGAAGAGCGTAGAATGTGCTTTATTTGTGGGTAACTGCATATGTAATGGTGTATAAACACACAGGAGCAGCTACTTAGATGCAATGTCTCTTCTGCTTTCTCATTCATCACTATCATTTGTAAGCTTCCTCTCCTAGCACTGCTTCTCTTTTTCACCTCACTTTCCTGAAGTTCCTTCTAAGCTAACAGCCTTTTAGACAGTTGATAGTGTTAATTAAATAAAATAGACTTCAAGGGGATGGCTGACATGCCTTGTGTTCAGCTGCACAGAGTTAACAAGGCTGGGCCTTTGGGATTGGGTCTACAAACTCCCCAGCAGTTTGTGGGACATACTGAACTCCCAGTGACTTCATAAGAAATTGAGAAGGCATTTAGTATTGGAAAGGGCTTTGGGGAGTGCTTTTCCTGGCCCGCTCTGGGATGAAATGGAGGCTCTTGAAAGGGAAATCTCAGAGGACAGAGTACCAGTACTTACTCCCCAAGCCAGCCAAGGACACAGAAGTTAGAGGTATACAGATTTAAAATCTCACTCTATGCCTAAAATACTTTTAAATGTGAGGCTGGGTTACTCCTAAGTAGAATGTTAGCCTTATAGAAAAAAGGCTGAGCCGCAAGTCTCACTTACCTATGGCAAAGCAGGGATGGATGATGGATGATGTGAAACACCTTGTCAGAAAGTGTAAGTTGGTCTATTTTGTTAGTGTATTAGTAATGATCACTTCTGACTCTTCTACTTAATGAAGAGCATAAGTGCAATGACTCAACCCTCTGGGTGCTTCCACTGGTCAATCACGTTCCCTAATTGTATGCCCAGTTGTATGAAACATCAGTTTCCAATTCCCAATGCCCTTGAATTTTCTAAGTGTTATTTTGTTGATGCAAATGCATCTTGCTTTACCTTAATGTTTTACTGCATCTCCATCAGCAGTGATGAGGAACTCCCTTTTGTGTTTTCCATCCATCTCCAGTGATATATATCTTAATAAAATACTGTGCAGTTTACTACTAAATCCAATGTGCCTACAGGTTTCCATTTAAGTAATAGGGAAAGCCCAGCTTGTCTCTGTATGGGTGGACCACTTGACTCTTGCTGTTATGGGTTCAGTCTGTGTCACGTTTCTCTGGAGAGCAGCGTTGTGATTTAATAGCTGGTCTGCAGTTCCATGAATTACATCCAGGGAACTGTACAAGAAGGATGATAACACAACTGGGTTACTTGGGCTAACTCAAGCCACTCTCTTGTGCACACTGGATCAATTTTCTAATGGATTAAAGTGGGTGTGTTTTGGAAAACTGCTGGCACATGCGTATGTGCACTCCCATGCTGCATCACATAGACAAAACCAATTCCAAATTCTGTTCTATTTTAGTCTGTTCACATTTCGTCTGTATTTGAGACTTTTGAAGTTGAATGAAGCACTGGAGATTGTGCTAAATGGAGTGACCTGGGACTGGTGAGTGAGTGGTCTAAACATCCATTTCCTGTCTCTTTGGTGTTGAGTTTAAATTGTGGGGACAGGGAATACTGGTGAAACAGAGTCCATAGCTTGAGTTGCAATTTTTGCTGCCCTCTAGCCTGGTGATAATACCAAGCAATGGAAATGCGTGCAGTTAGATGTCTGGATATTCACCCTAAGCCTTTATTCTTTAGGATCCTTTTCCTCCACTTGATTTATCAAACTGGAGAAAAGCCATAGCATAAATCCATAGTTTCCTATCAAATTAAGCTAAAGCAAAACCTCTCCTTACTGCATAATCTAGAAATTTTTTCATCCCTTTACTAAGTGCACCTTGCTTGTGTAAGCTCAAACATGCATCTGAGACCTGTGGACACCCTGACATGTCTAGATGGAGCAGAAACAAAACCTATAGAGTGACATTGGTTTTACATGTTTGTCCATTTAAGTGTACAAGAAGCTGGTGGGTGTTTTGTGCCCCAAAGAGATGTAAAATGTTGTTATTATGGCACCTCAGTTAAACATAAATTCATCATTTCCCCCCCCCCGGCTTTTGGTACTGTATTGTCTCCATTTTTTGTGGGGTTTTTTTTGAGTATGCATAACTTGCTGAATTAATGTGAAGATTTTTTTGTTTCCAGTACAGAGATTTTTTTGCCAGGTGAAAGAGGGGCTTATTAATGAGTGTGATATAAAGTTAAAATTGTTTACGTTTGTGGCCAAAACTTGCAATTTTATGTGTAAAGTGGTTTGTGAGAATGAGTGTGGGTCTTAGCCAAGTATGCTGCTCCTCTGTCCAGGTTGGGCTGTTGTGCAGACCCCTCACTCACTACTTGACATCAAAGAGAGGAGAAGCCATTAAAGGGTGCCCAGCCTCTGGCTATTTTGGGAAGATAGCTCTCAAAGTTTATTCCTCTCAAGAGCCAAGTATCAAAGGAAGCTGATAAAGCTGCTGGTGACTGCTTTCTAGTCTTCTGGTGTAATCATAAAATGGAGGATACAAAGGAAGTGACATATCAGGGACACATGTTTCAAGTGAAGTCTGGGGATGGAAGAGTGTCCTGGGTTGATTTCTGTACAACTTCAGGAGTGTTGAGCGAAACTGGCTTACACATTTGATATGGCATGCTACTCTTTTTTCCTAATTATTATTTTGCGTAACTAGTTTAGTTGACAGCAGACTGGTTTTGCTCCTTTGATCTCTGCTCGGTTTGACTGTATTTTCAATAACTACTTAGTATAAAAATAAAATGTGCAGGCTGCATCAAATAAACTAATTAAAGATTAGAATGAAAAAGTGTCAAAATCCGAGACCTCGCTGAAGCAGATTAGTCACTGCATATGAGACACAATCGAATAACTAATGGGTTGCTGTAGTAACAGGGGAATCGATACCCCTCGGCTGGTCAGGGAGTTGACAGTAATTTCTGCTGGGTCATAGATTCTGGAAAATGAAGTGCCACCTACTACAGCACAAGTAATCTCTGTGGACTTTTTGACAACAGAGCATACTACAAAATTTATATCAAAGAAACTGTTAATCCCTCAAGTCTGTTTGTTTACCTCTGCAGGGCTTATCTGATATTGTTACAGCCACAGACAATTAAGTTTAGCCTCCTACGTGGGCTCCTGATGGGTTAGCTCTGCAAACAAGCCTTGGCTTTTGCTTCCTAAGTGATGGGTTCGTACGGCACGACAGGACGTAGGACATGGCAGTACCAGAATGCTGGACTGTGGGAAGGGAACCTGGAACAGTCCAGTCTGCTGTGCCACATCAGCTCCTCTTACTTGAGGAAAACTCCTGCTAAAGTCAAGAGAAGCTCAGCTTGAGTGAAGAGGAGGAAGTGCACTTGGGTACTCATAAGGTGGTTTGTAACCCAGCTGTAAAGCCAGGGTTGCTGTAAGCTGCATGTATTTGTACCTTGAAACCCAGAATTTACAAGATCTTTCCTTGTTTTCTCTGAACTGATTGCAAACCCTCTGGGATGGGATCACTCTTATGTGTCTGGGCAGCACCGAGAGCTGTGTCAGCTGAATATCCTGACTGCTGATGGATGGCAAAATTGGACTCTGTGGTGGGACAGGCAGCACAGCTCTCCATCCAGGAGTGGGAGCTACAGCTACCCAGTGCAGACTTGAGAAGGAAACCAGCAAGCAGAGAGGACTCCGGCAGGACTTCCCAGCTGCAGGCAGGGAGAGAGAGTCCTGTGAAGCACAAGGAGTTAATGTTAGCCAGAGAGCTACACGGGGCTAATAAGTCCTTCTTCCAAACATTTAGGGGGATGGTAGCGCTGGAGAGAAAGTAGTCCACTCCCTAATGAGGGGAGCGGTGGCGTTAATTACGTCTGGAAATGGCCTGAGATCCTGAGCTCCTGAAATTAATCTTATGCAGAAAACGATCAGGAAAATAAGATCAGGCAATTAGGAAATGGGGGGAAACTGTAAAAATAGCCTGGGTAATTAAGAGCAGATAAGGGATCATCTAAGTTCTGGGAAACAGTGCAAAGAGAGGCTGCTGCCTTTGCTGAGCTCTGCCTCCCTGATCTCACGGGTGCTGGGAGTACTTGCTGGCACAGAGGATGAGCAGGAGGTTCCCAGCTCCAGTGCTGCCTGTGCCGATGGCTCAGCTGTGCGAGGGCTGCTGCGTGGCTGGGACACTTCCCATTCCTCGTACCTCGCTGGTGCTGGTGCCGCTGCCACCCCCGTGCTCCAAAACCTGTGGGAAATTGGCTAGGCTGTGGGTGCAAGAGGGGCATTGCGATGGAGCAATTACAGCTACGCGGGGGCAGTGGGGAACAAAGGCAGCCCTGACTCTGCCAGGTGCTGTGGAAAGGCAGAGCTGTTTTCTCTCCCTGCAGCCTCCTGCTGTGGTATCGGCTGCGAGGCTGCCTGTGTCCTGCTCGGCACAGGGTGGGCATGGGAGCTGCTCCCCCTTCACCTGTTCCCCGCTTTATGGGACCAGTGTGTGGTGGGGAAAAGCCCAGCACTAGCTCTGATACTCAGCCACAGCTCTGCAGCTGCTGCTGGCGTTCGTGCTGGTTAGTACATAATGTTGGTGAATAATAATACCTGACCTAGTAGAACAAGAACTCTTTTATCAAACACATTAAAGAAAAATGACATTCCTGTAGCATGTAATGGAATGGATGATAAATCACAAAATGGGGAAAAACAATTGTTACTCCTGCTGGTACGAGTTCCCATTTAGAAGGTCCATAAGTTATGTTTTTGATGACATAAATTTAATGAAGTTCTCTGGAAATGCTGACCAGAAGTCAATATACAACTCCGTCTCAAGAAGTTTCCTAATACCTTTGTTTGTTTTAGGTAATAGATCTGTTCACATGTATCTCTCCTATTACGTGCTGTGATATGATGCCATGTTGAAATTACAATATGGAGCTCGACTAAAACGGCATTATCAGAAATGTCACCCCCTAACAAATTATCAGTTGTGACATTTGCCCTCTGGTTACAAAACCTTGTTCCTTTTGTCTTTTGCTATAACTTACAGTAACAAAGCCTGTGATGTAAATGTCTTCAGGGTATGTTTCCAGTAGTGAAGTGTGAAACGTGTTTCAGTGGGGATGTGGAGGGAGGGGGGGAAACAGACTTCTTTAAAATTCAAGACAAAGGATTTTTTGCCTTGGGCATTCCAGCTGCATCTGCTGTTGATACCCACATATCTGGTTATGTAATCTGCAATCTTTAAAATGGACAAACAAAACAAAAAAATTCCCCCCTGAAATGTAGTTACTAATTTCTCTGGAGATTGATTTATGATGGAAAGGTTACAGATTTCAAATGAGTGAGGTGCTGTTTGTATTTACAGCTTTAGAGCCTGGGGATCAAGGAAGAAAATTGAATGAGGTTTGGATTTTTTTTTTTTTTTAAACTGAAAATAGAAATTCACGGGTCTTACTCAAAAGCCAGCACAAAAACCTCCATTGGGTCAAATGTTTTTCCTTCAACAGAACATAGGAAGAATTGCAAATTTTTAAAGAAATTTAGAAAAAACCCTCAGAGGCCTCAAAGCCGTGGCTAATCCCAGTTCTGCTTGTGTTTTAGCACGTCAAGGGGGAGCTCCTTTCTCCGGCTCACCAGGGGAGGCAGATTTCTGAGATGCTGTCCCCAGACCTCTGCCCGTGACAGCAGGACATGCATCATCTCACTCAAAAGTCCACCTGGCTCCAGTTCTTTTGCCCTTGTTGGGCTGCTCTGTGCAGGTGGGAGATCTTGATGGGAACTTCTCCTCCCTGTGCTTTGGCAGTGGCGGTGTTCCCAAAGGAGTCAGTAAAGGGTCACAAGCCACCTTGGGTGTGCAGGGCTTTGGGCAGGGACCTGCCTCCTGGGAGGCGCAGTGCGGGCAGGACATGAGAGGGCATGAGCCCTGGATATCCAGGAGCAGATGGGAACAAGAGATGGTGGGTTGGGTGAGCATGCTGAGCCGTGATCAGCATGTGCAGGAGTTAGGGTGTTTGGCTGTACAAGCCAGCTGTGTGGAAGGGTCTGGGGCTGGGCTTCTCTGCCAGGGGTTTTGTTTTAGCAAGCCAGCACATTCATGGTTAATAATCTTTGCCATCACCCTTCCTGGGAATCAAAGAATGAGCTAACTTGTGCTCCTCAGGAGCAGTACCTGCCTTCATTTCAACAAAGGAAACAGTCAGAGACAGTCTTTGGTTAGATGTAACTAAGTGTTGCTTTTTATTTTTAAGATGCCACAGAGAAAACTTAGAGTGTAGAAGCTTAATCCATAATGGTGACACTTCACTTATCCAAGCAACTGGGAAGTGCTTAAATAGTGAAGCCTGTGGCTTAATTATTTACCTGTGGCTTAATTGGGTGTAATTCTACTGAAGAGTCTGTTTATTTTCCTATGGAGAGGCTCTAAGATGCCTCTAAATGAAAATGTTACTGGTCTCTACCTGTGTGCCCCTTGACTTCAGTAGCACAGAGCTCATTTAAACACACAAAAACCTGTAAAAAACATGTTTTCTCTGGTTCCATCAGCCTGTGTTTTCCTCTGGTTCTGCAGCTGGGAATGTGTATTGGGAGGTGAGAAAACCCCTCCTGTATTTATGCACATATTGCTCTGCTCAAACGTGGCACGGGAGCTATTGCTGATGCTGTGCTGGGGAGGAGAGGCTCCCCAGAGGGGAGAGAAAACCTGGAACCCCCTGGAGCTGTCTCTGGAGTGATCCCACACTGGCACCTTTCATCTGAGCCCAAAGATCTTAGGAGTAAGAGTCTAGGTGGGCTTAGGGAGGCTCGTGCTCTTCTCTTGTTGGTACTCCACACGGTTTTCATCCTCTGCAAATTCCATGTTGGTAATTTTTTCCGTCCCAGAGCTGGGAAGGATCTTTTTTGCAGGATCAGATATTCAAAGTTATTCTCGTATTACTGTGTCTGTGGATATTTGCTGTTTATATTCCAGGCACAAATCCCTGGTGAATAGAGGCAGACCAGGGGCTCTACCCTGGCCACTCATCCTTATTTAGATGACCCTTTTGACTTCAGTGTGTTATTTCTGCATGCCTAAGAATAGTTTTCCTGTGTGAGAGGTTAGAGGATTGAATACCAGGGCTTTCAATTTGCATATCCTGGTTAGAGGCTAAACCGTTGCTTGCATCCAAGTGTGTGGAAAATCTCTTCCTACTGTTCTGCCAATGTAAAGTCCTAGGAAAAGATTTTTATCTTGAATATCCATTTAATTCAAACTAAATGTGCTCATATACATTCTGGCTAGGTTTTCAATTCAGAAAGCTGATTTTTCTTCTCCCCATTCCCCCTCCTTCACACAGAGGCTCATACCAGGAATCTTCTTTTGAATATCTGTAGGCAATTTCCTTTCAGTATTTGGACCTCCAAGCTTCATTGGACTTCTACAACAACAGAAGCTTTTTATCATTGATTTTTCACCCCAAAATGCTTCGTTTCTATTAACAACCTTACAAAAGGGCAGTGTATTGCTACATGGTGATCCCAATGATAAATGAAGCACATTATATGTGAAGTAAAGGCTCTATTTATCCTTGCTCCTTTTTTTTCCAAAGTCCCAGCAGGTTTAATATGAATAGCTTTTGATGACCTTCATAACAAATCAAGACTAAACCTCAGTGCATTCTCACAAAGGTGGACAGCATTGCAGACATTTTTGAATTGAAATAACAGTAACAGCAATGAGCTCTATTAGTAGTATTTGATAATGCAAAAGAAGTTAATGTTCACTGAAAGCTGGGTGCCAGCACTGTTTGATTGTTTACCAACACAGTCATAAAGAAAGAGAGTTATTAAAGGATCTGAAATCACTCAGTAATTCAGCTGCTGTCATTGATGGATGGAACTTGGCTGTTCCTCTTTGCTAAAGCTGCTGACTGGATAAATGTTTTATTCATGAAGCCCAGGGCAGGAAGGGATGCCAAAGGTTTAAGAATATTTTAAGAAACTCTTTGAGATGTCAAGCAAGTTAGCAGGTGTTGTTAAGCAAAGGAGCTGAAGTTCTACATTTAAACATAACTGAGCTCTCAACATATGCAACAACAATACATCAAAAGCCAGGATGCGATTCTTGTCTCGAGCAGTATATGGAATGATGAGTTGGGAATACGAGTCCTTTTATTTCCTGCACCTTTGTACCTTCAGTCATCTTGCAGCCTTGTGTCTTTGAGCATTGTTATACCAAAGGGAATTTTCACACATCACAATGTGAATTTAGGCTTGGAAACAAATATTTAGATACTAAACCCTACAAGGTCACATATTTATATCAAAGACAAAATAAATTGTATAATGACAATGTTCATGGAAATTGCAGCCAGGAACAAACAATTTGGGTCAGAATAAGTAGACTCTGACTGACTGCTCAGTGGGAGAAGTTGTTCAAGATGGTAGTTATTGACCGAGGCTGTTCTCAAAATACAGAGTAATGAGGAATTTCCCTTTATCCTCTTCACCCTGCACCTGCCTTCTCTTTGTCCAAGGGCGTTGTCTGCCAGCAGCAAGTCTAGAACGTCTCACCTTTTTGGTGGAGCTTTGCAGCAGTGAAGGACCAGCTTGTGATTTAAGTGATTCTTTCAAATCCCTTGATTTTGTTCTATGAGAATTCACATCTGGATCCATTGTTGAATTTTGTAAAAAAAAAATATTTTAATTGAAAGATGTGTTTTGCATAAAGAATTTTAATGAAGAAATCCTTAGCCCCACAATCCCATGCATAGGCATGTGTTTGAATATTTCATAATCAATATTAATAACTTCTTTGAAGTTGCTGCAGTCTCATAAGAGCTGAACAGATGAGCTCTTGATGGAACCGAACTGTCAGTCCGAACACTGTGACATTAGAAAATAGCTCAATTTCCAAGTCTAGCTGTGTGAAATGTCCTTTCTTGCCAAGGGAGCAGCAAAGTATAGTTTAAATGTGCCTTATTATGACATCTCATGAGTATAAAAATTGGGAAGGGTATTAAAAATGAATAATTAAAACTGGAGACTGATAGATAATGGCAAATAAAAAGCAGGTAAGTACTGCGCTCCCACTGCCCTTTTGATTTGCAGAGATTCAGTGCTAAAGACCAAAAGCATATTTCTCACGGGTCCCAGCTAAAATTCAAATCCAATAGACTGACAGTGAAAAATACTGTCAAAAAAAAAAGCTGTCAAGTTGTATCAAAATAAGTCACTATATTACCTCCCTTTATCTGTCAAAGGCATTGATTATTTTCAATAGAGGAGCCCTATGACAGTTGTTGAAACTGAAAAATGCTATGTTGGAATATTTTGGTTGACACATGTCACTATTTCTTAAACAGATAAGTCAAATACATTATTTTTGACTCTCTGTAGGAGCAAGTGTGTTTATGTAGTAT
The DNA here is from genome assembly GCA_013398115.1 of Falcunculus frontatus. Taxonomy (NCBI): domain Eukaryota; kingdom Metazoa; phylum Chordata; class Aves; order Passeriformes; genus Falcunculus; species Falcunculus frontatus. The sequence continues at coordinate 610,463 of VZRV01010114.1, forward strand.
TTTATGAAAGATAAATAATGCAGAAGGAAAGGAACATCCATTAGCACTGCATTTTCTCAGCTATTTGTATCAGTGGGTTTTTTGTTGCATCTTTCAAAAATGTTCTTTGCATAAAATCATGCATCCCTTTGGTGGCTGTGATACATTGCGGGGATTTGCTAAGATACCCTGAAGTAATTCAGATAATCAGTGAACCATATTGGTGCTATTCTTGATCGCAGCTGTCAGTTTACTGTTGACTACGCTGAACTTCTGTTTTCCACCAGCCACACGTCCGTAGCAGTGATTCAGACATTAATGTCCTGCCAAATGCCTGCTTGTATTGCACATGGACAAATCGAGAAGGGCAAAATAAGGACTGCATCTGGGACTTGCTGCTGGTTTTCAGAGTGAAACTGGGGCTGAGCCTCTTCCCAAACTCCTTCTGTGCCTGTTGGTTTTCAAGTGGTGGATTTGGACAACCCCGGTTTACAAGTGTTGGCTTTGCAATCCTGCAGAGCATGTTTAGCAGAAAGGAAAGTCTGTTTTCCAGCTCAATTCTTATGTTTGGAAATAAGGACCTCTTTCCAGCTGAAACCTTAGCAAATGGAGAATGTTTCCTGTAGGGTCCCTTGGGAGGGGCTGTTGAGTGGCAGAGCCATTGTGACTTGCTAGCACTATTAAGAAGGTGAGAACTGGCTGAAGCAGCAGCAGCAGCCAGAGACAGGCTAATACCTTGTAGACAGTCTTTATTATTCTTTAGCACATATTGTACTTCCTCCTAAATATAATTCAGGCTACACTTGTATCACATTAAGAAAACACTAAATCTTTCTGTAATTTGAAGGAAATACTACTCCCAGCTGTTGTTGCAGAAGTGAACTAAACAAAATCCGAAGAGGTGCTAAAGGAACAACCATAAAACTCCAACTGCATTTGGCACACATCTCCTTTGGTGCTGTTTATCACAGAAGTGGTTGGAAGCAAAACTCTAAACTTGTGAACATGATGCTTTTGTGCTCCTGGCATCTCACACCTTGGGAATTACTCTGTCAGAATGAAACAAGCTCTCAGACCCCTCAGGTCCTTGAGCACTTTGCTGCTTGTGGGGGAGTGGGGTGACTGATGAACTGAGCAATCAGGTTCCCAGAGCAGGTTGTAATGAGGGACACAACAGTCCAATAATTTGACTGCTGGTGAAAATGAGGTGCACAGGGAGAGAACTTCAAAGACACCTGGGTGCCTAATCCTGTCTCAGTGTAACAGAAGTGGGGCCCTAAACTCCAGTGGTGAGATGGCCTGTGCAGCGTGGCTCTGCCTACACCAACTCAACCTGAATGAAGGCCAGCATTTAAACAGCTTCTCTGTTGCAAGCTTGTCTTAAGGCTCTAAACTCTTGTCATTTTGGTTTGCATTTTTACAGCATTTAGTGGGATAAGTTCCTTACCCATGGGGCTGCTCAGGAGTTGTCAAAATTAATTACTATTAATGGTAACAATAATAAAAATAAACATGTGTAAATAGGGATAGCGACAGGCTCAGAGTTCTGACAGACCTGGAAAGCTTTGATCTTGTGTTGGTAGAGATCAGGATGTGCTGCCTCCCCACATGACAGATTTGGATGGAGGAAAGAAAAAAGAGCTATAAACATCACCTCTAAACTGTGCCTCCATCGTCCTCCTCAGACTCCCTCACCCATTAGCTGTGATGATTTACTAAGAGTGTGTGTCTAAGTACCAGCAAAAAACCAACTCAGAAATTAACCCCAGCAAACTTACAATCTCACACCTGACCCCAGAAGTGTGCAGTGCTGGTCATCCAAGTGGTAATGGATGGCTCAGTGTAAAGCAGAGGAGAAATGTGCCATTAAAAAGGAAACAGGGACTGAGCTGCTGAGTGGTGACAGCCATGAAAAGATGCAAACCAGCATGGGGTTCTGACACTGTGTTGTGTTCAGAAGATAGAGAGGCAGAGAGAAGAAAAAGAAAAACAAAATGGGTGTCTCTATGCATATGGCCAAAAGGGAATTGCAGCATAAGCCAGAAATTACAGCGTGTGGATGGGCTGCCTGTCAGGGAGGGAAGCACCAGCCTTTGGAGGCTGGCACTGGCCAAAAGCCTCCTAGATAAAGTGCTGCAGGAGTTTGTGGGAGCATCTGTCCAGCAGCAGGTGCTACCCATTGTCCGTGGAAATGAACTGAGGACAAGGAAGGAGCCTAATTTACAGGGAAGTGGCAGACTGTGATTTTTCTCTAAGTGCAGATTTGGTTTCTGAGCAGATCAGATTTATGCTTCTTTCAGACAATTTTAATAATAAGCCAATGACTCAGAGCCTGCAGCAGATGGGATTCTTTAGCTGAGGTAGAAACTATTGCTTTTGTCCTAAAAAGAAAGTTGCTATTTTTTTCTTTCTAGAAAACTGGTATCTGGAAAATGTGATGATTTTTCCTTCGTGTCAGAAAGACAACTTTTTCAAATAACGCCCAGGGATGCTTATGGGCTCTTACCTAATATGCAGAAATTCTCATTAGAAAAAAGTAACTTGTGACAACTGAGTATGTCGTATGCTGGGGAAAATACTTTTTAAAATCAATTCCTGTAATGAGTAATATCCTAGAAGCCACTGTCAACAACCACAGCACTAACTGGTGATTTGTGGTGAGCTCTCCAGGTGTCTGAACAGCAAGATGCTTCCTTGCAGGAGGCTGCTGCCAAGAACTTGGGAATATTTCTCTGCTAGGAAGAGGCTTATCTATCTACTTCCATGTCTTTGGTCACTAACTTGATACCCAAGTGGAGACCAGTGATGAGTGGAATTTCTTGGAGGTCGGTGTGGAGACCACTGCTGTTTAATATTCCTGTTGGCTGTACCTCTCCTACAAAGGCAGGCTGAGAGAGCTGGGGCTGTTCAGCCTGGAGAAGAGAAGGTTTTGGGAAGATTTTACAGCACCTTACAGTATCCAAAGGGGCTGCGAGAGAGTGGAGGGGGGACTTGTTACAAGGATGTGTAGTGATAGGACAAGAGGAAACGGATTTAAACTGAGAGTAGGTTTATATCAGACGTGAGGAAGAAGTTCTTTATTGTGAGGGTGGTGAGGCACTGGCACAGGTTGCTCAGAGAAATTCTGGATGCTCCATCCCCAGAAGAGTTCAAGACCAGGCTGGATAGGTGAAAGGTGTCCCTGCCCATGGCAGGGGTTTTGGAAGTAGGTGATCTTTAAGCTCTCTTCCAACCCCAACCATTCTATAATGCAATCCTTGGAAAGAGACATCCATCTAGATGAGAAACTGTTGAAGATTCCCTTCACCTCTCTTCTTCCCCCTGTAGATGTTCAAAAACTTGATTCCCTCTAAAGTAATTCAGCATCTTTTTTTTTTTGACAGAAAAGCATCCACTCTATAGGAGGTTTCTGATGGATGGCAGTGAGCAGGAATATATCATTATAAAAAGACATTCTGAATTCAAAAACCTTGTGTGGTCTGAATTTCACTGAGAGGGGTATTTCTTTTCACAGGCTATAGAAGTGTGTGGTACATGGGGTGGTGAAACCTTTCCTGACGTTGTTTTGTTTAAATCCCTTTGAAGACTGTCATGTTCACCTTTCTTGAAAATTGTGTTACAGCAGCCAGAGGAGGAGGGTTTGTTTGGCTTGGTGATGTGCATGTGAATGCACCCTGGGAAGTGACAGAGGCCACTTTACTACTTCCCTCTTTGTAGACTTGTGGTGCAGGTGCAGAAAGTCGAGGCTTGAGATTCAAAAATGCTTTAAAAAGAAATTAAGTTTTTATTTATGTTATGATACATGCATTCTTTGAAAATCAAGTCTCTGTGGAGAGCTTCAGTAATTACATATACTGACATTTGTATGGCATGCACCCCTTGAGCCTGTACTCAGTATTTTATGATAATCTGAAAAAGTAAGTAGCAAATTGATGAAATTTGATGTTCCAAAATTTAATCAAATTTAAGTGTGACTAAGAATTTCCTTTGAATATACCAAAGCTGTATTAATCAAAATACTGATCATAAAATGCAATGTGAGTAAAAGGAAGTTACTATTAATTGGATGGAACAGTTGATTGTCTAATAGGGTGAACTTCAAAACAAAAAAATATCTTAAAGAGCTCAATGAAAAACATCTGCTGAGGTCTGAGCAGTGATCAGGAAAGCATAAATATAAAATGGCATGACATTAATTTGTTGAATAGAGGACAACACTGAAATTATGACAGTGTTGTTCTAGAGATGGTGATGTGGCCTCACCTTGAGAAGCATGTTTGGTTTGGTTACCCTAATTAAAAAATGATGGAGCAGGAAATAGAAGAGGTTCAGTGAAGGGCAGCAAACCTAATCAGAAGCACAGAAAATACTTTAGAGGGAAGATTTGCATGCAGCAGAGACTGCAAAGGTTAGGTCTGTTTATTTTAGGGAGAACAATATGTGGGAAGTGCCACTGAGAGACAGGCCGTGATGGTTATAAATAAAACACCACTACAATGGCTTTTTCCTCTCTTGGATAAGAAAGAGAGATGTAAAATTAAATTTGAAGTCAATGCATTGAACAGCTTTAATAGGAAGTACTTTTAACCTGAGTTTTAATTAGCCTATGGGACTCACTGCCACAAGGTAGGATATTGAGACTGACAGACTGGCATCATTTGTATGATTAGCAATATCATCTCCAGTTGGGTGGGATGCAGTCTTGTCCTTTGCACTTCGGGCCATATGCTAAACACAGCTTATCCCTCAGGCATACTGGTGTACAATTCTCCTTTATGGGATTTTACAGGGCCTTTTGAAGCAGCTGGCACAGGTTGGTCTCTAGGCTGTTGCTTGACTCCAGCACTTTGAATTCCATGTTAGTGACAAGGACTGGGTAATCATTCCTGGATAAAAAATAACTGCAGAAGTTTGGATTGTTGTGGTTTCCCCCCACCCCTCCTTTTTGGATTTCCCTGCGAGTTGACTGTGACTACATCAGCTTTGAGGAGAGGTTTTGGCTTCCCATGGAAGGTGTCCATTTGCCCATTCTGGATCAATTTATTTTGCTTTCTTTGTCCTCTTAATAGCTTGCATCCCTTAAAGTCTTTAATTATTGCACATTTTGTACTTTTTCTCTCCAAACCAGCTGCCATCAATAAACTGGTCCAGTAATTATTTCTCTGGCTTCAGAAAATGGATGTTCTGAAGTCAGAGGCAATAGGAACAGGTGGGCTGCAGAATGCCTGTTTGACTTGGTAAACAGCATTAAAAAATTGGCACTTTGACTTCGTCCCTGTAACAGACCAGTTCTACAGCTCTTGTTAATCACATGCTGCATGTTTTCCAATGTCACAGCATACGTTCTTTGCCATTGCAAGACATTCATTGCTTTTTTTGTTTTCTTTTGAAGATGTAGAAAGTTAAAAACACATATGAAATATCTATGGGATGGAAATCCTTCAAGTGTACGTTGGTGTTTGGTTGGGGAGAGCCCTTTGGGAAAAGAGGAGGGTACAGATGGATGGACAAAGTCAGAGCAGGCTGAGCCTGGGGTACGGCGCCGGCACAGATGCTCTGCTCTGTGCAGTTCCGACTCCATGCCCAAAAATTGTGCTCTGAGGCACTTTATGCTTGTAGGACAGTTTAGCCTAATGTAGAGCTGGTAACTTGGCACGCAGGAGTCCTGCAGTCTGTTCTTGGCTCTGCTCAGGCCTCCTGGGTGAGCTTAGGGAAGTCACTGCAGCAACCTCAATTCTCTCCAGAATGGGGATTGTGAACCTCCAGTCCCACAGAAGGGCTCTGTGAGCTGCTGGGGAGTAGTGAGACTAAATTTGGGGTGAGCTGGTTCCTGCTCCTCCTGAGGATGGGGCTGTGCATGGGGGCCATGTCACGGTGCACTCACCCCCAGCAGCCCCCAGTGCTGTGAGTTGCTGGCTTTCCTGCCCCTCACAGCATCACAATGCAGCTTCAGTACCTGATAACACATCTGGGTTTCTCTGTTCATCTGTTCTTCCTGTAGTCTCAGATTTTATCCCATGTTCCCTTCAACAGTCACATTTGGAAGTGCTGTTTTCCACTGAGGCTCTCTGTAACAAGGTCCTGCAGGAAGGGCTTTGCGAGGCAGCTGATACTGGGGGGCTCAGAGGAGGCCATGGCTAATGAGCGAAACAGTCCTGTCCCTAAGAAAGGTCTAGAGGACTTCAATTCCCTTGCTATCCTCTCCACATTGCCTGGAGAGAAAACTTTATTCCTTTGGGAGAGGAGGGAGCAGCTGCTCCTCCTGAGAGCACTGTGCAAAATTCATTCTCCACTGTAGGTCACAAAGGTGCAAGGAAATAGATTCTTGTATTATTCTCCCCCAGGAGTGGCTGAAAAGTGGTGACAGTGGATTTGTTCCTCCTGTCACTGCTTAGCATTAGGGCACGTGTGTGGGGACCCTATGTCATGAAGGATAAGGAAGGGGGAGAGAAACTCTTGGGGAGCTCCCCCTGCCCCACAGATGAGAGATTTACTTCTTCCTAGCACAGCAATACAGTGATTCTTCATCTTAAGGGCAACCTGGATGAAAAAAGTGGGCCAATACCAGCTTTGTATGAAACCTGGTGGACTTTAAACAGAAGAGAGTGATGTCCCTGCACACATGGACATCTAAAGATCCTGTTGTTCTGCTTCCCATGCTAGCAGTGCAGCTGTTAAAGCTCTGGAACATTTTTGGACAAAGAATACAATGTTCCTGTGAGACTTTAAAAATGAATTAATAGAACATTGATTTAACTTACTGGCTTTTTGCAATGCCTTTGTTTCCAGGCAGTAAAAGTCTACTTGCCAGTTGTCCAGACAGAAGCCAGTATCTGTAAAAACCTGCCCTGGGCAGTTTGTGGATGGCCTTAGTTAATTAAGATATGCATTATCATCTTTGCTTTGGGCTGCTTGTGAAAGAATGTAAAAAGCACAACTAGACAACTGTCTTTTCCTCCTGTTTTGAGACTCGTTCTTGTTCCCACTGTGATTGCCAGCAGCAGACAAGAAACGGAGCCAGAAGAGTGAAAATTAATAGTGGTGGCATCTGAAATCTCCGTCCATGAGCTTAAAAACATGCCTGCTTTAGATTGGGCCTTTATTTGCAGGGGGCAACAGCTCATTCCCCTAGTCTGAGTGCTGGAAAATTTAAAAATAGAGTGTAAAGACCCCTGCTGCCTTTCTGCACAAGGCTTCAGACAGCACATGGACTTCTTTGTGATCAAAAGGGATATGTCCTGTTGTCTGTAACTGTATCTATTCAAGCATGTGCATTCTACAGAGTGGCTCTGTTCTTAATAGTCAAGGGTAAAATGGTATCCTGAGAAGTTTCTCCTCAAGTGTTATAGGTGTTTGGTTCTTGTCATATAGTTTTAGTGAATAAGAAAGCAGCAGTGCTTTGTTCTCAGTCTCCATCTTCCCCTTTGCCCCCTTTCTTCTCTCACAGGCACTCTGCTTCCCTCCCTCTGGCTGACTTGAACTAGGGCATAAGCCATCTTTGTCCTTCCCATGGGGATGTTCCCTGCCTGCACACCTTTCCTGCTGCCTGCCCAAAATCACAGGGTGCCTAGGAAAGCCCCAGTGTGCGAGTTTTATGTTTTTCATGATGCAGAAGTGATTGGGAGCCACCTGGCCTGGGAACGCAGCAAGCTCCAAGCTTCAGCATATCAAGTGTACTCTTTTCTTTGGGGGTGAATGTATCGGGAAAGGTCTCCTTGGATATGGACACGTGGTTCCAGTAAGATGCTCACTACCTCTTTCCTAGACCATCAAAATTTGTCTGGTTTCTTCAGCCTGCTATGGTTGAATTGTGTTTGACCTAAAAAGGGGTTAGGGAGGGCTCTGAAGGCAGTCAGCAGCTTCCAGAGCCAACTATTCCCCAGGGAGGAAGGAAATCTCCTAAGCCCTGGATAAAATGCTCATCACTTAGACAAATGTGCTGAGATCCTCAAATCCTCCCTAGAAATAGGGAATTGCAATATTAAACATAATTATGAAATGTCTATAGAGCTACAGCTACAGATGGAGCTTTACGAGTGGTTTGAAGTAATGCTGCACCACCATCAATTATCCCCAGAAATGGCACAAAGATATTTTTAGGGTGATATTTTCATTTTACAGCAGCACTCGGTCACTTGCAGCCACCAGCCAGGTGCCACCTCGCCATTTGCCCCCCAAGCATGCGGTGATCTCTCAGCAAAGCATGGCCTGTCCTGTTCTCTTGCCTCAATAGTCAACAGCTCAGATGAACATTTTCCCCTATCTTGGCACCTCTGCTGTCAAAATTGCTGTGATTGAGGGAGCCTGCCTCTCTTTTCCTGCAGCTGTGAATATTAGCTACAGAGTAGCACTAAATCTTGTTTAAGCTACAGTAATACCACCCAGTGATGAATGTCACTACCTGAATAATTTGGGTAATTTCCTGCAGCTCTAGTGTACTAGCAGAGAAATGAATGTTAATTTACTGCTAATTTAGTATACTAACCCTTAATTAGCAATGAGCAAGCTCTGAAATATTTGATTCTGAAAGCTCATCAAACTTTTACCAGAAAAAAAAAGTTCACCCCTCCCAGCTGAACTCTTCACTCTATTTGAGGTTATTAGCAAAATGCTATGGGTGTGCCATTCATTACCTCTCACTAGGATATATGTAGCTGGGAACACCCCCATTTTCCACTCTTGCTGCAGAAATCCATTAAGAAGATTCTTGCTCTTATGCAATATATTCGGCTGTTGTAGGGTATTGCCGTGTGCAGAGATGCTGTAGCTTTACTGACAGGCAGGATTAATCATAGAATCATTTAGGTTGGAAAAGACCTTTAAGATCATTGAGTCCAACCGTAAGCTCTACACTAATTGCACAGATTATCAATGACTGGTGTCTAAAGAGATGAGAGAAGGGCTGAGTGTGTCTAATGGGCTGGGCTGTTGCTGCACGAGGCAGCACATGGCTGTGTGGAAAAGCTGGATGTGACGCGACAAGATCATCTCCCACTTTCCTCTCTGGGCTGTTTTGCTCTTTTCCAGTCAGGTCTGGTATATCCTTCTCAATGTTCTATCAATTTTAATTTTATTCTTTTTGCGTGATAACTTGCAGAATAAGGCACAGCACAGCCTGAACAGGGGCCTGTATGAGCAGAGTAGGGCATCACAAGCAGCTGTGCCTGTGAATGGAGAGTGTGTGCACTGGGGTGAGTGGTGATGGGAAGTGGTGGGGCAGGAGGAGAATGGACTCTGGGGAAAGGAAGTGAAGGAAAGGTGTGTGTCAGCTGAACTGCTGAAGCCAAGCCAAGCACTAAGCTGGGCAATGGGCCAGTACGTGACTTATCTGTGCCTCTGTGTTGGTACTGGAGGATTTTTGCAGAGGAAAGACCGAACTGTCAGGTGAATTTTCCTATTGTTGGAGATGAAGTCACACAAAGTCCCATAATGCTGGAGTGCTCTGCTAATTGTCCAGCAGAAACTTCCCCTGCTGTGCAGGATTATTCAGGTGTCATCCAGCCCAAAATCTCAGTGATGAGTGGAAGAGATTTTGATAGTGAAGAAAGACTCTGTGTGCCTTTCCTATCCCCAGAAAAGGTGGAACTGCCTCAGAGGGGAGAGAGGGTGGGAGCTGCTCATGCTGTGTTTTTATGCCCTGACTGGGGACAGGTTACCCAGCACCCATCACTGCAACTTGATTTCCTACAGCAAAAAATGAACTTTCCTGTTTCACTCTATGCAGACTTATCCTTCCTAAGTGCACTCTTGGTGTGGGCTGCTTTAATATTTCTGCCTGGAACCCCAGTATTTACCTGATATTTGTCACTCCCCCTTGTTCTACTTTCCCTTCTGCCTCTTAAGCTCCTTTTCTGGCCTCCCATTTGTCACCTGGTTGAGTGACAAGGACTGAATTTCTCATGCTAGGGATTATTAAAAATGTCCACTGTAATACAGGATTCACTGAACAGCTTCAGTCAAATCTTTCAAGACGTTAATGGGAAGGTCTTCCCCTGGAAATGACCAATGCTGGATATTCAGAGAAGTGGCCATGGCAGATAAATTCCAGTTTATCTCCCTGGGGGGTGAGGTTGCTGTGAGGTTGGGTGTGTGCAAATTGAAGCCTGTCCAGCTGGGCCAGGACTGCTGCAGCTCCAGATGGGCCAAAGACATCAAACTACAGTGATTCACAGTCTTGCCCCAGGGCCTGTGCCTAGGCAGCCCTGGCAGCACACAGCTGCTTGCCCTGCGTCCATAATGCCGTGTTCCAGATTCTCCCCACTGCCATGAGACCAACTCCAGCTTGGATTCCTCAAGAGGAATTCACAGTCAGACAAGTGCAGAACAACTGTGCTGAGAAAGGAGCCCTTTCTAAGGTGAGGGAAGCTGTTGGATGACAAGCTGATTTAAAATGTAGGCCAACCCTCTACTGGCCATGTCCCTCTTCCCTCCTCTCCCTCTGTTTCCCACTGTGTCTGTTGCCCCTCCTTAGGTCACACCAAATTTCTCTGCAGCTGATGAACAAACCAACAGAAACTCTGACACTTCTTCCTTATATAAATACCCCCATTCAGTGCCAGAGGACACATTTCACAGCAAACCTGACACCAGTACGTGGATGACTCTCTTACTCTCAGTCCTTCATAGAAGTGCATGTTCAGGGGCTGAGACATACATGAATTTATGCAAATTCTACCTCTTCCTCTCAGCAGTTCTCACCACTTTCTTTGCAGCTCCTGTAGCTGTTTGGCAGGGTAAACACCCAGATGCCTGGTGTAATCTGTCAGCATGGCAGGCACACCTCTTCCATTTCATTTTTGTGAGATGTTCTCTGTTTTTAGGAGATCAGCATTGCTCCATTAGTTGCTCCTCTGCTTCTGCCAGGAGGAGTGGGGAACTGTTTTATTTGCATATTAGGAAAAACAGATGAAAAATGGCTGTGTGTGCCTTCCATTCAGCTTTCTCTTTAAAACTTTTTGTTGAATTGTTGAGCCTTCCCTTCACAGAATATAGTTTTGTCAAGGAAGATTTTGTCATTGCCAAATGAGCCATTCCACAAAATAGAGAAGAGAAATGTTGTTAGACTGTGATCTTCTCTTGCACCTCTAGGCAGAAAATGACTGTGGTGTTCCTATATGGGTGAGAGGGATTCATTGTCCACCCCGCTTTGTGCTGCTGACCTTGTTGGAGAACCAACCAACCATCTCTGCATGCCTCTTCTTGGGAGGCGCAGATCCAACCCAGCTATCTTTTACAAGGGCTGAGCTGGGAGAGCTCCTTACTTACTCTTGTCTAGTTAGAGGCATGTAAGAGCAGAATCTGACATCAAAATTAGCACTCAAAATACATTATTTAAAGAAGCATGCACTTCCATATTTATGTGATGGATGTTTTACTACTGGAACACTTTAATAAGGTCATACATATTATGCGTTTCTTATCTGCACTGTTTTATTTAGACTCAAAGGCTGAGATTCACCTAACCTGATGTAGATGTCTTCATCTTAATTTGGACATGTAGTTTCTACTACATTCAGTGAGAGGAAACTGGTACTTTAGAGATGTCATTTATCATCCAAAAAATAGACATGTAAGAGCAGTGAGATGAATCCTAAAAGCACCTTTTTCACTCCGTTGATCACAAAGGGCGTTTTGGGTTCTGGGCCTTGATGGGTCAAGCCTGCAGTAAGGTGAGTACTGCCCCACACCAGAGTTTTCTGCAGAACTCCAGGAAAGAAAGGGCCCTGGTGAGCTCAGGAAGAGACAACTCAAGTTTAATATGTGAAAACTCTTGTGTGTGTATATGTGTGCTTTCTTAGTTGCTGTTTCATGTAAGAGATAACTTTAGGATCTGTTTTACCACAGCCAAAGAGGGATCAGTAGTCAAGTTTACAGAGTGAGAACTGCTAACCCTGGAAACAGTGATTAAAGCAAAATTTAGAGCACAAGTTGGAGAATCTGTGGGATGGGAGAAAGTCTAATGCACTGTTGTGGTCGGAAGTTACAGAGCAGATAATTGTGTATATTAACAGGACTTTAAGTAAAATGGTGCTGCCATAATATCTGTCACTGGGTGCAGCTACGTCCTGAGCTTGAAAAGCACGGTAAGATGGAATAGCCTCAGAGGACCATGAGGAAGCTCATGCCCTGTTTTCATTCCCATTTAATTGAGAAAGTCTGGAAGATCACAGCCCTAGTAATGAAAACTCACTCACCATCTGTAAATTCTTGTACAGGAGCAAGGCCTTGCCAAATTGCCCTTGATCCAGCAGAAGGGAAGGCCAGCAGCGGGTGGAGTATGGAACTCAACAAATCAGTGGTGGAAAGGAGCAAGGCTTTCAGTGGGAGCCCCTGATATAGCACACCCCGATGACACTGGCTTCTGATTCATTGCCAGTTTTATAATCAGGATGGGGTGTTTTCCTAAAAGAGCTGCTGTAGTTCAAAGAGGGATTAATTCAGGGAAGTTTGTGCTGTGCAGTAGGTCAATATAGTTGATCACAACAGACGCTATGGGAAAAAAGACTTGTCTCCATAAATCATGACTGTGGTTTTGTCCAAATGGTTTGGAAGCAGGCTCTTGTTTACTAAGCTGTAAAGTCTTTAAGCAGAAATTTAAATTTTCTTTCTGGAAGCTCTTTAAAATTGATTCCCACAGTAAACCCAGCTTCAGGAAATCCAGGACAATGCCAGTTAATTAATTAAGGCGATTAACAAGTAAACTGGTGCTTCCTTTGACTGTGGGCAAGCAGTTGGCATTTTAGCAAACTTTTCCTCACAATAATAGTAATACTTCTTGGGGCTGTCACACTGTCTTCCCCACCTCCACCCTTTCCCAATTATAATTCTCTTCTTTTGATCTTGGAAATGTTTTTTTATTTTTTTGAAATCTAAAATATGCTGCTTGGAGATGACATTTTGTGAAATGTTCATTTTAATTATACAGGGATGGTTATCACTGCAGGGATGTTGGCACTGGCTTTCGATGCAAAATCCTTCTTTTCTGCTGATTATATCGAGAAAGCTCTGCGAGCCTTAGGCACCTGAAAATTGTAATGCATCATTGTTCACTACTGAGAGCAGCAGGGAACAGAAATTAAAGCTGAAGTGGGAGGGCAATGTGGTGGCATCTAAATCAGCAGTCCATGAGGACAGTGGGGAGGCTGGCATGCAGGTGTGCTGCTCCTGGCCCCAGTAGGGGCCTGGGACTGTACCCTGTGCACACACCGAGGGACCTGGATGATGGTGATGCCTGCCCATAGAGGCCAGAGCCACGTGTCCCTCTTGCTTGGTTGGCTGCTAAAAGTGAGGGAGGAGTGGAGTAATGAAGGTTTTCCAGCTGGAGGAGCACAAACACTACCCAGTGGAATAACTGCCAGAGCTCATGGCTGTCCATGATTGTTTTGGCAGGGGTCTACCCAAGCCTTGGGGTGTAGCACCAGGTCCCCACACAGCTGCAGTGCACACCCCAGTGCCCCAGATGTGCATGAGGATGGCAGGCCTCCATCCTCTGCTTGGTGCTGCCATCAGCCCCTCTGACACGCCCCGGCAGAGATTTGCCTTGCCAGCAGCAGGCTGGCACAGAGCTGGTGCTGGAAAATGGATAATGCTGGATAATACTCTCTCAGGTGCAGCAATAAAAGTTTCCTCTTCAAACGACACACTTGTGACAGTGGTGTTTACTCTGGGCCAGGCTGCTCCCTCCTGCATATCTAATACTTCTTGAGGCTTTTATCCATCTCAGTGGGGCTGCCTGAAGAGCAAAGTGCTCCTTGATGTAGGTAGAGGTGGTATAATCTAAGCACACAGTAGTAACACTCCTCAGCGTACTGCTTTCATGAGGAGATATGAAAAACCTGTAATAAATGAGGCTGGAGCAGTTTTTCATGTATCATGCTTGGGACAGATGTGTGAGAGCTGCCCTGGGACCCAGGCAGGCAGCTGTGGCTTTCACCCATCCCACTGGATGTGAAACATGAACTGCGGTCAGCCTTGGCATGACTTTAAAACAACACTATTGCAGCTCTGAGAGATCCCCCTGTCTTCTGATAAACTTTCTTGGTGTCATTCCCTGGGTTTAAATTTGGCCCAGGGTACCCACATTAGCATTTCTGCTTTAGTGCACAGCCTGTCTAATGGACCCCACAGCCATAAGGGTTCTCTTTACACACACTGTAATATGGGCTCACAGGGAGCCAAGACCGGAACTTAATGCTGAACAAATGTGACTAATGGCAGGTCCTTCCCTAAGGACTTTATATTAAATAGATTCCTCTTCAGATTATTAAAACTTCTGGTTTGCTGCTCTAGGTGAAGATAGAGCTGAGTAAATCGCGGATGTTTTGGATCTGTAGTAAAAATTAAAAATTGGCAAGGTGGAATAAGCAGCCATAGTTTAGTGGCCAAAGAGAAATACTCTGTGCTCTGAAAAAGTACTTAGTTTAGTTCTAGTCCTTTAATTTTTAAAACTATCCTGTCTTTTAAAAACCTAGCTCAATATTTAATTTTAAAATGGCATTTTAAAAATTAATGGTGCTGACAGTTTGTTTCCTTTCTGGGGTGAGACGAAAGGGAAGAGAGTGACAGAAACAACTCATTACAAGTCTTTTTTGTCCTTTCATTTCTGCTCTTCAAGAAATTTCATATTCAGAAAAATTAACAGATCTCTACTGGAATAATAACATAAAATGAGGCCTGTCTGTCTAATGCCACCCCACTGTTTTACTACTATGGAAAAGAAATAATGAATTTCATTCATAAATGTAAAAAGTGACTCCAAGTGCTCGGTATAAGCCACTGCTGTTGCATCAGGCAACACAGGCAAACTCAGCTATTAACTAGATATAAAGCTAGAGATAAAAACTCAGGTACTAACTAGAGATAAAGCTACACTAAAGGAAGGCATCATTAGAAGATTAGCTGAGACTCCTTCAATATTAATGCAAACTAGTTCTAAGTGTTAAAAGAATCCAAACATCTTTTAGAATGAAGCATGTATCACTTGGAGAAGAAAGCTCAGAAGTGAAAAGGTAACTTTAAAACCATTTGTCTTAATGCAAAACCCTCTCAATTTCTTGTGCAATAGGATGTTTTGCCTGATTGATATATTAGAGTGGGGGGGGTGGGGGGTGGGCAGTGAGGGAGCTGCCATCACACCACAGTTCCAGCTGGGCTTTCAGGAGAAACAGGTTTGCAAAAAGGTCCAGGATGGCAGAGTGCAGCTCCACAGGTCTGAGCATGAAGGGCAGTGGGGAGGATGTACTGCCCTGAGCAGGGTCCCTTTATACTCTCAGGGCAGCATAAAGGGCTTGCGGGGGAAGAAGAGCCGGTGCAGTTCAGGGCCTCATCTCAAAGCCCATGGTGTCAATGGGAGCTGCAGAAGAAGGGCAGAGCTGCTGGACAGCACTTTCCATGTGCAGTGCCCTTTCCTGCAGCTCCACAGCTCCTACCACTTTGGTTTGTAATAAAATTGAAAATAACAATTAGCTAACTACCTGGAAAACTAATTAACCTATTGTAGCACAAATCCTGGCTTTACTGTTAATCTCATTCAAGGATTCCTTCTGTCCTGTTTGGCCTGGAGCTTAACACTGGGAGCAGCATGAGCTGGAAGTGTTCAGCATCTTTGAGAAAGAGACCACATGCAGGTAGCCTGCATTAAGGGATGCTGGAAAATAATCCCCGGGCACATTAGCTTATGGATGTGTGTGTTGGCAGAGCTCAAGCCAGTGGTTCATGCTGAGCATCTGAATTCACAACAAACCCAAGTTCTGTAAAATAATGCTGGCTTTTTAAAATCCATTTTTATTTCCTTCTTTCAGGCGCTTACGTATGTATTGATCTGATCAATGTGACTAACTTTTTTGGACAAACAGGCTTCTTAAAATGCCTTAAAAGCTTCATTATTAGGATAATGGAACCAAAGTTAAAAACAAATCAAACAATGCATGTGTAAAAGGTTTCCCCCAGACAGCCTGAAAATAAATTGAAAACAAATTCAATTAAAATAACAATCAACCTTTTTGTTCCTTCAGTGGTATGATTTCTCTGAGGCAGGTACACAATGATAAGAGATTTCTTTGAAATGCTCAAGATAGCAAACCCATAGGCAGAGCTATGACAGATCAAAGCAGTATTTTTGCTCAAGAACAGCCTGCTACTATTAAGTTTCTGCTTTAAGGTCTGAAATGTTTCTTTTTTTTTTCTTGCTATTTTTTTTTTTTCTTTTCAGTCCCAGATGCTTTTGCATGTGTTACTGTTCTTTCCTCATGGCTTTTACTTCGCTAAGCCAGGCCCTAGATCTTGACCTAAAGGAAATGTCTTCTCAGAATTTCTTTTTACATGTAGCATTGTACTTTTTGTGTTCCATATGACCGGAAGTTTTCTTTTTCTCTGCTTACTTTGATACCCTTGACCTTTTTCTTTGTGAAGAAAGATTGGGATTTCTTTGTGCCGTTAATCTTTTACACCCCAGCTGTAATGGAAATGGGGCTGTGCTTGGAGCAGTGTTGGGAAGCAGTGTGGTCAGAGGCTGGGCTGCACAGCAGGGACTGGTCCTGCCTGGCCCAGGAGTGGTGCCAGCAGTGCCAGCAGCACTAAGACACTGAAAACAGGCTGCCAGTTCCTGTCATGGTCCTCTTGAGGAGGTTTTGCTGTTGCAAAGAGAATTACAAGTGGGCTGGAGTTTTTGCTTCTCTGTTTATTTGGCATTGTGCTTTCAACCCCACGTCTGCAGCACCGTATGCAAAGGTGAAAGTGATGAAGGCAGCTACTGATGAGCTGGTTTTTTGCAAATGATTGTGCTGTATTTGCTCATAGCAGTAAGGACGTCCAGTTCCTTACTGTTTTGTAAGTGCTACAAAGCACCTTGGCCTTGCAGCCATTCTGGAAAAAACACATTTTCTGTTTTAAGCAAGACCCGGCGCCGCAAGAACCATCCTTGTCTTATCCATTGATTA
This sequence comes from Falcunculus frontatus, assembly GCA_013398115.1. NCBI lineage: Eukaryota > Metazoa > Chordata > Aves > Passeriformes > Falcunculus > Falcunculus frontatus. The sequence goes on from VZRV01010114.1 coordinate 627,379, forward strand.
GGTGTCCCTTGGGGTTGCCCGTGTAGTGTGTTCTTGTAAAATAGGAGCCTCTCAGCCAGGCTAGTGATACTTTGAGTAAATTACAGTGCTATCTATGGAGAGCATGTGATGCTGTTTGCGGGAGAAACTTGCTGGTTTTGTTCACGCTTTCTGTTGCAAATTTGCTTGATGGTTACTCTTCTCTGCCAAAGTACCTTTGAGTCTTGAAAAAGCTGATGGGCTTTCTGTTTTGAAGATCCACTAAAATGAGGTATGAAATAATCCTCTGTTATCTAGTGTATGTTGGGACATCATGTTCCCAGTGCTGTAACCAGAACGGGTTTGGATTGGTACTCTGCATGAGGTGAGTGTTCAGTTCTCTGTATTGTCAGTGCACTGACACTGGCACCTAAGGACCTATTACACTCTTTTAGCAGAAGCAAACAGAGGATTAGAAGGGTTGAGGGCCATATTTTCATCTCCTTATTCCTGCAGAAATATAGCCTGCTCCAACAGCACCATGTCAGACACTGCAGGAAAGTGCTATTTGGGATAGTCTTGGATGTTAAGGCAGAGCTCTGTAGTTGCATGAAACCCAGGCAAGGAGTTGGTGTTGCAACACTGATTTCAGCAAGCATTTTTACTTCTTCAGGAAAGGTGTTTCACCTGGTAGTTCCATGTAGTGGCCAGGTTCAGAGCCACTTCTTGTTTGGCTTGAACGATGGTGTCATATAAGTGTGGTTGTGGTCAGAGGAAGAGCCTTTCTTGTTCTGAATACAAAGGGTATTCCTTGTTATTCCAGGCACAGTCACTTCCACAATCACAGATTGTCTTTTGAGTCATCAGAATTGATTTTTATGCCCACTAATTACTGCCATGTCTGTTCCTTGGAAACCATGGGCATTGATGGTGCGGTTCATGGACATTGAACTAGTTCAGTTTATACTGAAATGAGTTAATATATGGAAGAATATTTGATTTTAAATAGTTGAAAGGGTCTTGCAAGGTTTCTTGCTACTTTGGAAAATACTATGGTTGCAGTTACTATTCTGAAACTTTGCCGTTTCTTTCCTCTTCACTACATGATCCAATCAAACTGCAAACTATTTGCGTTTTATACCAGCTCTATGTTCTACTAGTTTTACTGAGGACTCCCAATACAATGGGATTTATAAGATAATTTTGGATGATGTTTCCTTTCTGTCAACTCTTGTCAGCAGGCCTGCCAGAATAAAAATATGAATTTGGGCTGGTGATGGATTTAGAACTGTGCTTGGATATATCAAAGAAGAGCCAGAATATGGCACTAGTAGGGGTAAAAAAGGTAACTGTGCTGCATTCTTCTGTAAAAGCAGCCAAATCTGCAGGATATTCTAGAGTACCAGAATAAGTTCTGGTAATAGAAAGATCTTGGTAATTAAACTGGTTGTACTAGGTGAGATTCCAATGGGACTATTATATGGGTCAGATACATGGTGGGATATCTGTTTCATGACTGCAAGGCAAAGGGAAGCAGAACAGGTATTTGGTTTATTCAGCTTTCAAACAAATTTGTTTTTTCCTAAGACTCTATTTCCACACCTTCTGCGACATTATGCTACTTTCAATGATTATCAAGCCTTTCTTTTTGAACATGCAGAATACAGATTTATATGAAATTGATGGGAGCACTTGTGATTAAGAGATAAACCCAGGCAAGCCAGCTCTTAACAGAGTCTTTGGTTAACCCAAATCTTTGGACAAGTTTGAAATCTGAATCTAAATTTCACAAATAACCTTTACTTTTTCAAGTGGCTGAGCCAATGTTCCAGGTCCTGCAAGCACTGGCTCTGAATATCATAGATTGACCCCATCTATGATGATGGAAAAGTATCGGTTTATCTTTCTCTAGAATGTAACCATTCCCAGGTGAAATGGACGGAAGATCTTTTTAACAGCATAAAGCACAGTTTTACATGGAGAGCAAATGATTTCACAGCCTACTCTGAAAGTAATTAACAGAAACAGGGTGTAAACACCAGCTTCTGTGCTCTCTGAAGTAAAAAAAATAAAAAATAAAAAGAGAATTTATGCTATTGACCTTTTTAAGTAACTAACATTTTTCCTCCTCTACATTAGCTTTTGCTTTCTCCCACAGTTCAACCCCTCCCAAACCTGAGGCTGTTTGCTACACCAAAATGTTCAATCCCACATTTGAATAAGCTGAATAAATCCAGCCATACTGCTAAACATATGGTAAGTAATAGCATCATTAACAATAGCATAGTGCACATTTGACAGCTGAAGGGATTTGGCTGCTTTGTGCCAGAGGAGTGACAGCAGAGGAGCAGTCCTGGCTGCTCCTGCCATCCTGTCCTGTTTCTCCCTCTGCCCCTGCCTTACTTGCTTGAAAATTTGAAAGGCTGCCTATCTTCTTACCTGTGACTTGGGCTCTTATCTTACACTGTCAGCTCTGTGAGGCTCCATTTCACCTTTAAATGGTGCTGTTTATTCTGCACAGGTGGGGATGAGATTGTGGAGAGGAAAAAATAAATGCCCTCAGCATCTGAGGGCATCTGAGGGTGATTTCTCCAGGGTATGCCTTGGCCCTGACTGTCCATCCATGGCTGAGCACTTCTTGTGGCATTCAAACAGACTGTGACACACCAGGGGAAGCCAGAAAGTCCAGCTACTGCAGCATGGTCAGGAGCACAGAGAATTGGCACATGGTGTGTTCTCAGCTCTGAACTGGGAGACCGACAGCCTGGGGCATGTGGGGGGATTGTTGGAATGGTGTGTGTTAATTTCGAACTTGTTCAGGGAAAAGCACATCGCTCTCCCTTCATACCCTCCCTGACCTATCCTGAAGGGACAGGGGCTCTTGTGGCAGTACAGCCCCAGAGGATGTGCACAAGATCCTGCCTCTCCTCTGCCAGAAGTGCTCCTGGTGGCATCCCTCTGCAGGATGCAGCCTTGCTCTTGGGTTTGTGGGGTGCTTTGGCCCCCAGCACCTCAGGTGTCAATATGGGTTGGCAACCACTCTTCGTTGGCTTGTTCCTGTTCTCGCTGCAGTCACTGGCAGCACCTCATAATCCCTGTCCCCTGCCTTCCCTGCTGTCCTTCTTTCCTGCCCTGCTCTATCTTTGCTTCTCCTCCAAGATATCCTTGACTTGCCGTGTATTTCCCCTTCTCTCCTTATCAGATTTGAAGTCCATAAATGCATCAATCCCAATCCCTGCCCATCTCAGAGCTGGAGACCGTAGGAGTTACCTCAGTTCTCGCAGAAGGACCAGACTGCTGCCTTCTGCACCTCAAAGGGCAGCTGACACTGGTAAATGTCACTCCCCATCACCCTGGGGCCTCAGCAGCAGGGTGCCTCGTGCATTTGTTTCAGAAATAGTTTTATTTTGTACCTCCATATTGTTGCTGGTCTGGTGCCTCATGAAAACACCCACAGCCATATAAAACTTTCGCCTTTTTGATAGCCAGCTTTGCAAATTCTTTTAGACTCCTACCGCTGGAAACAGCAGATGGCTTCTGACCAAAAAGTCACTCCATCAGTATAATGCTTAATGCTAGGGAATACAACTGCTGCCTTACTATGCATCCTGGATGCATAAACCCACTTCACTTCATCATCTCTGAGCTCCCTTCACTTGCCACCTGTTATCCTGCTCCTGTGGATCAGTGTGCTCCCAGATAATCTCTGTCTCCCGGTGGTGTGACGGGCAGTGCTCACTGCTCACCTGCAGCCTGACCTGGCTTAAGGTGAGCAGCAGAGGCTTCTGCAATTGCTTCCTCCTGCAAGAGGTTCTCTCCAAAACTTTGTCTGACAATATTCATATCCCAAACTTCTGAATTTAAAACCATCCCTGAGTGTTACAGATGGGTCCCCAGGTCACCCAGTCTCTCTGTTTTGGTACTGTTCTCAACCTCTGCTGGCTGCTGGGTTAATAAAAACACCTTCATAAATTACATTCTTTTGCTTCTTTATTTTCAGCAGAACATTTTTTGTATAATGAACACCACCTTGCAGCATTTGCAATCCAGATGTTGGTACTTTTTGTTAATAAAAAAGGACCCTGAAGTTAATTGACTATAAGGATATGATAGTTAAAAAGTAAAAACAAAGCCAAGAAGTCAGTTCCTGTATTTTGCACTGCCTGAGCTGTTAGAAATGCAGGAAGAGAATAAAGCACAATAAAAAGAGAAGTTAAATGCAAATGTCTATTTTTTTTTTTTTTTACTTGAATCATTGAATATGCTCTGAATAATAATCAAGACCAGGACTTTTTTTTTTAAATAAGAGGTTTTAAACAAATTGTTTCAATGCAAAGCCGTGCTATGGTGCAGGGAAAAGACACCATTTTATTCATCTAACTCACACTTGTTTCTGAAGGAGTATGAGTGTGTAGAGGGCAGAGAAAAATACTACCCACCTGCATTTGGAAGACCAAGCACTGGCAGATGTGTTTGGATGTGCCTCAGGTCTGTTTTGACTGTGTGATTTACTGTGTGTATATATGAGAAGCCAGCAAAGAGAGCAGGCAGTGGAAGAGACTCACTAGTAATAGTTGAGAACTCTCGATGCTGTGGGCTGAAAATGAAAACAAGGTTTATGTGCCACCAAGAAACAGTGCTTTAGGCAAAGGGGATGGTCAGAGCAGGGGTGGTTGCAGAGGGGTTGTGATTCTCAGCAAGGAATCTGGAATCTGTGGGAAGCTGGAATGCACCTCGGGAGCATCAGCAAAGATGTGTGCGCTTACATGGGGCATCACGTTGGGAAGGATGATGTGTGTAAGGAGTCTTTGTGTGCAGTCACTTCTGTCTGTGCAGCCGTGGTTTGCATCCCAGCACTGCCAAAGGGACGGCTCTTGTTTTGGGAAGACACACACCACACACTCCCTGTGCTTTGCTTTGGCCGACTCGATGGATTTAATGCCCTAATGCCGGTGTCAATATGCCTGGGGTTTGTCGCTAGCACTGAACGTTCCTTCAGCCCTCACCCTGTCCTTGTCCTGGTGAGGGAGCCCAGCAGATGGAGCAGTGTTCCTGTGCTGAGGGATGCTGGTGGGGGGCGGGTGTGTGTCTCAGTTCGGGGGGAGCGGGGCCGCATCCGGAGCAGCTCTATGAAAGTCAATGGAGTTGAGCTGATCAGCCCCTGCGCATCTATAAAATATAGAATAAAAGCCTCAGCATAAAAAAATAGATATGTGAGATTACCATTTTCTGTGAAGGGAGTGCTCTGAAATATATGTATCTGAGTAACAGAAGAGTTTGTCTAGAAATACATTAAAATTTCTAAACTTTATATACTCTACTGTAGACTGTTTTTATGTGAGTGCTAATTTACAGCAGAAACTTAGACAAGGGCATAACAGAACAATCCTTTTGATCACATTGGTATTTTATGATAACGATATGCTTTATTATTTTTAATAAAACACTAGTAGCTGCTGTTAGCAGTATTCCCCCAGCAGCAGCCATGAGCGCTGGCACAAACAAGAACAGCAAACCCTTCTCCATCTCTTTTTTTTCTTAATAAATAATTGAAGGGGAATACGAGAAAAATATGGTGTAGGATCCAAACAATAAACAAAAACCAGGGTCAGAAAGCAGGGCACATGCTTTCTTCTCCTTTAAACCTAACTACCCATATTTTTTTCCTTGCTGTGACAGAGAAACGCATGCAGCTCTTTTTGAAGTGAATTGTATCTTCAAAAAATATTTTTATATATGGCAGTGCTGAGCTGCATAACAGGTCTAATGGCATATTTTCATCTGTGTTACTGAGACAGCTCTCCTGCCACGCAAAGCCCTGCTCCAATTATGTACTCATGACTGTGCCTGCCCTGAACTACCTGCTGCTCATTGGGATGGTTTTTGCACCCAGGTAAGTTTGGAATAAAAGAGGTCAGCATTTGGCCCCTGCAAGCTAATGGGAATCTAGCCCTTTGTAGGTTTTCTCATCTCACTCTTAACTTCACTGATGGGGCAATAACATCATCTTCCAGCTGCCTCTGGACACTGTGCTGTCATGGGTTGAACCTGAGTTTATGGACAGATCTTTCAACCAGTAGCGCTTCCTGAAATTTACATATTTAAGCCAGTGGAGACACAGGAAGTGCCCTTTTCGGTTTGACGCTCCTGGTGGGGGG
>VZRV01010114.1:633895-695203 GCA_013398115.1 Falcunculus frontatus
AGAGAAACAAAGGTGACCACGCCAGGTTACCCAGGAGCTGTGAGAGGTTGTGAGAGACTTTTAAAATTTTCTGTAACGAAGAGAGCTGTTGTTTTCAGGCTGGAATTTTGTCTATCCTTAAACGAGAATACCCCATGTGTGGCCCATGGGACAGTGTGGAAGAGACGGTGATTTCTTTCCATGGGAGAGATATATTTTACGGCAGCAGATTTTCCGGGCAGGGGCTGTTGGCTGGTGCAGTTTGGGAAACTACGAGACGCAAAAGAGAGCTCTATTTCCTCAAATAATAGAGAGAGACTTTTTAAGAATTGTGAATGCTGACCAAATCCCATATTTTGTTATTATTTGTGTGAGTTGGGTAAAAGGAGGGGGGTGCTGGAGAAAAAGGGGGGTTTTGTCTTAATCTCTTACTTCTTTTTACTCTTAACTCTGTTAGTAATAAACTTTTTTTTCATATTCTTTAAGTTTGAGCCTGCTTTGCATTTCTTCAAATCTCCTATCTCACAGAAAGTAAGAAATGTGAACTAAACAACTACATGTGCCTTGCTGTGTCTGTGCACCTCCTTACTTCCCAGGCTTTCTTCCTTCAGTACATATCCTCTGGACATTTCCTAATTTTCCCCTCTGAGACCGCACTGTTGTGATCTCCCTCTACAGCATCTTGCTGTCAGTTTGTGTCTCAGTACAAGATACTCAGTGTTCAATGTTAATTCTGCTGCATTTCAAAAGCATTAGAAGTTTTTTAGCTGCAAAGCAGACCTAACAGGAACGTAAACAGCTTCCTCTGAACATAGGTATTTTACATTGGCAAGGCATATCTGTTTGGCAGGCTTCCCTCCATTTCAGGAGGGCTAAATTTGGCTTCTTTTCAACCATCCTACCTAGTTACACCACGTAAGCAGTAGAACTGAGCTTTGGATTGTTGTGTTAACCATGTTGTATGCATTTCATTTGCATGGTGTCTATATTTCCAATTTGTACCTGTAGTGGGAAAAAACCAGTAGTCCCTATCATATAATTTCAACTCCCTTTAAAAACTAATGGGAACTGCTGCAAAATCTTAGCTAACAAATAGATTTAAACTTCAGTTTGACCTCCTTAGCCAAGAAAAACAAACGCTGAGAAGGGATTAGTTTTCTGCGAGCACATCAAGGGGCAAAAGCCCAAGTGGGTGGGGAAGAGCTGTTTCAGCTGGGGATAATACTAGCAGGAGAACAAAGAGGGCTAGATTTGTCCTGAATTAATTTAGGATGCTAGAAGCTCCTTCATGTCTGATCAGGGCAGTTCTGGGACAATGGCTGAGTAGGAACATCAGGCAAAAACCAAAGCTGGCTTTTTAACGGAGCATCTTCAGGGTGTGAAAGGAATTATGGGGGTGAGTCCTGCAGAAGCCCAGACTCATTGCCCAAGGAGTCCTTCACAGTCCACTTGTGCTTATTCCTGTGTTAAAATCATTTAATGCTCCTTTTGGAATTACTCTGAGGTACAGAAAAAAGCATTTCTTGTGGTTGCATTTCTTGGGAAGAGCTACTGCTGAGCTGGGAGGAGTAACCAGCAACTCCCAGGCTCTGCCTGCCGCTGTTTCAAGGCTCTTGGCAGATAGGTTGAGCTCACGTTTCTGCTGCATCTGGTTCAGCCCACTGCCTGCTCTGCACCCTTTTCTGCTTTTCCATCAGACCAATGCTTCTGACTTTGAAAGCCACTCTGTACTCTGTCCTTGCCTCCCTCTCTGGAAATCTTACCCCATATCTTTCTACTGCTCCAGCCCCTCAAACTCATCCACACCCCCAGGTTCCTGTTATCTTCCCAGGAGTCATGATCTGTCTCTGCCATCTTCAGGGGTCTCATTTGGACCCACAGCTCCATTCTTTTTCTGCTTCTCGTCGGAGTATCACCCAGTTGGAGCAAGTGCCGCACACCTGGAATGACTCGATTGCCTTCCCCCCTGTGCTCTGGGCCTGTCTCTGCATCTCCTGTCCCTGTGCTAGAATATCTTACACCTGCTCTCAGCAGGGTTTTGTGGACATTAGAGCCAAATTTCCAAATGTGCCTGGTGGACTGGAACATTTTGACATGGTGTATACTTGGGTCAGTGTTGATGACAATTGCACAGAGCTGCTTTTCTGAGTACAGCCCTAGCACTCAATTTTATTATTGAGTGCTCTGTTTGAAGTTGGGTACAGGAAAGGAACTTAAATAAGTAGAATTCTGGGTGTGATGGATATATTTTCTGTGAGAGGTGGTCCAATTAGAGTATCAGCTGTGTCTCTGAGTATCTGTCTTCAATATTTTAGCAACTTTGCCAGCAGTTGGAAGCCATGAGAGCAGATGAGGCTTGGCTCAGAGCAGTTCTCTGTAGTCTGATATGGGCTTATGTGAAAATGACGCTTCTCCCTGGTTTCCCATGACTCTGCCAGTGTAGCTGTGCCCATCAGAAGGAATCTGCCTGTGAGAGTCTGTAGGTCAGCAGTACCCTGGGACAGACCCATGGATCACCAGCCCATGGAGCAGTGGTGCCACTATGCAGGGCAAAAGGGGACTGTTGTGCAGTCAGGCACTGCAGCAATTCAGCGTGCATGGCAGCAATGGTTTCCAGCTTTGTACAGCTAAAAGGAAGGGGGGGGGGCAATCTATCTGATCCATCTGCTGTCAAATTAATGTCCAAAGCTGCCTTTTGAATTCAGGTCTTTCTCAAGGAGCAGCCTGAGTGACAGCTATGGGAAAGAATACAGAGATGCGAATTTCCTGCACTATAACTCTTGAAGACTAAAATAGTTGGTATTCATAGTTCAGCTTAGCTTTGGCAGGGTGCTCTGAAATCATAAGTTACACAAAGGAGAAACCATGTGTGCTCAGATACACTAGATCTTTTTTTATTGTTATTGTACTAACTCTTCATTTCTAAGTAGCTGCATGCCAGGTGCACGCCATTTCCCATCTCACCTTACAACAGAATTTTAAATTATGAAAACATTTTTTGTCTGAACTTCAGCTAAAGGACATCTAAAGCTCCATGAGTATTGCTGGTCTCCCAGAGACAGAGTCAATAAACTTCTGGCACTTCGCAAGTACCACAAGATAATATTTTACTTGATTGTGAAGTTTGTGCACCTTGCATTAGTAGTACTAATACCTCAGAAGAACAAACGAACATTTTTATCATTTCATTTGCATAAGTGCTGAATTTGTTACCTGTTGAATAGGTACCCTGGGGGTCCTTTGATTTGCTGTGGAGTTCTGTATGGCATGAAAATAGCACAGGAGTCAGTAGTACCAGTGGAGTTCGAGCACTTTCTGGCTTGTCAGAGTCTTGCCACTCAAACCCCATTAACTTGCCCCCTGCAGATTAGGTGGCTTTGTGCATTTCCTTCTAGTGTTGCTGATTAGCCAGCCATTAAGTGCAGGGAGAAACCCCTGATTTCAAGGCGAGTTTCAAGGAAGGCTGTGGACAACAGTGCATTTGGGAGCAGGGCGCTGTGAGCCCTGGTGTCCTGAGCCTACAGACTGGATGGGCATTCAGCAGGTGAAAAAAAGTGTTTTGTGGGTCTGTCTTAGAGCAAACTGAGGACCAGGGAGGGAGTTTCTCCATCATGCAAGGCAGCACAGCAAGCGAGTGAGCCCTGGAGCCAGGAGCCATTTAGCAGAGCAGCTGTCAGTGCAAGATCCCGGTGAGGATGATGTTGATGGCCTGGGAATGTTCCTCAGCTCTCACATTCCCACTGGGGCTGTCCAGTATGACAGGGAGAGCTTCTGTTGAAAATGTGACTCTCAAAACACTGTCTTCTATTGCTCAGTGCAATAAGCTGATCACAAAATCATCCTTACCCTACAATTTGCATTAACAACTACTTCCAGCATGGAAACAGTGGGCTCAATTTGTTCACCCATGTGCAAAAAAAAAAATTCCCATGAGTTTATTCAAGAATCTTTGCTACATAAAGGAATGCAATATCCGAATAATTGATTTTTAGTATTACAAGTATAGTTTGGCACTTGCAAGCTTAAAAAAAGAGGAATGTGTTGAGGTGACATAAAGGGGAAATAATGAAAATTAAATAGATACATGCATTTGAAGAGAGTTAGTTAAACTGCATTTAACCTGAGTGTGAACAATCATTCAGAATTAGCAAACTCTTCATTTGCTATAATTTACTTTGAAAGTGGATGAAGGTAAATTGAATTAAGGCCTCTTTAATTTTAAATAGAAGCATCTACATAGTGATGCAATTAAACAAATATGTTCTGAGGGTTAATTTGAATAGCAGATCCAGACTGATGAAAAGGGCTATGGGGCAGTTGCTCAGTTTGAAGAATCCTATTAAGATGGGCACTGGAAAGTATTGGCTCATTTCGGAGATGGAGGAAAACATCCTTGAAACAGATTCCCACTCTTTTGAGCCACGTAAGGACTCTTGGATGTCATCTGCAAAACCTTTCCAAGCAACCTGTGCCCCTCAAGCTGTGGATCCTCTGCAGCTGTTTGAGCTGTTTGGCTCTGGGCTCCTTTCCTCAGTGAGGAGAATACAGCAGCGGCTGTGTCATGGGGCTGTAACTTCAGAAGCAAATAGAAACTCAGAGAAGGTGGTTGGTAAGAGTTATTTCAAACTTTCACCAAATTTTGAATGACTGAAAATGTAAAGTGACTTATGTTATCCTTCTCTGGTTCTGGAGCACAGAGTCAATATTTGCTTTTTTTAGCCAAAGTTTTCTCTGTATTCCAGCCCAAGAAGGAATGCACAGGTGCAGTGTCTATACTGCTGTAGACTGATAGATTCTTTTTCTTTCCCCCCCGAAGACTACACTTGTCTTAATTTCCTCTCAATTACACTCAGGCATTAACTAATGCTGACTAACTACGGCCCAAAATAATTATTGCTATCTGTTCCCTTTGTAAATATAACTCCAGTGTTGAGCTAGAAGAATAATGGCATATTTACAGAAGGCAGCTAATTAAATTGAGCTTCAATTGCTTTCAGTTTGCCAGAAGGAGCCATTTTCACAGCAAAAAATGTGTGCAAGCGTGCATGCTTACCAGGAACAACTTGGTAGAACATAATTCAGAGTTCCCAAGACAAAAATTCAGTTCAAGACAAATTTACACTGGCAATAAAAATCTCATTAAGGAAGATATGAAGATCTCTCTACTACACCATGACAGTTAAAAGAGGTTATCATTTTTTTCAGTTTATTTAAGGAACAGTATATATTTCATTGTTCCAGAGCAGCTGTAATTGCAAGTGTCTTTCAAACACTGCTTGCAGTGATGCATTTGTCTTATGACTGTAACTTCAGAACCAGCCTGTTGATGCATCTTCATTAGGACAGGAGAAGATGCTGAAGTTTCCAAATACTTCAATGCTGTGATTCAGTTTTTCCCTATTTTTCCAACCCTGAGTCCTGGAAAGTCTCTTTCCCTGCTATTATTCAGCCACCTGCAAAAACTTCCAGTGGTCACAACTTGTCTCCAAGTGTTCGCACTCTCTTTTGTTACTTTGAGATGTTTAGCAAAAACTATTCATAATTACAGAGCAGCAGTCCTTTTGCAAATCAGAGTTTGAAAGAATCATTCTTGCTGAAGCCTGTTGTTACCAGTCCCCAGGGTCTTTTCTGTTCTGCAAAAACAAAAACAAGGGGATTGTTTCAGAATGTTTTTTTCTTCTACAAAGAATGTGTTCCTCTTGTCCCAGTGTTCAGATGCAGAAGTCTGGCCCACTGATTGTTATTTACAGTCTTCCTTGCAATAGTTCACTGCATTGCTGGATGGAAAACTAATTTTCTTCTCCTGTCTGCATATCATTCCTCAATTTGTTTTTATCTGTTGGAAATAACAATTTGGCAGACATCAGCACTTTTCCCATGTTTAGTTAATTCATTTAATTTTGTGGTAAATGAGAATAATGGGGCTTAATTTTGCTATTTATGTATGGATTGATAAGTATGGAGATAGCAGGAGATTTGGCTTTACAAACCAAAATTAAGTGACTTCTCCATGAGGATGATTTGGCACATGTCCTTCACTCAGTGCATGGAAGTGGAGAAGGCACGGAAGCAGATGTGGCTACATTCAGGCTACAGGAAGATGAAATGTGAAAATTTGTAATGTAAAACTCTATTATATGAATGGAAATTAGTACCAAGTGGGAAACAGAACTTGCTGGCCAAAGACTGCTCTGACCAGCTCCCCTTCTGATGCAGCAGTGCTTTCCTTTATTTAATAGGAGACGGGCACTGATGTGCCTCAGAGGGCAGAGGAACACTGGGGAATTCAGATAAATGGATTGTAGGGAGTATCTGAGCTTGAAACTGGGGCTGAGGATAACTGGCTTTACTTTCTGTTTCTGTTTCTGAACCACAGAAGACTTCTGTGCACTTTAACAAGCTCCTTGGGTTTTTTTCCATCTGTAGTGTTGAATTTATAATACTTTTGGTCTACCTTGCTTAGTTTGAATGTCAATTCTTTGTGAAAGGATTTATCATTAAAAGAGTGTAACAAAGGCAGTCCTGGCTTTCTTTGGAGCTTTTGAAACAGAGATGGCAAATAAGACCACAAGACCTACACCAGTGTCTGGTGGCTGGAGGTTGTCTCTGGTGATCCAGGACCTGGTAGGATAGAAATGTGGTAGGTGAGTGCTCATCATCCTGCCTCTGCTGGTGACTTGGCTTGGAAGAAATTTGTAGTTTGGTTTGGACACTGAGCAAACATGGGCTGAACTGCACCTTCCTCTCAGGGTGGATCTGCTGTCAGCGCTGTGAATTTGCAGTGCTAGTTTGGCCTCCCCTGGCTGATGCTGCTGTTGGCCCACACAGATGGCCATTTGGGCCAAGGCACTGGGATGAGACAGTGGGCTGAACCCAGCAAGAGAAAAGAGCTTTTGCTACCCTCTGCCAGAAGCACTGCCTGTATTTGAGTGACTGGGAAAAGCTACACAAGCTTCTTTGAATTTAACCTCAAAATCTAATTTCAAAGGTAACCGCTTGCAAGTTTCCAACTATCTTTTAGTCTTAGTATTGAAAGCCCCTTGCATTCCCCCAGTGGCAATGCTCAGCAGCCCTTGAAATTATTTCCAGCATGTATTTTAAGTTTCCAAAGAAGAAAGCATAGGGAAACAAAAAATCTAGATTCTCCTCAGTGATGTTGCATCAATACTTGGCTGATCTGTGTAATGCGAAGCACAGCAGAGCAGAGCTGAGCTACCAGTTGCTCGCTAACGAGAGGATTAGATTTGCCTGCAGATGGGCTGGCATAACTTAAGCAAGAGAGCAAATGTGGAGTAAAGTCAAACTTGGACTCTGGGTGAAGGTGATAGAGCTTTTCCTCTGAAGAGCATCTGCTGCATAAACAGTGGGCAAGAAAGCAAAGCAAAAGCAGTTGTTTGGCTGGGGCTTGAAGAGCATTCTGCACTGAGTCAGTGCAGTTTTGCTTAATTTTTTTTATTACTACTAGTTGTACTTATGTTTCTGGCCAGCCCAAGTGCTCTGAGGTTTAACTGTGATAGTCAAATCTGTTCCAAATATACTCACTCTCTCAAGTAGGATCAGTTCAACAAATAGCATCCTCCGAAGTGGGCTGGAGAACAGGGAAACCAAACTGGCAGCAATGAGTTTTGAAAGCCAAGAAATAATGTAGCAGTGCCTTTTCCCATTGATCTGGGGAAGGGTAGGGATGAGACCTCAGCCTGTGGATGTAGGGGTGTGTTGGGGTTTTAGTTCTCCTTTGTTTTTATCTTAAAGAATTTCCCCATACAATTACTGAGGGACTCAGCCATAGGGGGTGGAGTCCAGCTGGTTGTCCTTTTTGCCTGGGGTTTCTCTTGTGTAGGGTGGAATCACCGCGAGATTTGAACTGGCAAAAAGGGACTGGGTCCAGCCCCTGGTTTCCTGTTTTCCCCTGGCATTCAGGGAGGTGAGGAGCTGCCCTCGTGGTGAAGGGAATTCGCTGCCGCTGCAGGTTCCTGCCTTCTGCTGCTTTTCCCTCTACTGTAAAGCCCTGAGATCCTGAGCCCTCCTTTCCCTGCCTCACAGGGAGCCGGGCCGAGGCTGCCCTGCCTCCTCCGCCGTTCCCTCACCACTGCCGCAAGCCTTCGCTACACTGTAGCGCCGCACCCCCTGCCTGCCCAGACGTCCTGGGGCTCTCCCTGCAGCTCCGGAGTTTGATACATCTCGTCTACTGCCCAGGATTTGGTGTTGGTCGCTGCTGCTCCAGCCCGCTGTTCCCGAGGTCCGGCTGGGCACCGGGCTCAGCTGCCCCAGGGGGTTTGTGAGGCGAGGTTTCCGCCCGCCATTCCCGCGTGGTGCCGAGCTCGCTCCGGAGCGCCCCCTGGCGGCGCGGGGGAACAGCGCACCCGCCCCGCGCACCGGGAGCCGCCAGCGCCCCCTGGCGGCTGTGAGCGGAACTGCACCGAGGGGAAAGGGGCTGAGAGCTGAGAGAGGCTGGCGCTGGGGTCTGGGTCTGTTCGGTGTCACTGCCACAGTTACTGCTGTTTGATTGCCTTGTTATGCAGATATATATATTAGTAAAGAACTGTTATTCCTATTCCTCATATCTTTGCCTGAAAGCCCCTTAGTTTCAGAATTATAATAATTCGGAGGGAAGGGGGTTGCATCTTCTATTGCAAGGGAGGTTCCTGCCTCCCTTAACAGACACCTGTCTTTCAAACCAGCACAGGGTGTAAGTGCTGTGGTCACCCTGTAAGACCTGCTCAGTATGGGGGCGGTCCTGAATTTCTTGGGGTTTCTTTGAGGCTTCCTCATTGAATGCAGATGACTCACAAAAATGGGGCTGTTCCAGGAGGATCTTTTTCAGTTATTTTGATAGTCTGCAGAGCAAATTATTCAATCTCATACTTAAATGTTTACATTTAATATCTATTCAAAATCTCTTACTGTTGAAATAGAAATTGTTGCCATGTCTCTGTAAAAGATGAACAAATTTTCCACCATTTTAAATACAGAACAGAAATGTTTGCAGTTTATTTCTGCATTTCCTGCATGACATCTGATAATTTTTCCATCCTCATCTATTATGAAATTTGCAACCTGGCTAGGGTTTAATATCATGCTATTATATTAAATTTTCATATTTTTATTATTCTACAAGTTTTAGAATTTACATTGATACCTTTAGGTTCCTTTTTCACATTGTTTGCTCTTCCTTGCTGGTGATATATGCTCCTTGAGATCATAGCTGTGACTTTTCCATTGAATTTTAAAATTATTTTTACAGCTTTCATTTTAATTGAATATTTTTATTTTTTAACTAAAGAAACCTTCTTTCATGGTTGAAAGGGTTGTTTGTTTGTTTTCCTTGCCTCTTGATTATTATTCACTCCATTTATTTGCCTGAAAAACATTTTCAGTTTCTATTTTGCCTTGCTGGTTTTCTAGAGTACCAGCAGTCAGCATTCATGGCCAAGCTGTTATCTGCAGAGCAGAATGAAATGTGGCCATGACTGCTAGTAGTGAATCCATGATGAATATTTAGCTTGGTGATTCGTTCTCTTCATCTATTTTTTTATCCAGGGAGATTGACTGCTGAACCCCCTCAATGCAACCGCTGTATTTTTTTCCTGTTAGAAAGATATCAGTTTCCAAAGTGTTTCCTGAAGTTGAGCCCCTGTAGTAATGTAACTTCTTCCTCCTATCATGGTAGGTGTATTTCAGTAGGTCTGGAGGGGTCTCAGAGGGACCAGCTCTTAATGCACTATGGTAGCATCCTATACTAACTAGGTCTTAAATTTAAAGAAAAGCCTCTAATTCTGTTTTCTTTATGTTTAGGAAGCAAATACAGCTGTTTGAGTCAGGACAGAGTAGGAATTACAGCCATGGGTGATAAAAAGGTAAAAGGTGCAAATTCAGTAAAGGACCAATGAAAGCTGTTGACTCAGGAAGGGCCAGCAGTTGAAATTAGCTGGATTACCTGGCTAAATAAATTATCTGGAAAAACCATCTGAATTAGCTCAAGTTGAGCCAATATCTGATATGTGGGCAAATCGCTGTCATGGGTTGGCAGGTGGAAGGTGGACATTTCAGAGACCATCAGGCCTCCTGGAGGAAGGAGCAGAGGCTGAAGCTTCGAGCACCCAAATGTATTACCTGAGACTGAGGACGGGGCTGCTTGGGGGGTCAGGTTTTGGCTGTGGGGAGCAGAGCTGGCAGCTCAGTGCTGCTGTCTCACTGCTCTGGGAGCAGCGAGGAGGCCGTGCTCTAAGGACGTGCTCCATGGAGCTCAGCAGGCTGGATGGAGCAGGGGAGGGATTGGTCAACTGTAAGAGCTCGCGGCGGTAGAATGAGAGAGGAAATCGTAATTTCAAATAGCAGGTGAAAGCAGCTGAAATTAATTAGTACTGCAGCGTGAGGTGAAGTCGTAGGAAGCTGCAGACAGTGCTGTGTGTAACTACCTGCTGATTATCACAATCTCTTTGTTCGTCCACAATTCCTGAAGGCAAATCGTAGCCCCTTCGCTTAGGAGTTGGAGGAACAATTGGATTTTGGTCTCAGAGAGAAATTCTTGTTAACTTGAGCAAGTAAAACATCCATGCTGCTTATTCTATACTTTTCATGTGCTTGCTGGCTGTTAGTTTAGTATTTTACAAGTGAAGCCAAGAAGAGATGACATTATTTTTTTTTTTCACAAATTATTTCTGTAAATTTATTCTTCATGTCTCTGCAGAAACCAAGTTTCTCCCCTGTTGTTCTTGTTATTGGCATTATACATAGATAAAGCAATTTCAGAGAGTATTTCTCCTAGTTAGGCGGAGCAGAGTTCCAATATACCATGGGCACATCTGTCAACATGATGGCCCTGCCTGTCTTTATTTTCTCAGTTTGCTTGTGGTCCATTTAAAATTAGATTACGACTGATTGGTTTCTGCATTCAAACTGCTTTGAACAATGCTCCATCCATGGGCATATAAAACAAAACTGAGGTGACTGGAAAGCCTGAGGGATCAATTCCAAATATCACTCTGTAATAAAAACTGTATTTCCTTAATTTTTTTATTGATTCAGCACTCATTCTCCTGTAATGTTGCCGTGGTAATATTAAAACTCAATGACTGACATTGGCATCCCATAGAAGTAATTTAAATAACAATACCAGGGAAGAAAGCAGGCTTTGCTTTTGCAACAGTTTTGCTCAAACTGGCACAGAGGAACTCCCTTGGATGAAGGGAATAGACTGGGCACCTTTTTCCTTTGAAATATGTCATTTGTATTTCTCCCAGCCCTGTACTATGCCTGTGAAGCCAACAGGTTACCTGCTGTTGGCACTGCTGGGTGCAGCCTTTGAAAGCAGGTATGAATGTTTGGGTTGTAGGTGGGAACAGGTTATTTGTGTAGGGCACAGAGCTGCTGTCTGTTCAAACAAGCCCCAGCCTATTCTTCACGTTATCCATGATACAAAGCAAATGAAAACAGCATTCCTGTGAAATTGAAGACATTTGGCTAATTAATAGTCACAAAAGGTGTGCCTCTTACAGGTGGGAATTTCGAAGGACCTCATTAGGTTTGGATTCACAGAGCCAGTCAGTGAAATGGTAGCTGTACATGAGTCCTTCAAAATGCCTGGGAGTCCTTGCTTGCCCATGGAAAATAGGATGGAGATTTTGTTACGTGTTGTGAACCTCCAAGGTCTGCAACACTGCACTGGTGAGAGGCATTTCTCAGTCTCTGCTGCCCACGAGGCACTTGCTGGGGGAAGCAAGGTATACCCAGCACTCCAGCTTGGGTTTCTGCTTCCTGTGAGCACACACAAGTAAAGGAGACTTCTAAAAATGAAATAAAACTTGAAAGTAGATACATGGGAGCTCCAGAGGCTGCTGAATGATTTCTCCTGTCAAGGCAGGTTAGTTACCAATCTGCTCCCATAAGTGTCCCAGAACCATAAAAATGATGTGTCCAGAGTCTGTTTCTGGACTGGAAAAATTTTAATGGAAATAGTCCCCTGCAGGAGGTCCCCAGGGTCTGGCAGAGATGATATTTCATGTTGGGTTGGGCATGAATCTTCAAGATGTTTGTAGTCCACGACTTGGAAACAAAAAACAGGGAAAGTTTGATCAAAACTGTCCAGTTGAGGTGTGTTAACCAGAATGATTCACAGAAGCAAAACTGATTAATGGGCATGTTTGAAATAACCCAAACCCATTCGGTGGCAGTTTGTGAAAGAGGACTGTGACAAAGCCTTTGCTGGACTGTGTGCTAGGAGCAAAGCCAAAGGCCTTCTCCCTTGGTTCAGCCTGATGAAAAAGCAAATCAAACCCACCCTGAGTAAACAAGAAGCTGAGGCCTGGTCCAAAATCAGCATCTCTGCACCCAAGAGGAGAAGTAGCACCTGCTTTGACACTAAGTGGCTGTTTCATTGCTCTGCAAACTGCTTATTGTTGATATCAGATGCCAATTACGAGTGGAAAAAACATGGCTCAGACCTTGACTGAGTGGCATGAACATCCCCTTGAGCTGTGCAGGAACACGGGCATCTTTGCCTTGGTGCAGGACAGGTGGGAGTGAGCAGTGCCACATGCTCAGCTGATGGAGGGGGATGCAGCCCACTTCACCTTCTACCACACCAGGGAAGCCTCTTACGCTGGTCCCAGTGAGGGGGGAGTGCCCTGTCCCATCACTGCTTCCCAAAGCGAAGGGCTGTTTCCTCTGGACTTGTTTGCTGTTGACGGAAGGCAGGCAGTGGTTTTGTTCTCGTGCAGCGCTGAATGAATATTGAGTGTGCCTCTAAGATAAAGTCATTACTTAGGAGCTCATTAAAGTACTGGCCTTGGAAAAATTTCCCACTGCTAATATCCTCTTCCATCACTGTGTCAGGGATTGGAGCTGTTTAGAGGAAATGCTCTGTGCTCTGCAGCTGTCTCCCACCTCTTACCTGGGGGCCACCGGGACCAGGGCTGCGATAAAACTTTTTTTAAGCCTAGAGCTAAGAAAGGGCCCGGTGTTAACACGAGCTGTAAATTGATAAGTAACCCTGGCAAAACCCCTCAGCGCCTTCATTTCCAGAAAAGATCCTGAGGCTGTTTTCTCTCTACTCCTCCCTTTAGTGAGCTGGGGCACTGCTCACTGCTATGAAAGAACACTCCTCCCTCTTACTTTTCTCCCCCACGCCCCGCTTTTCCTCCTCATGCTCCTGAGATTCACCTCTTGCTGCAAAACCTGCAGGTTTTGCAATAGGAAGGGAGAAAACAGCCCTGCCATTCCCACACGTTGCTGTCATGTGTGCTGGGACAGAGCTGGAGCCCCAGGGGGTGCCTCTGCCTGTGGGACCACATCTGAGCCTGCAACTTGCAAAGCAGCTTGGGGCTGCCTGTGTCCAGTGCTTGTAGGTAACTTCAGGAAGGTCAGAAATGAGTTGCTGAACTTCACTGTCAAGAAATCCTCCCTCATAGCCCCAGTGTGGTTTCCTAGGTGGACACTGGCAGTGTTATTTCTGTGTTGGCAGATCCCAGCTCACTGCAGTGGGATTTAGGAGAACGTCAGGTGTCCATACTGGAGAGCCTGTCGGCAGCCCACCTTTCCTCCAGGCAATGTGCAAAGGCCTGCTGGAGCTTAAATAAATACTAATTTGCAGTAATGATATTTAATCCTCTTCAAACCATAATTTACAGTATCAGATTATTATCATAATATCTTATCTACAGTTCCTAATGCTTTATTTTTATCCCATTACAGGGAGTTCTGCTGCCAGTGCATATTGTCTATTTCTCTTACAAATGTTCTACAGAAACCTTATTAATTATTAGTCTCATAAAATACCTGTTAATGTCACCATTTTAATAAATCTCCTCCTTAATGAAATTAGGTTGTTCTGATAGTAATCCTCTAATGTCCACTGCCTTTCTGTTCTCATCACAGTCTGATTGGAGAGTGGGAAGCAGCATTCAATTATAATTGATGTAGGTCATAATTCAGAACCAAATTATAACATATAAAGCCATATGATCATTGAGGAATATAATAGATCTCTACACTAAAGTGTCATTTGGATTGATTAGTGCTGTTTCTAGAGCCTTGTTAGCAGTGAGAAAAGGCTTAATTCAAAAGGAGCTCTTTTTGCTTTTCTTTTTTCTCTCTTTTTGTCTTGCATTCATGTCATGAATTCATTCTTGAATTCATACTCTATTTCCTCCTTGATAGGCAGCATCTACTCCAGCTGCTCTGGGACAGTGCTCATGACTACTTTCCCACTCTTTCCCACTGGTGTTTCAGTTCTAAAGCTGAGCTTTTTTTTAGTATTTTGTAAAGGCAGACCACATGATGATTTTATTTAATGATTTAATAAAACCCTTCCTTCTGAGATTAGATGCAAGAAATCTTGATGTTGATCTATTACTACTGCTACCCAAGCATGAAAGTACAGTTATATATGATACAGCAATGCTAAAGATACGAGCAAATAATTGAAAGTATACCAGGATGAAGACCTTACCCTAGCTGTAAAGTTGATTAGGCACCAGGAAGGTTTCCCACACTGGGTCCAGGACAGTCTCTCTCTGCTAGGGAATGTCTCAAGAGAAACATGTCCTGGACCTTGCTGGTGCTCACACAGATCCCGTTTGCATGGGAGGTCTGGGCACCTCTCAGCCTTGACTGCTTCTCTCCAGCTTTCTGAGCAGAGATGTGACATGTTCTGTGGGATTAGTGGTGATTTCTTATCTTACAGGAAACCCTAGGACAAAAAGCAGAACTTTCCCAGGACCATGATGAGAACCTGACTCTCAGACCTCCAGATCTTTTCTGCTACTGGGAAAAACCCGTTTCAATTGCTTCACTGCCTGCCTCCCCTCCCATCACCCTCATCTGCCTTCGTCATGACAGCTATAGTCATTTATTGCCCAAGAAAGCACTGTAGCAAAATTTTATCTGTGGTTTTAATTGATTTTTATATAATTTAGAAGTTCAGGTCCTTTTCAGGGTCTTTCCCTTGCCCTGTGCACATCTGCTTCCTTCCTACCAGTTCTCCTGCTCTCCTGTGGGCTTCAGTATCCAGTCCCTGTGGATAATACTGACTGCCCTTCTCAGTAGGATATTGCCTTCTTCTTGCCCCATTTCATGAGGTGGATCCCATCTCTGCCCAGTTCTCCTCATTTTTCAAAGAGGATATCCATGGCTGCAATTTCTGAATCATTTGTGAATTAACCAGAGGATGCTGTAGCTACTTTGTATGTGATCTGATCCTTAAAAAAAACCCCTTGCGTTCTTCCTTTTAAAACTGAATTACACACTAAAAAGGTTTTGGAGAGAAAAAGCTACAAGCTTCATTTGGATGATGCTGAAATGAAATATTTTTGCTTTTTAAAATGAAACATTTTGGTGTGTTTGGATTATTTGCCTTGTGTTTTCCAACAATGGAAATATTTTATGAATTTTTATTCTGCCTTTGCTTGTAGCTTGCTGTAATTGTGTTATTTTGATTCCTTCCCCAGTATTAGCTTTGGTTGCTCATTTGCTCAGCTCTAGATCAGTCAGTTTTGAGGTTTCCATTCCTGCCCCATGTGTTATCCACAATATTTAAGATATGGATACAGGAGATGAGTACTGCAATTGCAAGACATTGAAAACAAAAAATAAGTGGAAATCCATGGAAAGGAGCTGTGGACTTTGAACTCTTAAGGCGTGTGACACATGTAACTTGCAAGTGATTGAAAAGCCCCATGAGCAAATTAAGGTGCTGGTTTGGTATAGATTTGGTACCTCTGACCAAATTACAAGTCACTGTCTGGCATTTTGCTATGGCCTGAACTGCAGCCGTCGCCTGCTGTAGGCCTGCAGGAATTTTTAAGGATCAGATTCTGTGGCAGAGGCTTGCAATGAGGCATTGGCTCCTGGAGTACATGGTAGATCTTTCTGTGGGAAAGAGAAGGTGTCTCTTCCTCTGTCCCCTCCTGGGCACCCGAGCGGAAGATCCCTCATTCACTTGTGCACAATGTGATAATTGAGAGGGAGTTTCCTGGAGCTGAATGCTGCCTGCCCAGGGTCAGCAGCTGCTCTTCCATCTTGCCTTCCTTTGACATCCCACATGAACCCCCAGCATGGAGCTGGAGGGAGTCCTCTGAGCTGATGAGCCTGTTTGTTGCTAAGAGACGACTGCTGGAAGAGCAACAGTCATCAGCTTGTTGGGAGTGGATAACAAACTGTGAGTTAAGGTAGTTTGAAAATACTTCTACTTTTGTACATCAACTACAAACAGAGGGAAATTACCCTGAAATATGGGACATTCTGGTTGCTCTTGGAGCATGGAGGTGTTTCAGCCATGCAAAGTATGGCAGAGCCCAGCTTGGTCCTGTCTCTGCTCTCCACCCGTCACACAGAGACATGCAGACACCATTAACAGGTCAATGTGGTGTTGCTCAGAAGCAGTGTGGGGCCCAGCCCCTACTGAACTTTGGTAGATGAAGCGTGTCTGCTGAGTTATAGTCCTACTAGAGAGAGATTCATCTCTCCTGCTAGGAGATAATGCGTTTCAGGGTATTTTTTGGAATGTCACACATCTCTGCTGGGAGAGTGGACGCAGGGCTTAGAGTCACTCATCCCAAGTGCACTGCACTTTGTGCCTCATCCTCCCCAAATAATTCTTTGGACCATTTAACATCAAAAAAAATCATGCCTGTTAGCCCTTTGCAAGAAACAGCACGGGATTTGTGCCTTGTGAGGCCTCATCCTGCCCAGGAATGCCTTCCTGGATGGTAGGAAGCCCCTTGGTCAGTGCAGCTTCTTCTCTCTCCTTCATCCCCATGGTGTTTTAGCAGTTTGGGAGGGGAGGGGAGGGGCTGTCTCCAAATGACCAGTGGGGCAGCACTGGCATCCCTTCTACTCTGGCCCAGAGCAGCACAGAGCCCAGCACAGAGCCCAGCACAGAGCCCAGCACAGAGCCCAACACAGAGCCCAGCACAGAGCCCAGCACAGAGCCCAGCACAGAGCAGAGCTGTGCTTTGCAGTGAGGTGCCTCTCCTGTGTCCTGCACAGTCACTTGCTGCACATTAGTGGGACGTGGTGGAAAATTTATGTACGATTTCTCTGCCTTCAGATTGAACAGAAATACCATTCTGTCAGAGAAGTGGGCCTCAACAGAGCTGAATGGCTCAAAGAATGGTTCCTATCAAGGCTGATAATCTTCCCTGGCGATAACGCAGTGGATTATACAGCGACTGGATGTTGAGAGTACACTGACCTTAATCTCCCTTAACTCTGGTTTTCTTTCCCATCTGATAATAATGGAGAAAGTATAAAAAGTGCCATAGAAGCTTACACATATCCTGCCACAATTTGCAGATGGCTGATACAAAAATCAGAGACGATGCTAAAATAATTAAAAAGCTCACAAAAAATGAAACAGTGTACTCAGCTCCTTTTGTGAGGCTGTGGCTAAGGAAACAGCCAGCCAGGCTGAAATGGACCATATAAATGTAAGTAGATCTTATTAAGATTCTGTGTGGCTGTTAAAGCATCCTCAGCCGTTGCTTCCAGCTTAGTGTCACTGCTAATGGTGAAGAGAGGAAGAGATTAGTTTAGGCTACTTTGAGACATCACAGATATACGTGGGAGGCATCCTCTGTTTCTTGAACTTGTATTTCACTGACCTGCTATGTGACAAGTGGAGTGCCAAAAATACAGAAGAGTTGGCACATAAAATCCATGTCTACTCTATCTACTCTGTCAAGGCTTAAAAAAAAAAAGTCCTGAATGAGCCTTGGAGAGTCAACAAATCACTAAAATAGCAGCTAAAAGAGGAAGTTCAGCATGAGTTCAAGTCATTAAAATTCCCTGTAATGTATGCTCTTGCAGACCAGTGGGCTGAGCGTGATCCCAGGGAGCGGAAGGATGTGTGTGAACTTGTGGGCAAGGAGAAAATGGACAAGGTTGATGTTGCTGACCTTCAGCGTGGAAGCCTGATCATTCCTGTTGTCTGAGATGGCTGTGTGGGAAGAAAAGGTCAGTGGAGCAGCTCTGAGCTGGAAATGGGGAGAAGTGAGCTTTTGCATGGCTTTCTTGGACAAATCCCCCACCTGTGTGCCGAGTGTGGCATATTTATGTATCAAACTTTTGCTGGTACTTGCACAAGGTCTCAAGGGGAAGGAAACTAGGTAAGGGAATGGCTGTGGTAGAGTGTAAACACAGATTCTTCATTTAGGAAACACTCTTTCCTAATGATAATATTTGGCTAAAGAGCAGACAAGGCCTATTAACTGTGAATCTGTTCCTCTTATGTTCTTCCACACAGGCAATGTGGGGGGAAAAAAGGAGACTTAAACCTGCATTGTCCATGGTAGCCACATTTCTCATTGCTTCCAAAGGGAGTTTTGTTCAGGGAGTGCAAAGCAGGCCTGGTAAATATGTTTCCATTTATTCAGTAGTTCTGAGATTGAAAATGATAAGAGACTGAGCAAAAAAAATACCAGGGGTATCTCATATCCATGTGTTGCTTCATTAAACATCTGAAAATAGCAGTGAAAAAGCAGAGATTGCAGAATGAGATTACCAGGGAGCAAGATGATAACATGAAAGCCTCTGTCCTCCGCTTGTACAATACACATGTGGTCAGAAAAATAAAGGTAGCACACTATCTTACTATATAATAGACAAGGATTTTCATAGCTGTTATTTGGGATGCATGGAAAGTAGAAAACGGTTTTACACAAGAGAGTCACTTGTTAACTTTGGATATGTGATATGTGAATGTATGACTGAGATAAAAAAATCATCTGGTTTCATCCTTCTTGTCAGGCAATATTTGCATTCAGAAGCTCCAGAAGTAATACTGAGTAGCTAAGGAATATATGACAAAGTATTGTAAAGCCAAGTGACATTGTGCACAAGAAAATTAGTTTCCTTTTATTGCTGTTTTAAATAGAAAAGATTTGATCAGTCTTGGCCCTCTCAATAGGTGAAGAAAGGTGACTAGACCACAAATGCCTGTGAAGCTGCCTGAAGGCATGACAGCTGCTGGAGAAAGGGTTGCTCTTTCTTACTTGCAGAGGTGTCAGGTGGCAGAGGTGTCTCTGCCACAGGAGAGCAATGAGTAACAGCAGCATCTTGGGACCACGCTGTGAGAACTGGGGTTTAAACCAGTTGACCGTCATCCTTGCCAGTCCAGTGCTGGCATCATCCCTGGAGCAGAAATCCCCTACCCATGGCACTCTCATCCCCCTGCCCCTCGCTGCAAACTCCCGTGAAGCTCTGGCAGCTGCATCACCTCGGGAGTAGAGGTAAGAGCAAGAGCTGGACCTGTTGTGGAGACTGGGGTGAAGGGACCTGCCCAAGCCCTGCCTGTGTCTGGGTGACTTGTGTTCAGCTCAGCTCAACCTCCCAGTCCCCAGCACCGCCCTGAGGGTTCCTGAACCAGCCCTGCTGTGGTGGAGATTCTCCAAAAGCCTTTCCACACAAGGGAAAATTTGTGATGTAAATTCCTAGTTGAGCATAACTCTTTCTTTTTTTTATATATTTGTTTTTCTTTAGGAACAAAAGGATATATGCTTTGGCTTGTACTTGTTTCTGTCATTAGGTCCTGAGGCAGACAATGAAAGCTGTAATTCCAGCTGTGTGATCTGCTGCCATCCCTCCACCTCACATCCCTGGTACCAAATCTCCTGAGACAAAGCACCTCCTCAACCAAATTCAAGCCCAGCTCACTTGCAGGGAAAGAGCTGCCCCTGACCTCCTGCCATCCTTTTGTGTCCCCCTGAGTGGCTGAGCTGCCAAACCAAAGGGAGCAGGTGGGGCAGGAGGAGCCCAGCCAGCACTGGCAGGTCAGGTGTTTGGTCACCCAAGCCTCACCTGCTCTAGGTGGGCTGCTGCTAATGCTGGGGCTTGTCCTCATTAGCTCCTATGTGCTCTTCACTAGTTGTCATCAAGGGCTTTGCCTTTTCATTTTGACTGTTTAAAGAGCCTTTTAAAATTAGGTTTTTGGTGCATTTTTGTCTGTACAGCATTTCACATGTTTTAGTGGTTTCCTGCACCCCTTTGTGTTTTGTTGTAATTCTGTAATTACAGTGATGGAGAGGGATTCTCCAGGAGCTGCCACTGCATCCCTCGTGGTGACACCAGACTGTGGGCTCTGGACACATGGTGACACAGGTGGTGAGAGCAGGGAGCTGAAGATAAATATCTTAGCTAAAAGCAGGCTGGGAAGTAGCACATATCCCAGTAACAGTGAAGCCTGCAGCCTCTGGAGTCCAGATGCATTAGAGTCTAAAGAGAGCTGAGCTCCCTAATGGACACACGCCGTGTTTTTGAGCATCCTGCATCTTCTGCTGATTGTCTGCTGTTGAGCACTCGTTTCCAGCAGTGCTGGGCTTTCCACTGTACGCCAGCAGCGGCTCTTCCAAACTTCCTTGATTGTGTCTGTGCCTGTTGCTCGGTGCTTGAGTGATGAAATGGAAGGCAGCAAGAGTGACAAAGATTAAATGAACAGCGAGAAGAGCCTGACCTGAATTTTGGGAGAGTAATTAGTGGTGCCAGTGGCTCCAAGCAGAATAAGGGGGTTTGCTTTCTGCTGTTATCTGTGTGGCACTGGGAAAATGCCAGGCAACTCTCTCCTGATTCTTCTTCTCTAATTAAAATGGTTTTACGTGTAAGGACTGGAATACATGAGGAAGTGATAAATTAAACGTCATGAGTTCCCCACTCTGTGCTCGTGCTGCAGCAGGAAATAGATTCTGCATCTCCTAGCAAGGCCAGCAAAGAAACTGCTCCTTTCCCATTGCAAACAGGGGCTTGTGGCACTTCCAGCCTGAAGGCATCCTGCCAAGTTTGCTGTGCCTGGGGACAGTGGCCAGTGTCAGCCAACTGGCCATGGGATGTAGGAGCCATCCCTCGGGTAAAGGCTAAATAAATGCTCTGAATGTGGTAGGAGTCTACTGGCATGAGTCCAGGAGGGGAAAGCAAAGGAATTGCCTTCTTCCAGCAGGGAAAAAGCAATAGTAGAGCTGCTTCAAGCAGTTGCTGCAGCCCCTGGACTGCACTAGCCTCTTTCCCAGGATACAGTGTGGAAAATGCAGCTGTTCTCCCCAGCTGCAGCAGCTTCGGCTTCTTCCTGATGGCTTCCCCCACAAATCCCTCGTGGTGGGCTGGGGAGCTGGGAGGAGACTGGCAGCCCAGAGGGATGAAGCAGGAAGAAATTGCATCCATCAGGCCCCCAGGGTATGACATCCCTGCTGGGACAGCTCCAGGAGACCATCCAGGGGCTGTAACCAGGAGATACCACCCTCCACTCCCAGCTGTCCTCCTGAGCTCTGGGAGAATAACCGATGAACTAAAGCAAAATGCATGCAGACAAAAAGGGAAATGCCTCAAGATGATCCTAGAGGATTTTCTGGAAGTTTTCTCTGAAACATCAATGTTTTATATATTTTTTAAAGGCTTGGTTAGATTGAAAGGGACAGGGGCAGTTGTTTTCCTGTGGCTTGGAGTCAGTGTTTAAAAAATATAGCTGTAGGTGAAAAATAATTGCAAAATAAAATTAAAATCTGCTCCTCAGTGCCAAAGAATGCCAAAATGGAACTTTTTAGTTTTTAAGACCAGCTTTCAAGCCTGACCAAAACAACTCAACACTTCAATATAATTTTGAAATACTTGAGTGAATCAAAATCTGTGTGTTGTAGAGAAAAAGCTTTCTTTCCAAAAAAGTTCTTTAAGCTCTCCATAAGCATCACCTCTTGGCCTGTCCTTTCAGTAGAAAGAATGGTTTGTTGCTATCCTTCTGAAGGATTTTTTAAATTTTAATAAGTAAAACTCATGCACAGTGTAAACACACCAAAAAGCACACACCCTTTTGAATTTTCAGAGACAAGTATTTTAAGTCCAGCCTTTTTCAAAACTGCAGACATGCATTATTTACACTGGAGAATAATAATGTAACAAAGCTATATTAGATTAAAATTGTTCCATGAAATATTATGATTATCATATTTTGTAGCTTGACTTAAGGTGAACAATTTATATAAAAATATGAATTATTTTCTGTTACAAAAAAATTATTCAGTGTGGGCTCCGTGTATTACAGTTATTAATCTTTCTATTTAAATGCAAATTTTTCCTTTCAACTGAGAGCTAAAGATACTTTTTATACAACTAATAAAACACAACTCTGATATTCTGATCCCTCGTAAGGGAGATGGCTTTCTCAGCTGTGTTTGGGATGTCTCTGCTGGAACAAAGTGTTCCTTTACAGCAAGGATGCTCTCTTCATAAATACATTGAGGGTTACCTGCTCAGAATGAAATATTCATTTGTACAGCAAGGTGTGGCTTGGACAATCCTTAACTGCTTTGTTTTTATAAAAAGAGGAAAGAGCTCAGAGGAGCAGTGACCTTTGTGTGGCCATGTGCTGTGCCTGCAATCCAGGAGGGTCATTTATCCTTGGAAAATCTTGGTTTGCATCCTAATGGGTTTGCTGCTATGAGAAACCCGAAACTGAGGTTTCTTTGAGAGGCTGGAGTCAGCTCAGGTGGGAGCTGGTCGGGTGGCTCTGGGAGGGAGTTGGATGGGGTGGTCAGAGATGTTTCATTCCCCTGTGAAGCAGTTGTTGAAGGTATGTCAGGCTTTACAATCACCACACTGTTTGTGCTGTTCAGAAACTCCAGAAAGCTTTGTGCCATCCCCGGAATGCCAGACATCCCCAGTACCACAAAAAACTCCAGGGGCATGGGTGCAGTTTGCTCTGTGTAAGTGTCAGAGATTCAGTCCAAACTGTTTTTCTTCCCATTTACAGAAGGGAGTGGAAGTTGCCCCATTGTAGCAGAGGAGGCTTCCAGTGTCTGATCCCTGGCAGCTGCAATCAGCTGAGGTTTCTGCAGCTCTTGCCATACATGCACGAATGTGACAAGGTGAGAGGTAACTCCTATCTGGCAGCTTGTGTCCTGAAGCAGAAATCAAAGTTGTTTATGTGATTTCAGGCTAATTTCTGCCAATTTTTCATCTGACAAAGTGCTTCTATTACCCTGAGCAACTCCAAGGACAGCTTCCTTAATAATGTTTATATTGTTGGACTTTTAGTTACCAGTATTAACAAAGGAACTTGAAAACAACTCTGCATCTCCATTTTTCATCCTTGCATGATCACAAACCTCCCATTCTACCTGCCAGGAAATGCTGTTTCCTGTTGGTGGAAAGCTTTCTGATGGTTTTCCAGGTTCTGCATGGTCTGGCAGAGTGTGCTGTCCTCTGGCCACCTCTTGGTCTCCCTTGTTAGTGGTGCTCTGACTGACCCTGGGTGGGAGCTTGGCTGCTCCAGCTGGTGGAAATGCGGGTGATTGAAAAGGCTGAAGTAGTGACTGGTGTTATAATTAACTGGCTGTATTAGGCATTTTACGGTTCTGACACCTCACAAGAGTGGAAGTTTAATGAGAATGGAGAGAGGCTCAAAAGCAATCCATTTTCCCAGTAAAGATTGTAATGAAGGTGTGAAATGATGCACAGCTAACTAAACCTGTCTGTAATAGCCTCTCTGTTATAATGTAGTGATCTGACAGACTTCGGAAAAACAATACAGTGCATATGTTTATATAGATTTTTTTATATATATATATATAAACTTTCCTTGCAGTGCTAATGTAATGTATCATGCAGCTCTACGGGGTGTGCCATGTGTAGGTCAGGTGTCAAAATATGTAAAGAACTGATTGTTGACAAAACATGCTCATTTGCAGTGTAAAGATGAATGCAGCCCAAGGAATGTCCCAGAAAATGTCCCAGAGAGGACATTCAAGTGGAGCACAAGGGGCTGTGAATGCCTGTGCCAGGGCCAGCTGTGACACAGCACAAAGGACTTCCATCACCCATTTGCACCGGCATGGCCTCCTCACTATGGTCCTGTGATGAATTCCTTGGTATCTGCCCTGGAGGGGCAGGAAGAACAAAGGTATTTTCTCACTATTGCTTCAGAAGAGGCTCCGTCTCTGTCTATCAGTTTAAAATCCAACAGCAGCAGCTGTAAACAAAGTGTTTTCTCCACAGCAAAACCATGTAGTCTTCACTGTCATCGCATCTCTCTGTCTTCATTCCTTCATGCAAGGAATGCGTCAGATTCGGGTGGGTGTGGAGGAAACGGGAATGAGGATGGCATGCATCACGTGGCTTCTGGTGGATCTTGGGAGTCAGTGGCCCTCTGAGGATATTTTTGGGAATAGATGCTTTCCTCAGGGATCTTTTGTCTCCAGATTTCATCTTCATAGGTTTTTACATCCCACCCCTGCAGGGTTTCACTCTCAGCTGGTGAGGAGCTCAGTACCTGTTGAGCCCCGTGCCCTGCTGGAGCAGGTGCCCCTCTGCACACCCAGTGTGGTGTATGGTCAGGAGGTCATTTCTGCCCACACACTGGCCCAGAGCTGTCCCCAGCATGGAGCACTGAGGGCTGCTCCAGATGTATTGCACTCACAGGGCGGGTTTCCTTTTGAGTGGGTAAAGTTGTTTGTTTACCTGGGAGCCATTTGTCACCATTGTCACCTTTGCTCTAAGGCACCAGCCTGCTCTCAGCTCTCAGCATCCTCACCTGGTGGGAACATGAGTCTGCTGCCACCTCTGTATTTCCAGCCAGGCTGAGGGGGCTGAGGGCCAGATCTCTGGGAGCTCACAGGTCTGATGTTTGCCATGCAGGAGCCTAAATGCAGACAGGCATGTAGGGCTGCTTCCATTCTGTGCAGCTCTTGCTCCAGTTGATCCCAAAGAGCTTTTCCTGGCTGACCTGAATTACCTTTTCCTTTTTAAAATATATAATTTGTATGACTGATATAAATGTCAAGCACATAGATGAAAAATAAAAATAGAGATAAACACCTCGTTAATTGTAATCATTATGTAAATACCTGAGCCCATAAATTTCAATAATTAGTTTTACTTTCTTTTTTTTCCTCTCCTTGTCAGGACTTGTGTGAATATGACTGAGCTTTCTCATAGCTGCTTGCAGCATAGAGCCTTGATTGCTACACCACATGAGTTTTGTGTGTGGCATATGGTGAGGTCTCATGAAACATAATTGTGGAGCACTAATGTTCAGCTCTCCTGTGGGGAGTATCACATCCTGAAGGGTGACTCCTTTCAGTAACATCAAGATCATATATGAAAAGAGCTTCTTTTGAAGATCTCAGCCATATGATTTATGGTAAATAACACTTGTATCCACATATTATGTGTTTCTGCTCTTGAGGTTTGCTCTTGTTGGTGCTCAAATTTGTTTTTGCTTAGTATGTCACAGGACTTGGAGCAATACAGTGTTGGCAAAATGTGTAGGAAGGCTATGTAAACACCATCCAAGATTTCTATATACTCTGTGCATCCTCTCCAGTATGTTTAAATGCTCCAGCTATGCAGCTAAAGTACACTCCCTAATACAAGTTAATACAAAGACGTGGTTATATAACAGGAGCACTTCAGTTAGATTTTTATAAAGAGAACAAGAGGATCCCCTCAGATATTTCTGTACAAATAACAAAAGGCAGAAGCTCAATTAGTGAAAGCAAGGAAGTGAAAAGTGAGACAAAAATCATGTAGAGTAAATTCAGTAGGTATATTAGTTTGCAAAGTATACTTTCTTATACATTAAAGGGCTGCATTGAGGAATGAATTACCTGCTTTCCCTATGACAGTTTTCTAAACTGAGGTTGTCAGAATTTTTTTGCAGTGTTCTGACTCAAGATAGGAAAAGCCAGTTCCTTAATTCTACTAGATGGAGGTGTCACTTTAATACTTCCATTTACTTTTTTCATTACAGAAGAGCAGAAATTGTCCAGATTTTTTTTTTTTCCTTTTTGTGTTCCCTGAGACTCCAACAATAACCAGTGATAGTTTTTTGTCCATATTATTTTAGATTAATGTTTTCTAAACAGCAATATATAGAAGCATGAGCCTCAATGGTTGCCCAGCAAGTAAAGCAAGCAGGGATTTGGTTTACAGAAATAACTCCAATCCCTATTCTTTTTCCTTAGAAGCTGACAGTATGTTTCCAGCAAGGTGAGACTACATAACAAAATGCTGCACTCTGGCCCGTGCCTGCAGAGCTCTTTGGTAATGTGACTTCTGAAGCTCTTTATGCCTTTCCTAGAATAAAGCCCTGGTTTCCTGTCTGATCTCCTAAGAGAGCCCAGGAGTCAGCAGGGCTGCTTGCAGCATGTGCAATACACAGTTTGCACTGAGTTCAGACACTCCACAGCCTCATTTCATGCAGCTTCACATGCTTTAATCCTGCTCTCATGGTAGTTCTCTCTCTGGGACTGCCAAGTGTCCATACCAGCCACTGGTCTCATGGGGAAAGTCCAAGTGTGCACAGTCCTGGGAATAACCCCTGGAAAATATGGCTGCTAAGAAAAAATGAAATTATCTGTCAAAAGTGTTTCCCAATTAGTTGGTTCAAAATGATTGTTTTTGGTAACCTTCTTCTGTCAGTCACTGGTCCCATGTATTTACATAGGGCTTAGTGATGAAACTGCTTGGAGACGTGTGAAATTATGTATTTTGCAACTTAAATCACTCTTCACCAGCTAAAAAGGAAAACCAAGGAGAATACTGACACTGGTTGAAACGGGGATGTTAAGGAACTTTTCCAGGGTGAAGCTGGAGCTGTCAGGACCAGCTCCTGCTCTGGGGGAATGTGTGAGGCAATGAGATTCAATCCAGTTTTGTGGAGTTTGGCTGCAGCCTCCACCTCTGTGTGCTGCTACCCTGGGAAGAGAAAAGATATTTTCAGAGCAAAGGTTGTCTTTGTTAAGAGCCTTGGAAGAATGTATGAATGTGTCCTTTGCTGAAATGGCAGTTTGTTTCTCAAGTACTTTTTTATTTTTATATGGAATTAGAAATTATACAATTCATTTGACTCCTTATGTCATTATATTATTAAATGTTTCAGAACTGGAGTTGCTATTTTGCCTGTTGCAAAAAAATGACAGCTCATTGCCCCCACTACAAAGATGCTGTGAGCCAGGGCTTAGTATGGGCTTGTTTTGATTGAGGTTGATATCAAATTTTAGGGGTTTTATCAGTATTTTGCCAATGTTATGATTGGATTTGCATGCATGAAAACACAGTCCTGTTCTGTTTCTGAGCAATGACAATGCTGGTTCCCTGTGCAGGAAACCCAGAAAGCAGTCTCAAAATTTTCTTTCCAAATGTGCTGCACTGCCTGGCTGACGACAGCGCCCAGAAGTGAAGCAATATGAGCAGCATTGCTTGATTTAATAGCGTGAGATCTCACAATGTGTTTCGGTTTATATTATTCTGGAGATAAGAATCTTTAAATACTGAAAGAGCATACAGTGTACAAGCATTTTATTGACATTTTTCTATGCTATCATAACCACAGATTCATCTGCTTGTCCTTATGTTAGCAATTTAATTTTAACCAGAGCAATAATGAAAAAGTGCATTTCTGGGGAAAACCAAACTCTTCATAACCTGTATTCCTGATATTTTTAGGGAATTGAATTGCATTTTGTGTTGACAATACTGGGCTATCTTTAGACCTTCTGTGAGCATCCATGAACAACAAAAATGTGTCTGCTAACGTATTGTCAGGCAGAGGAAAATAGACTATTTGTAGCTCTTTTATTGGGGGGCAGATCTGGAGCCCCATCTGTGCCCTGTGGCACTTTTACTCTGCAATTTCCTCTGAGGAACTGGAGCAGCTTCTGCTGTCTGGGGAGGCACTTCTGCATGTGCTGAGCCTGGGCTGGGAGCCTGCCCTGCTCTCGAGCTGTTCATGCCAGCTCTGGATGGGTGATGGAGCAGGGCTGGGCTGAGCAGGCTCGGGGCGAAGCTGAGGGTCAGGGTTGAAGTGCCCAGGCAGGGGTGGCTATTTCTACTCAAATGGGTCAAAATTCCCCACATCTCTGGGGAGAGATTTTAACTGACAACAGCAAGGGTCCCTTCTGAGACTGAAATCCAGATCTTTTTTTTTTTTTTTACCTTCTTAGGAGCAGTTTGGTGGTACAGGCTTTTGGTGCAGTACAGGTGACCAAACCTGTGACAAACACTGTCTGTTCAGGCACAGGTTTTCCTTGCCACAACACAACCGTAGCCACAGATTTGTTTAAAACTGGGAGCAATCAAGCATTCAAGAGTGTTGTAGAAGCAGAATAATTTTGGATTTTTTAAATAATTTAATGTCTTTTTATATAGAGAGATAGAGGACTCAAAAATCCTACAAGATGGAGCACAATATGAGATTTATTTCCCAAAGTTATTTTTTTCTAAACTCTTGCCAAGAATCTTCTACTACAATTTTGAGCTTTATTAAAAAAATCCTAGGAGAAATGTGCACTATTCTTTATCAAACTACTTAGGACATATTCCTAAGAGTCACTCACACTCCCCCACACACCTTTCCACAAGTGAGATAAATTGAGAATGTCACTATCTTTAATGTTAGAAGTATTTCCATCTTCCACTGCAAATATGCAGTGATGCATCTAGAATAGCACTGTCAGGGAAAGAAATCTTCACATGAACAGAATTTAGCTATTTGTGTTCTCTTTCTACATGCACTTAGTGTTTTTTCTTCAGTGGGATCATGTCGGCTGCAGGGAAATGGAGAAAAGAAAACTGTTTCTTTAGATGTGAGCCTGTTCTGAGTCCTGCCCCTTGGCCAGTCTCTAACAGCTGCACCCAGTCCCAAGAGTCACAAAGCTGTGGGAGATGTTGACTGAAGGGCATTGCACTTGCTGATAGCAAGGTGGGTGCAAGGAAATTGTTTTGACACATGCTGGTGGTGCTGAGCATGGCCTTTACCTCCTGGGTCTGCACAAAACTGCTGGCTCCAGTGGGGAAGCAGATGGGAGTGAGGACTTGAGAACTAATCTCCTGTCTGTGCTTCTGCCTCTGTGACTAATTGCTCTGAAATTTGCACATGTAATAGCTTTCACTTTTCCTAATGCCTCCTACTAGGTTAGCATTTTAAAAAGATGTATTTTCTTGTCATTAACAGCACTAGATGCAAATGGGGAAGCAGATAGATATGCATTGCTTATTAATTAAAATAGGAGCACAAATTTTGAGGAGTGCAGTCAGGCTCCATGGAGTACCTGATCCCCTGTCCAAGGCAGGGTAAACAGCAAGAAATGCACCCTCTGCACCACTCCTCTGTGGAGACGCACAAATTAGAAATTTCAAGGGCTGTTGAACACTGTGAATTTCCACTGTGGATCAGCACAAAGTTATTTGGCATGGGAGGTTCTGTAACTGTGATACATTGGGAAAGTTCATATTGTGCAATGGCCCTAAAACTCACCCATCCTCCTCTAGTATGCAGAGAGTCAGTGCTAAGATGTGTTTAATATAAAGCAGGTAGGATATGAGCTGACTGGAGCAGTTTTTCTGTCTCTCGTTGCCTTTACATTATTCATCTTAGGATCATCTCCTGTGCTATTTATATTCAGCATAAATAATAATTAAACCAGGGGCCAGAGGTGTGGTGTGAATGTGAAGAAAAACTACATGTCCCTGATGTTGAAAAGTTAGAAAGCTAGCCAGAACTGGGGAAGTCCTTAGTTTGAAGAAAGGTGGTCTGCTGGAAATGCTTTCTTCCTACAGGAAAGCATTAACATGCAAGCACTACTCTTAAGTGGCCAGAATGTAGTGATTAAAGTGCTCTTGCTGTGTGATCTTGGGCCTCTTGCCCTTTCTGTTCCTTAATTAATTTCCTCTATCATTTATATATTAATAAAAACAAATTACCTGCTTCACGGGAGGTGAGAGGTTTTATTCATTTATGTTTGCAAACAGTGTTGAGATCCAGGGAGGGAAGGAAGGAAGAGGCTGCAGAAGTGAGACAGCTGGATTTAGTGCATGAATGATATATGACAAGGTTTTATTCCTTGGCAGTCTGATAATTTGACATAGCAGTCAGTCTTTTTCCTTTCTACTGTTTAACTTTCTTGTTCTGACATTGTCCTAATAAGGCAATACTTTTGCCTCTGTGTTGGTTTTGCACGGCCTGGTTTTTGGTATTGGGGGCAGGCCACAGAGGTGGCTTCTGTGAGAAGCTGCTGGAAGCTTCCACCCTGTCTGGCAGAGCCAATCCCCGATGGCTCTGAAGATGGACATGCTGCTGGCCAGAGCTGGGCCAATGAGAGATGATGGTAACGCCTCTGTGATAACAGATTTAAGAAGAAAATCAAAACAAAGTGGGACACAGTTTTTTCCTAGCCAGAGAAGAGGAGGAGGTGAGAACATGTGAGGGGAACAACACAGAGACACCAAGGTCAGTGGAGAAGGAGGGGCAGGAGATGCTCCAGGCACCGGAGCCGAGATTCCTCTGCAGGCCGTGGTGAGGACCATGGTGAAGCAGCTGTGCCCCTGCAGCCCATGGGGATCCACGGGGGATGCAGAGATCCACCCGCAGCCCATGGGGATCCACAGGGGATGCAGAGATCCATCCACAGCCTGTGGGGATCCACAGGGGATGCAGAGATCCATCCACAACCCATGGGGGAAGTGCCCACGCTGCAGCGGGTGGATGCCTGGAGGAGGCTGTGCTCCAGTGGGAGACCTGGTGGAGAGAGAGGGCCTTTGCTTCCAGGCTGGAGCAGCCTGTCCTTGGAGGAACGCACCCTGTGGAAGAGTGACCCACGCTGCAGCAGTTTTGGGAGGACTGTGTGCCCCTGGGAGGGACTCACGTTGCAGCAGTTTTGGGAGGACTGCTGCTCATGAGAGTGGACCCATGCTGGAGAAGTTCTTGGAGAACTGTCTCCTGTGGCAGGAACCCCACAGTGTAGCAGGGGAAGGACTCCTCTTCCTGAGCACCGGAAGAAAAACCTCAGGTGATAAACTGACCAAATCCCCACGCCCTGTCTTCCTGCGCTGTCGGTGGGAAGGAGGGAGGGGCTGGGGGAAGAAAAGGTGTTTTAAGGGCTTATTTTACTTCTCATTATCCTACTCTGATTTTGTTAATAATAGATTCACTTTGTACCTTTAAGCTGAGCCTGTTTTACCCTTGGAGTGTTTTCTCCCAGTCCTTAACTCATGAAGCCTTCATTAAATTTTTCTCTCCTCTGCCCAGCTGTGGCAGGGGAGGGTGGGCGAGCAGCTTTCATGGGTGCCTGGCATTTGGCCAGAGTCAAACCATGACAGCCTCTAGTGTGATATATAAGTGAGTGGATGTATGGACTCTTGATTTTGGGTTGATCACTATCTTCGTTTCAGTCTTCTTTCTTTCATGATTGTTTATGGAGAAGGGCACTGCCCGGTGACTGTGGAGTCACCCACCAGCAGGTCATGTATTTGAAAATCATGTTGGGATTAAAAATTGTTTCCATGTCCCATTTTCATGGAATAAACATGGATTTATCTCCTGAAACAATGCTCTGTTTTCTGCTATTACCAATAGGGTAGCATGTGTAGAGGTTCTCCTGCATGGGGCAGAGGTGCACAAACAGGACAGTTCCACCTAGATATGGAGAGCTGGTTGTTGTCTACTGACATGAATTGCTCTACAACTCAGATTTTTAGCGTCTTCCTCTGAAAACGAGCTGGATCAAGCTCTCACAGTTCATATGCAACATGCACTAGCTCTGGCCAGATGCTGCCTGTGGCAGTTTTGCTGGTGGAGTTCAGCACATGCTGATGCATGCCCATGAAAGACAGAAACGTGCTATCAATGGATGCTTCTGTTATCTTTACTCCAGGTGAGTAATGCAGACAGACACAACATTTCTTCCTACCTGTGCAAACCAGTCTCAGGACGGAAGCAACATGAAAAGCCAGCATCTCTTCTCTTGTAATGTCTAATAGCAATATCTAATTCTGGATTTTCAAAGCTCTTGCCTTAAGGTGATGCTGTGATATGGAGCATGTTTGTGCCCAGGCACTGCCGCGAGAGCAGCTCAGCGCAATTCCGTATGCAGAGAGCTCCTGGGCTGGGCTCCCCTTGGAGTTCCTCAGCAGGCACTAAGGATGTGTCATCCTCTGAGTTATCTCTTACTTTTAACTCAGCTTTCCTCCATGAAAGCTGTTTCGGTCTTAACTCTGAAACACTACACAGAATACTGCATTTCGCAGTGCTTTGCCACAGAGTTTTGCCAGGGGAGCAGTGGGGAGGGTGAGGAGATGAGATCTGCCTTTGGGGCTGTGCCTGCCTTCACCCCTCAAATGTGTCACGCCCTTTTCATCAGTAGTTTTCTTTTTGCCACTCCCAAGTTTGCTTCTCCCAGGGATTTTAAGAAATGGCCACTGCCCTCTCGGACTGAGCTGTGTGAGAGAGGGAGCTCAAGTTGGTCTTGGGTGTTTGCAGTTTGCCTCTTAAATCTCTCCTTGGGGGATGCTGCTTGCACCATCTCACATCTTGCATTGAAGCTGAAGTGTCCTGTTACCTTTCCCCTCTTGAATGTGCAGGCTTTATGTTTCTTTTGTGGTTGTGACCGAGGTTCCCCCTGGGGCAGAAATATCTGTGGGGCGGGGAGAAACAGAACTCTGTTTTGCAGCATGAGAGTGCTCCCAGCCCACCCACAGCAGCCTCCTCTTGTTTTTGGGGAAGATTTCCCAAAAATCAAGGTGGTCTCTCAGCTGCTGGCATTGAAACCCTCCTGGAGACTCTGACTGAGGTGCAGCCCAGCTCCCCAAAGGTAGCAGGAGTCCTGCACTCCGCTGCCAAGCTCTCAGGGCCAGGACCCTGGGCAGCCCAAAGTGGTGGGTTCGTGTCACCCAGCCCTTCAGAGCTGAGTCCTGTTAATGATGTGTGTAAAGACCTCACACTGCTGAGGCCACAGTGCTGCTTCAGAAATTCTGAGCTAATTGCATGAAAGGTGAAGCTCCAGTACAGTAAGGATTGATTCAGCCTCAGGCCGTACACAGCAGAGAACAGCTCATAGAAACCAAGGACCTGTGATTGCAGACCCTTAATGCAGCTGAAATACCATGATGCCTGACCTCATTAGAAAAAAGTCACAAAACACATCTCCCTGGATTGTTCCTTGCTGTGTCCAGTGAAATAGTGGAAGCTTGGCCAACCAGACAGGTATTCCTCCCTCTCCTGAAGAGTACTCTGTTTTCCTCTCTGCCTGGAAAACACTGGTAGATCCAGACTGAACTCCTATAAGCTCATGGTGAGGAAAACATAATTTACTAATTAATATACAGATATAAAGTGATTGTGGCCACAATCCTAAAGGCTGATACTGGGTGTGTAGGGCGAGGGAGTAAGGCAAACGAGCAGGGTGCAGACAGTGTCTTATCAGGGGCCAGGAGAATTTGTAAGGGTGAGGGTTAGATTATAATATTATAGGGAAGTTAATGCACTGCCAGTGCAAAGTTGCAGGCTCCCAGCTCATAGTCTGAGACAGTCCCTGGCACAATTCTCCCTCCCCTAGCAAGCCTGGTGCAGTTCAGAGCATAAGTTTGGGTTACACATAGAGTGGGATGGACTTTGCGGATGGTAGTCGTGCCTTTGCTTTCAATGCCTGTAAGCTTTCCTAGCACAGACAAGTCCCTGCTGCTAACACCAGACAGCTCTTACTCCAGCCTGACTGTTTGGAATCTGAGGTCTCTTTGGATGCTGAGGTATTTGAAATTCATGTATGGGAAAGGGGGAGGAATGCTGGCATTTCCATGCATGTAGCTTAGGTCTTTACAGCGGTTTTCTGCAACCCATGAATCATGGATGAAGTATTCCTACAAGGCAGCTTGGTCTCTACAGAAGTACCTTTGCAGTGGAGGGAGCAGGGTGCTGAGCAGCAGGATTGTGGTTTTTCTCTCTCAGTTCAGCACAGGTAGGTGGTCCCAGCAGTGCAGAGTAATCTTCCCTCTCACAGCTGCACTGCAGGCAGGAGATCGAGGGGACGAGGGATTTGGCTAGCATTTGTGGGCTAAGGATGACTAATGCTTCCCTATCATTCACTCATCACCTCTTGCATCAACCAGGACCGTGGAGCAGCTTGGTGCAAACCGGCCGAGCGTTGGCGGTGATTTGTCATGGTCATTAGCGCGGCGTGAGGCGCTGCAGCCACAGGCTCCTGCTGGGCTGTGGCACTGCGGGGTGCTGCCTGCAAGGCCTACAGACCCCTCTGGGACACCCCAGGCAGCAGCTCCCATCTGCACTGCCCACTGAATTTCAGTGTGAGCCTGTTAGAGAGGCCGGGGGCAGCGCGGATGGTGGCGCAGTGGGCAGTGACGGATCAGACGCTGGAGAATGATTGATTTACTTATTTAGGGCTCTGTTCAGCAAAGATTCAGATCCGTGGGGCTTGAGCTTAATAAGACTTGGGGAGATGAGGCTATTTCAGCAGCAGAGGAAGCCACCAGTGCTTCAGGCATGTCACAGCATGGCACTGAGGCATTAATTTAACCCGCTGCCCAGCACTGGGGCCAGCCCTGCTGCCAGCAGGGAGCCCTTTGTCCTGCCACCAGGTTCAGCCACCGTGAGAGTTTCAGGTGCTGCATGGAGAGGGGTCTGGGAAGTTCACGTTTGGAGGCTCTGGTCTCAACTCAAGCCTTAGAGCAGCACTGCTGGGCAGATACAGCCCCTCATTGCAGTGGCTTCTCCATTATGCTTCAACTTTTGCTTTGCTGCAATGCACTGAAGGAAGGAGAGTTGTGTCATGGGCTTTGTGAATGAGGAGGACCATCCTGGGAGTAGGATGGCCCTGGGGCCACCTTGCCAGTCACCATAACCAACTTAGTAATTTGGGAGACCTTGCAAAATGCCTGTTAGCATGCCCCAACTCTAACTTGGACAGACAGACAGACACAAGCTGAGTCACCCTGCAAACCTCTGGTGTGATGTAGCCCAAGCTCCATGTCCAGGCTTTGCTATGGACCTTCTGGATCCAGAGTACTTGTCTGTCCTGGTCCAGTTTGGTAGGAATGGCCAGGCCTAATCAAGCCAATGACTCTTGGCCTCTGAGAGGGAGGTGACCTGCTGAGGGAGTTGTGGAAGGCCCTGGGCAAACAGCCAAATGAAATCCCTGGGGAGCTGTCACTTCCTGGCAGCAGTGTTTGGCCTGGAGTATCAGCTTTGTCTCAAGCAAAAATACTGTAAAGCACAGTCATAAAGCACAGAAATGGTTAGGCAAAGGTCTTGAAAAATCTCCCTTGAAAAATCAAGGAGAGCAGCTGCTCTTACTTTCAGCTGACTTTCCTGCAAGAGTTGGAGTCATCCCCCTCCTCCTCCAGACAGGTCTTTGCCTGACAGCAGCAACTTTGATGGGACTGCCTGGCTCTCCTGCATGTCTCTAGTCTGCCAGGACACCTTTTAGTTTAATTACCTCCTCTGTGCCCATTTACCACCAAACTTTCTGAGACTGTTTCTTGGCTGCAGCTGCCAATCTGAATACTCACCTGGAAAACCAAACCAAACCAAACCAAACCAAACCAAACCAAACCAAACCAAACCAAACCAAACCAAACCAAACCAAACCAAACCAAACACCTGTTAGAAGTAGCCAAGTTGTTAATACAGACAGGTCGGGTGGGGAGTGCATCACCTGAGGACTCAGTAGGAGAAGGAACTTCACTACTTACGAGAGGGATGTAAAACTATGGGGGTGAGCTGGAAGGCACATGTGGAAAAGAGACCTTCATCTGGAGGATGTTCTATCTACCTGTGAGAGATGTCTGCAGCTCTGCCTAGTCTGCTAATAACCCACTGATTGGGTGAGTAGGAGAATAAAAAAATGAGGGGGAATAAATCAGAAAAGCTGGAAATGTAGGGTGTTGCCTGCAAAGTGCAGGTGCAAGAAATGTGTTCTCTCTTAAAGACTTCCCACAGATTTAATTCCCTTGTGTCTTTTCTTTTAATGTCAGTGCTTAAAAATAGGACTGAAGAAGGAATATAACATTTTTGCTAGTGTTAAGCTGGCAGCTAGTTAGTGCTGGCTACTTATCGTATAGGCCAAATTGCTCAGATGAGACCTGCTTTATGGAGGTGCAAAATGGCTGCTGCTCTCAGGAAGAAAGAAAATTGGGAATCTTTTATCTTTTTTACTTCTTAGGAGGCACAGTGACATGCAATGCCTTAGCTTAGAGTAATGAGTCTCTTGTATCTATTCTTACCCACCAGATAACAGCAGGTCAACTGGGCTCCTGGTAGAGTTGGGGAGGCTTAAATAAGGACAAGCAATTTCTCTAATGATGTCTGCTGCCCTCCTGGGGGAGGTTCACCTAGGATAATGCTGTCCCCTGCTGACTGACCACTATCATCCTTTATTTCCAAACCTGCTTCTTGCACTTCTGTGGTTAAGAAGGATTCAAGACCATTAGCAAAAGGCAGTGTGCTGTCTGGGGGAGGTTTGGCCCTCTGATGCGCTTCCTTTTGGGTGCTGGTCTGAGCTCTGTGCTCCTGAAATACCTAAACACATGCTTGAGAACATCTGTGGGAAAGGACTCTGCATTTGGCAGCTGTTTGGTTTAGCTGCCTGCTGGAGCAGAGTCTGCTCGTCACTACCAATGTGCTGTGCTGTGCTGGCTGGAGCCTGAACACGCTGCTGCTTTTGCTGTACATCTGATTTTAAGTTCAAAAGTTACTGGTTTGGGGAAGTGGTGTGACTGACTGGGTGGTTTTGTGATGGACAAGGGGAGCAGGAGAGCAGCTGGGGTCCAGCAGTGGTTGTGCAGCAAGGCGAACCTGGGCTCAGATTCACTGGCTGAGATGAGTGAGTTAAAGGCAGGGAAAAGGGTAACATGAGGGCAGGTGAAGAAAATGGGGACACTGTGTCTCTCAGGGACCCCCACCCTTTCCTCCTCCTCCAGTGGGTGTGTTGGGTAAACTGGTTCTTCCAACCTGGTACCTTTCTTCATGTGATGAGGAACACTGGACTGAACTGCTCCCCTGTGAAGGTGTGTTCTCTGCAGTGACTGGAGCTCAGTGACCCAAGGAGAGAGGTAACAGAGGAATAAATCCTTGATGGGTGGGTGCAAGGACAAACAGCCTCCTCCTGTCAAAACCTTTGGAGAATTAGTTTGATTTTCATTTTAAATGCATTTAAAAAGCTCAGTGTGGTGAGATGGGATTCCTCTTTTCAGCTACCTGAAAACCAGCTCTTCCTATCACATCCTGCTCCTTTCCCATAGCCAGCTTGTCAGAACAGATATGCTGCAGAGCACGAATCTCAGTGGCTGTGGGAGAGGCAGACAGAGCCTGTCTACACAGCCCTTGCTTTCTCCACAGTCTCCTCAGGCCAGTTCTTGGCCAGCCAAGCAGCTCTTTTCACTGGAAGCATCACAGGATGCCTTTGCCTCCTGCAGGCCAAGCACTGGCGACACCCCATTGGCACGAGCAGTTGCTGGCACTGCCTGTTCAGGGGTGCATAAAGTACATTTGTGGTGCCTCAAGAAAATATATCCCTCTTTCTGAAAACTATATGAGATGGAGCAGCACCTTCTGTTTATGCTGCCTCCTGCCAGGCTTTTTAGCATTATTTATTAGCAGCTGGAGAAGAGCTCACTAGCCAGCAGCACCTTCCCTTGGAGCCCTGGTCCATGCTGTCCCTCATCATGGCAGGCTGCCCACTTGCTGAGTGTGTTTGCCTTTCTGTTCAGCTGTTTTAAGGGCCCGCTCACCAGCTAGGATTTGGAGAGATTAATAATGTCTCTTTTCTGTACAATGTCCTTGACAAGCCAGAAATCCGCCCATTTGCTGTTTTGAACAATTAAAATGATGACATGGACATCCACCCCCATGCAACCAGTTGGCAAAAGTGCTCTGTGGTGGAAAGTCCAGTGCTCAGCGAGTAAATCTGGGTATAGTTTGGCACAGAACAGCCCTGCTGACTTCCCAGGCCCGCACTGCTTTGTTACTCAAACACAAACATCTAAACCCAGCACTGGCACTGCCAAGGCCAGCTGCTGCTGTTGGGTAATAAACCAGCATGTTGGGGTTTGCTGCTCTCTTTGGGCAGCCAGGAACCTCGACGGATGGCAGGGCTTATTTATTGATTACCCCTCAGATCAAAAACTGGATGGCACCACAGGGAGCTGCTAAAGGAGGAAAACCATTTTAAATACACTGTAAGTGCTCCTTTGCAGGATTAACGAGCGGGAAATGGTAATGTGTGTTTACAGGATGCACAGAAAAGCAAAAGCTGGTAAACTTGCTTGGGTTCCCCTTCCATATAGGAAATTCTGCTTCAGCAGAGATGGGGAAATACTTG
The DNA here is from genome assembly GCA_013398115.1 of Falcunculus frontatus. NCBI lineage: Eukaryota > Metazoa > Chordata > Aves > Passeriformes > Falcunculus > Falcunculus frontatus. Next base: position 671,959 of record VZRV01010114.1, read on the forward strand.
CTCTAATAAATGTTGCTTTATTGCTGGGGTCTTATAGCAGAAAAGAATCTATATTCTTACACAGAAGTTTTGGGAAAATTGGCAATTGTTTGAAAATATGAGGGGAAACAATAAACAAAAAAGGATGATGAGGAGTTTGAGTTGGCAGAAGTGGAAACCTTTCCTGTTGGCTACTTCTTCCCTCATGGCTAGTTTGAAAAAGGCATGAAATGCATGCTCTGCTCTTATTTCCTGCATAGCTGGGAGGCATTCACCAAGGCAAATGGCTGAAAATGTCCAGCAGGGACAGGTTCATGTCTCTGTAGCGGCCAAAGCACCATGAAGAATCCCCGAGTCACCTCTCACTGTGCCACACATTCCCATCCTCAGCAGCTAGTCTGGTCAGTGGGAGAAAGCAGAGCGGGTTGTGATACTATCACTTTGTTGAGTGCTTGGAACTTCACTCCAAGGTTTTGTGTGGCTCTAGTGTACTTTCAAAATGCCTGGGAGAGTGGCTGACACACTGATGCACAGATGTGCAATGAAAGTATAAAAGCCTATGCTGTCATTTTAGAAATGTGTGCTGTTCCCTTGGTTTGCCAAACTCTTACAATTATCGTAACACCTGCAGCTTTCCTGCAATCCAATCCTGGGTGCTTTTTTCCTGCTTGCTCAGCTCATTTCTAGCTGCCTGTCACCTGGGAGATGCCCTCTCCAGCATGGCAGTTACTGTTCCTGGAGCAGCTCCTGGGAGCAGGGTGGGCAGCAGGCGGGGAGCTGGGATTACTCCCTGCTTCCCTGGGGCATTTCGTGATCCTGGCTGAAAGAGGTGAGTGGCAGGCACAGCCAGGGATTAGTATGTAGAAATTTTGAATTTTAGGAAAGCCTAATATTTTTGTAGTGACCCAACTCCTCGTAGAATTGCGAGTGAAATATTAGGAATGTTAAGGAAACCAGAAAGATGCTGGAATTTCGCAGTGTAAGGGGCTAGTGTTGGAAGGGCAATAAACTCATCTGTAAAGCTTGCTTTGTTTTATGTGATACCACCTTCTGCTTGCTTCCCCTTTGCATTTGTCCACCCGACACATTCAGTCAGAAATACGAGCAGCTTGGACAGAGGATTTTTTCCTTTGTGTTTGCAAAGCCTGGAGATCTGGGCTTTGACATCCAAAAGAGCCTGGGTGATCTGGTGGAGATAGAGCTGACCCTGAACTGAAGGATTATCCCTGAGCTTAATGAATCAGACTCTTAGACCTCAGCAGCCTCAGACATTTGACATACTGTGACTTTTAAGACAGGGTTGACAGCATTTTCTGGGAGACCTCTTGGCCCAGCCACATGTGGGTGTCTCCTGGGCAATCCACCTGGAGGCAGCTGCCCCAAAACCATCTGAGATGTGCTTTCAGGACATCTTGGCAGGCTTGAATGCAATGGGCTGGGCTGTCTCCACAGGGCTGGAATGTTCTGGTGAGGACATGACCACTTCATTGCTAGAGCCACCAGGTCAGCACTGCTTGAGAGATCTCCACTCAGGCTTAGACCATCAATCACTTTTGAAAATGAGAGGGCTCTGTTTTTGTTATCCTATCCTTCTTTGTGGAACATGAGGGATTTCTTATGCACTCAGAGGTTTGTGATGCAATTCCACATTATCCACCCTACTTTATTACAAATGAATCATGAAATAAACTTAATGTAACAAAGCACAAAAAAGTAGAGGGATATTTGGATTGGATTGGCTTGATGTTTTCTTTCCTTTTTTCTTTCTTTTTTTTTTTTTTTTTCAGTTTGGCAGGTACTGTAGGGTTTTTATCCAGCTTTGTTCCCTTCATGTCATCCTTTTAGTTTTACACAGATCACTCCTAAGTACAGAAGAATCACGTAAAACAAGAGAGAAATAGACAACACTGAGGTGAAAACAGACCAAGTGTATCAGGGTGTATTCTTCCAACCAATGTCTTTTGGATCCATTTGGGGTCTTCTTGACAAAGAAGCTTAATTTGTACAGTTGTGGGTGTTATTTTCAGGGGTCTCGCCTCTGTGGAATACTCTGTTTTGACTGAAGAGTATTGTCATGCAGCACTTGGGCCACCAGCTATGGAAGGCCCTGGCAACAGGGGCTCTCCTAGGGCATATCCAGAGCCTCTGATGCCTTCTGGTGGGGCCAAACTTTTATTTTTCTTGTTGAGAAGCCTCCCAAGGGGGCACAAGAGGGGACTGTCTTGCTGGGTGGAGAGAAGCACAAATAAAAGCCACGAGAAAAAGGAATGGAGAGTTGTTTTCAGGTCAAGTCTTCACTAGACAACATGTCTGTGTTCTCTTAAAAAACTCACAGAATCAGTCCTCTGGCAGTAGAAAGCCTGCTTTGGTGAGGATTTCTTTCTGGTTACCTCAGCAGAACAAATATACTCAGGGCCTATCTCACTTCATGGACCAGGTAACAAGCCAATAAAACCAGTCAGCCCATTTCCAGGTGACTTTTGATGCCTTTTAGCAGCAACCTGCCTGCCAGGAGCATTGCTGCTTCCCTGCTGATAGCTGAAGTGCTGACTGCCTGGTGCAGGCACAGCTCTGCAATGCTGTGGTGTGTCTGTCCTCTGGGCAGCACAAAGGCTTGCAATCATGTAGTAATTCAGTTTGGCAGGGGTGCTGAGAGCTCTCAGCTTGCTTGAGGCTTCAGAAGGTCTTAGTCCCAGCCCTGAGCACTTGGAAACCTGCGTGTTGGAAGCCAAGCTCACTGCCCTCAAAATGGGTGCCGATTTCAGCATTGATTTCAGAGGACAAGTGTGGTTATGTTTGCTGCTGGCTTGGATCCATCTGGGATCCAGGTGATAAAGCCTGGCTCCAGCGTGCCCTAGGTGGCTATTTTGCAGGCAGAGCATTAGTCTGGTGAAGCTAAACCTTGAGGGTCAAACCCTCAGCAGACAGGAGCAGATGCAGTTGTTAGTGCTTTTGGAAAAGCTGGGCCATTAATTATGAATGGAGTATGTGTACTTCTACTTCCAGGGGACACGGAGCATAAGGGCATCTGCCTTTATACAAGATGTGTACAGGCCCACAGTGAAATACAGCCATAGTTAAATGTTAATGCTCAGGATCTGATTTTTGGCTGTCTTCCTGCATTTCTGTTTGCAGATGTGAGGGGATTTTTTTGTGGTTTTATTTTTTTTTAAATTAGAAAAGAATTCCTGAAGAACAAAGAGCCTGAGAGCCCTCCGTGTAAGATCTGAAAGCTTTCCTAATCAGAAAGGAGTGGGGAATAATTTAGAAACCAGCCAAATAAAACTCAGGTGCCTATTAAAAAGCAAACAACCTTCCAGTGACATTCGGAGTGGTCTCTTGCTGCTGCAGAGGGAACAGCATCTGTGTAAACCTTCCAACACAGACATTTGAAAATCACTTTTGTTGACATTGACCTAATGACGCAGGTCATTTGATTTGTTATTATTATAATGGGACTTTGATTAGTCCTTCTCAGTGCCTCATAGTGAAGTCATGAGACTTCTGGACAGCCTACAATGGTCCTTGGCTGCAATATTGTGATTATTGGATGGCTAATTGCAATAAAACCCATTTAGAGTTGCTTAAAGAAAATTAAAGCCTGGGCAATCAGTGAAACAAGCCTTTTATGTACTCAGAGCAACATAATGTTTGTTTTTTGTTATTACCTAACAGCAAATATACCAAAATACATGGAAAATGTAAATTGTTTTATTGCCCAGGCAGTTGTTTGACAACTCGTGAAGCAGCACTGAGGTCACACAGTCCTGTGGTCTGCAGACGGGCAGTGGCAGAGAGCAAGAGCATATTCAGCAGGTGCCTGTGGCCACAGGAGAGTGAGGCAGGGAAAAATCCAGCTCGTGGAGAGGCTGCTGGAGCCCACACAGGCTGTGTGTGCCCTGAGGAGGTGCCTGTGCTGCCCTGCACAGAATTTGGGCTCATCAGTGGGATCTGGGGTTCAGCTGGGGCTCATTGGCCTTGGTGAAGGCTGTGAGTGGGCTGTCAGGGGGCCTTGGGATTTTCCAGTTGCTTTTGTGGAGATGGGAATCTACCAGGTAGCCTCATTAACTGTGGATTAAGCAGAAAGTTACTTTTCCAGAGCTTGGTGTTCATGGTTCTTTCGCCCCTTGTTTGGATGAATCTGTATGTGATAGATCTCTTAGGGAAAGAGGGATGTTGTGCCTGTCCAGCCAGGTTTTAATCCTCCCTGTTTGTGTGTATGTGATTTGCTCCTTTCTCTTTTGTTTGTTTGGTACTTTTTATTATTTTACTTAGTATTAGTGAATTGATGTATTCATATAATTTTATAGTCAGAAGTGTCTGGAGTATTAATTACTAGAAAACCACATGAGAAAATTGGGCTTTTGTCCCAACATTCTCATGCTAATGTAGCAAAAATAATTGTATTTAAACATAACTAACGCTAAAACACATTTAAATTGGGACCATTGAAATTCACCTCCTATTTATGTCAAGGGCTCCAAAACGTGTCTTTTCTAAAATACAAGAAGTAACATAAAAGCGTAAGGCTTCTAAAAAGTCATCTCTTGAAAAATAATCTGGATTTTGCCTGCAGGTTGGTAGAGATGCAGTGAACCTTTTAGCAAATGAGCTAAGTAACTCTGAAAATTAGGTTTATAGTACTTTGCTCAGCAGATTTGCTATAGAAGCTCAACTTCATTATCATGGCAACATTTTACAAATAAGTGGTGGAGCTGTACAGAGAAGCTGAGGTTGAGCAGTCCCACAGATGAGCTGGAAGTGGCTGGTGAGCATCCAGGATGTGGAAACCCCAGCCCAGGCTGAGGTTTGGGTAGTTCACAGCCCTTGGTGGGAACGGCAACACTGGGACACAGAGGGGCCATGCTCAGTCTCTGTCCGTGAGCAGCTGCTCTTCTGCTGCCCTGCTCTTTTAGAGCAGCAAAGGGGCAGAGAGCAGGACACAGCCCTGCACTGTAGGGCTCGGGGGACATCTGATGAGATGCATTATATTCTCTAGATCATTCTCACTTCTCTGTGCTATTACTTCTGTGTTTGTGTCTAATACAGCAGCATCTGGCTGCTACTGTTGTCTGTCTTCCAAAGATCTCCAGTTCTGGAGTAGCTATGCAGATGGAGCCCTCAAGAACCCACACCAACAATTTTTCCTGCAAGACTTCCTGTTCCCTCTCCAGTCTTCAAAACCCAGATGCTCTGATGGAGTTCAGGTGTCCCACAGAGGTCCAATCTAAATTGCTGAAGTGACAGAGAATCTGTCTCATCCTCAGGTAAATTGTTCCACTGATTAGTTAATGACCTTAATTGTTCTGCACCAAGAACAATTTTATTTCTCTGTAGAAATGCCTTTAGTTTCCAGCCACTGGATCTCAAGATGCCTTCACCGGCCAGATTAAAGAGGCTCTTCTTATTACTGCTCTGTCTGTGAAGGCATTTGCTGACCACTCTCGAGTCACCTCTTAACCTTCCCAGGGACAGACTAAATGGATTGAATATCTGTAGTTCCCCACCCTAAGGGAGGTTTATCAGCCTCCCATCCTTCTTGCTTTTCCTTGCAGAAACCCCTCCAATTTGTTTTTGTCCTCTTTTCCAGCTGGATGCAGCAGGGGCTTGTGCAGTTTTTCATGTCTTCTACCACAGCTAAAGAGCTTCTGGCCATCCACTGAGCCTTGCCCTGCTCTGTGCATGCCAGGGCTGAGCTTGTCCTCAGCTGATGCCATCTCCAGAGTGAAGCTGAGCCTGTAATCCCTCTCTGGTGTCCACAAGAAAAGGGGATGGGCAGCATGGAGAGGCCAGTCCTGAGCTGAGCTTAGGCCTGGCCTGTCATGGCCACGGGGTTTTTCTGCCTCTAACTTGGCATCTGCCCTGGCTCTGCAAGAAGAAAAGGGAAGTCCTGAGACAGGCAGCTGTGCCGGGCTGGGGAGCTTGGCTGTGTTTGGAGTCTGCTCACACAGAAGTTCACCAGCTCCAAGTGAGTGTAATTGCGGAGACAAAGTAGGAGCAGCCTGAAAATCACAGGGACAGCAAAACATCCTGCCGAGGAGAAAAGGGCCTTTCCGAGGTCCTGATCCAGTGTCTGTGTGTGCTGTGCTGCCGTGTGATGTGTGAGCACTCAGCCACTCTGCTGCCAGTTAGAAATGAGAAATTTCAAGGGCTGTTGAGCACTCTGTGCATTTTCACAGTGGCTCAGCGCAAAGTTATTTAGCACAGGTGTTTTGGTAATTGTGATGCATTGGGAAAATTCACAGTGTTCAATGGCCCTCAAACTTCCACCTGCTTGGTGTGGTGGTTAAGTATTAGTGCAGTGGATTATAGGATAAAATATGCAGGAGATACTTACTGGCTGCAGGACTTTTTCTGGTACTGGTTGTACTTATTCTACGATGGGTTTGTTTATCTGATGTGTATTAGAGGGCAGAAAGTTGGCTTCACTGGCTCTAAAAGTCCAGTGTTTTACATCTGATGGATCTACATCCCCTCATAGGCCAGGCGAGAACTCTGGGGAGAGGAAAGGGGTCTCAAGACCTCATCCCTGGTTGTGCTCAGCAGCACCTCTGGAGATCCATTCTAGGGCTGCATCACTTCTGAAAATGCCCAGCCATGAGGCCTGGGAAAGGGGGAAGGGAAGAAGAGGGGCCTCTGCCCACACTTTTCTAAATGTGTGCAACTGTACAGGGGCTACAAGTTCTGGGTCAGTTCTCTTTTAATTGTCACTTTCCAGGTCACCTCTGTGCTAGGAGGGGCCCTTGGGGAAGGATACTCTATCTGTCCTTTCATGTACAAATGAATTGATGAGGCATCTTTGCAAGGATGTGATATGGCCAAGTACAAAGGATCAGAAGAAAACCTTAATTTTACTTCAGCCCTGAAAAACTCAGGCAAACACAAATGCTGAATTGATGACACAGGCCATTATTACAAATTAAATACAGAAAATATTGTTTTCTGCTGTCTCCTAAGCGGACTTATTGGACTGATCCTGCAAGCTTTGCTGGTTTTGCTGTGCCGTGGATGGGCAGCTAAAGCAAAATGACCTGTGACAGTGTGGGATGGCTGAGACTGTTGGCTGCTGCCATGTGCACTGCAAACTGATTTTTCATTTTTTTAGTTTTTGAATGGATATTAGCAGTTTAATTCCCCTCCTCCCCCAGCTCTTCTCTCATATAAACACACAGAGCTGACTGGCTTTACTCCTCCCAATCCTCTCCATATATTCACTCCAACACCACTTATCATGGGAACGTGCCTGCATACAACCATTCAACTAAAGCTTTCAAAATCTTGCCACTTGCAAGCGTTTCCAGAACATGAAAACCAGGTGTACAACTAGAGAGTCAAGACATGAAATGCAAGTAGGCTTAATGGATGGATTTTATTTTGAGCTTATTGAAATATTTCAAAATTCCTATTTCTGACAAGGTTTCAAATGGAAGTTGCTTCCCCACTTTCTCCTCAGTCTCCTCTCTCCCTCTCACACCATGGTTTTTAGTGTTATTAACAGGTAAATTAGGCTCATTTATATAAAGTAACATCTTGATAAGTTGACAAGTGTTGCACGTGGCACAGGTTTGGACGGAGAGGCGTTTCTGTTTCCACAGTCGCTATTATTCCCTGGAAGGAAAATGTGCAGCAGTGGTTGGGATGCTTATGCTGCATTTTAGCCCCAGCTCCCTTGGCAGTGTGCAGCTGGGGCACCGTGCTGGGTGCAGCCAGCAGTGTCTGTGCAGCATCGCTCCAGGTCCTATAAAAGCCACCAGAGGATCTGCTCGGTTGCTGCTGCTGGGATCGTGTTTGGACCTGTGTGTTGCATAGCAACCCGAAATTATTAGAATAACCCACAAAAGGCTAATAATGATACTTGTGCATAATAAGTTTGTCTTGTTCCCGTTTATGAATTGTTTTTATGCTGTTTCTCAGCCAAGTGAAGGCTTTCATCTTCCCGAACAGTGAAGCTCAGTTTGTTTCCAGGAGGCTGGTGGCTCTCTCTCAGTGGCACAGCAGCTGTACCTGGTCTTTTCTAGGGCAAACTCCTTGGGTTTCGTTATAAGCAGGACTTTTAACTTGTTGCTTATTCCTCACTGCTGACTGGACTTAGCTCCCACATGTGAAATGGGTTTCCTGGCAAGCATTAGGAGAGGTTGTGTCTCAGTTGTGGGAGTTTCCTGTGTGGATCCTCATTACCAGATAGAAAGCATTTACAGCTTGTCTGTCTTCGCTTCTTCCAGTAAAAATCATCCCTGAAAGCAAAGGATGTGTTTTGCCTTTTTCTCCTACACTTTGAAAACTGTCAGTACTAATTTAATTAGTTGATGCATAATCACAGGTTATAATTTCCAAGTCTAATGTATTATAATGTTGTTTATACTGATTTGGTGATTAAAGGCCTTGTCAGAGACTTTGTTTCTTTTCAAAAAGAAAAGGTATTTGTCAACCTTAAAAAAAAAAAACCAACAAAGGCTTTATTGTTATGCAATGAGACATACCAGATTAGGGAGGTTTATTTTACCTGAACAGGTATTTATGGTTATTTTCTGTATTCTTGCTGTCATTTTTATTGTCTGCAGAGCCCTTGACTTGCTCTGCAAGACAAATTCTTGCCAGGCCCAGCTCTGTCATGTGGCTCTGACCAGCCTTGGCCCATGCTCATGTCCATCCACACCCTCTTCTGCTATACCTGGGAGCCCCATCCATCCCCAGAACGGCTGTTCCTGGCTCTGTGCCTGCTAATGGGGTCTCACAGAGCTTTTGCAGCATCACCCTCTTTTGCTCAGGGCTGTTTCTCAGGGGTGCTCCCAATGCACTGGTCCAGCTGTGGGTTCCCAGGGTGGTCAGTGCAGGCACAGGGGGACTGTGGGACACAGCACCGGTGCATCAGCCTGTGCCTGGGAGTAAATCAATGTGTCCAGGGGCAAAAGGCCCAGTTTGGAGGCTGAGGGAGCCCCTTGATGATGCAGGAAGTGTTGGTGGGTGTGACACTGCCTGGCAGAGAGGTGCTGTCATGCCTGAGCTGATGGGTCTTCCCCAGCTGCCCTTCTCAGGGACTATGGAGCCTCCACCAGGATTTTACCAAAGCCTACTTTATTTCTCCTATCTCCTAGTGAGAAGGAACATCTCCACTTTGCATCAGAGTTGGACTGAAGACCCAGCCAGGTGGAATGGGAGTAAGCGGCAAAGGGCAGGAGGCCTCTCTGCTCCGAGCAGGATACTGTGTAAACCCTCCTGTTTGGGGGGGAGGGGAGGTGTGTCTGTTCATTTTGCATATTGTGTCCTCCAAGAGATGTCCATGACTGCAGGCTGTGTGTCTGATCCCTGAAAAAGCAATATATTTCTCCACCTTCCTGCTGGAGTCTTCACTGTCAGTTTTCTGCAGCTGGGTGAATGACCGTGTGTGTCTGTCATCAATTCCACAGTCTGTTATTTAAATTACAAAGCTCATTCTTTGCATCAGCATATGCACAGCAAGTTAGCAATCTATGCATAAAGTCCCAGCAGGCAATGACTGTCTCCTAAGGAAGGCAGAAGGAAAGGTACTGGATTGACAGAAATATCACTGAATTCAGATTTGCTCCTGGAACAATTTGGTTTTCTTTCGAAGAAAGTTGGCATTAACGTGGTTGCAACTGAGCACAGGTGAGCACAGTGTTGAAAATTAGGCTGCCAACACAATTACAATGTGGTGTAAAAAACCCCCAGTCTTATCAGCTTGTTTATGACCTCAGTAAAAACAAACCCCAGACCTGAACAATTATGCTAATTCTGCTTTGATTTACAGCAATGATAACCAGCAATGTGCTGCCAGAGCTGCCTGATGCGTGTGCCCAAGGAACCTGCATGGGTCTCATGGGGCTCTCTGCAATGTTTTTCCTTAATGGTTCATTAAGATTTGGATTCTGGTTAGCATAACTCCCACTTTGGATATCTCCTCCAGCTGTGGGTAGTGTGAGCCCACTGACTCATCATTATTAGCGGGGAGAATGTGGGTGTGGAGAGCTGCACCCTTTGAAATGGGGTATCAGTGATCCAGATGAGCTGGCAAAAAATTGTTATTTTCTTTAATTGCAAGTCATAGTAGGGCTGCTCTCTCCTCAGCTTGGGCAGCGGCCAGACAGGGAGGCAGAGGAGACTGTTTTAGCCCATTTTGCCTCTGTGGTGTGGTCTCTGCAGGACACTGCCAGCAGACAAGTTTAAGCTGTGCTGGCTCTTCCTCAAAGCCTCGGGCCACTCTGAGACGAGTCCTGTGCCCCACCAACACACCTGGGAGTGTGGTGGAGACACCAAGAGCATCTCCACTCCTCCAGAGGTGCTGAGCTGCCTGGATCTTAGAGCTTTCTGTGGATAAAAAGGCTCTTTTCACAGCAATCACTATTTACACTTTCAATTGTTAAAAAGGAGCTATAATTCAGAAGTAACTGAGCCCTCCTGGACCTTTTCTAGGTATCCTCCCAACAGAGAGTTTTGAGGTCTGGCTGATTAAGCTGTCAGGGACTGAGGTGTGTGTGTACATCTCTTTTATGTCTGTACACACTCGTGTGCTTGATTGGCAGGGGGATGCCTGGAGGCCCTGAGCTCTCTCTGGGTGCTCCAGAGAAGGCAGCCCAGGGCTCCTGCACAGACTGGGCTGGGGGTCCAGTGAGTAAATCTCTCCAGCAGTGTCACCTCCTCAGGGCACCGCAGCTAAAGCCTCCCGTGCATTGTTGCCCAGTGCTGAATTTGCAGTGCTGCCCTAACCACAGTTCATGGTCACTTGCCTCTGTGGGATTCAGTTGTATTTGCTCTTGCTCAAATAAATCAGAGGAAGCAGCTCCTGCCCTGGAGATCCCCCAGTGCCCCTGGATGAGGAGCATTGTCCCCTGGCCAGGCTGCTGCAGCAGAGCCCACTCGCCCACCTCCACACCCCGGGCAGTGCTGAGCATGTGGACAAACACCCCCTTAAAATGTTGTGAGTAATTTCAACCCTCGGAACAATTTCTGGATCCCTGGTAATGGTCTGTCTCCTTGCAGCAAAACAATTTGAGAAACGCTGCCCTTCACTCTCAGGCTTTCAAATGACCTTTTTTTTCCTCTGACAGAAGGATAAAATCACAAAAATTAGTGTGATAGCTTTTGTTGTTTGGGGGTTTATGATGCAATATATATTGGCTGGTGTGAAAGTTCCCCTTGCTGGGTGTAGCCCCTGTGTGCTTTGCCATGCAGTCTCTGAGCCACAGTGTTACAATGGCACATCTTAATCTAATGAGTTTAAGCACAAACAGTTATTATTTCTAAAGAAATACATGCTATTAAGTGCTATCAAGCTTCTACAGATATTGTTATAACATTGGATGAAAAGTATGAGAAAAGGCTGAACTCTCACCTGCAAAGAAGCACATAATGCAAATCAACAGAGCTGCATTTCTTTACCGCTTCATTGACTCACAAACATGCAGCTTGTAGGAGTCCTTCAGGATACCCCCCTGTTCACAACTCTGTTTTATTTCCAGACACCACTAAAGGAACAGTTTTTTCCCTCAAGGTAATTGCATAACTTCCTTCTGTTTCACACTAAAAAAGCACCATGCACATCAATGGACTGCAGAGCATGTTTAGATATCTCTTACCCTTCACTAATGATGTTCAGTAGATCAATCAGGGGGAGAGAAGAATTTTTTTTTTTTCTTCCTTATAGAGGATCTTGATCTTTCTCTGAGGGAAATGACCTTGACTTGATAATGCAGCTAAACTGGGAAAGCTGTTTTGCTATTCAAACTGAATTTAGACTAGCTAAATAAATAGCAGGCAAAAGAACAAATCTTTTCCCTTAAATAAATGTAAGATATTAAGACCTGGATTTGCAATGATTATAGTTTAATACACAGCTTGCTGAGAGGTGGTATTTTGCTTGTGTCTCTAACCTTGAATTTTCCTTTCATCTCTGTGGAAATGCTTCCTTTTTACTATACATTTTGTGCATACAAAGAAAAATTTAAAACTTACATTGCATGGTCAATCAGAGATACCTAACTGGCTCTTTGGAAAACATGAATTGTCCTTTTTTTTTTTTTTTTGGTTAATACAAACACAAAACAAGTCAGTGACACCACATAAATCATTCAAGCTGATTGGAAAGCCTCCAAGCACCAGCTGAGTTAAAAAAAACCCCAACAACTAAACAAAAACCCCACACACTTTGATAAGAGCCAACTGGGAATGAGATTCTTTTTTCTCTCTAAGTTTCAAAAAGAACAACAACAAAAAAACAATTCAAAGAATTGGCAAGCAAACAAATTGAACTATCATGGCCGGTTGTAAGGGCCATGCTTTGGCTCTGGAGAAACAATTCATAAATATTCATTAGCCTGGGGAAACATGAAAAACAAGATTAGACTTGTTCGTGGGAGTTCATCTTTAGGGTCAATGCTAGGGTAAAAGAGCCAAGACAGGCAAATTGCAGTTTTATAACGCATTTCCCGGGACAGACAAGATCTGCAGTCTTCTCTCTTAAAAACAAAAGAAAAAAACCAACTTCAAAAGACAGCAAAAAAGCCTTTTCACTTCCTTACACAGCAGAGATGCTGTCTCAGCTCAGGCACACCCGGTGTTCTCCCCATGTGCCATGGGACAGCTCTGGCTCTGGCTGTGTGTCTCCAGGGGCCCTGTGTGGCCTGTCCCCACATGCTGGCCTGTCCCCACAGACTGTGGCACTGCTGCCATGCTGTGTTTGACACTTCTGAGGCTGCCTTATCCCATATTCATTGCTGGCATGCGGGATGTTCCTGGGGGTTAGTGCCTGTGGCATGTTGTAGCTCTATACAGAAACTGGGGTTTTACTGAAGGAAAATACCCCATGGTTTTGAAGCATGGGAGGGTTGCTCCTGAAGTCCTTCCATAAAAAGTCAGTGCACAGCAGAGAGCTAATGAGCTCAAAAGACAGATAGGATGGGAAGATTCCACAACGCTTCCAGGAACCACCCTCAGCTTGCCAGGGGAGCAGAAAGCTGTGACCTCTGGCAAGACGGCCAGGAGCATGAAGACGTCCATATGCCACCTATCCCAGCTAGAGGCTGAGATGAAGAGAGGTGAGTCTCAGAGAAATGCAGCCAGGTCCAGATGATAACCCAGTACTGCAGGACTCGGAGCCACTGCCTTCCTCTGCTTCCAGGGAAAAGGCTGATCTGTTAACTTGTGCAACGCTTGGTTGCCTGTTTAGAAGGTGACATTGGTATCGCCTGTTGCCAAATGTGTGTAATTCCTTAGCAATTGCTCTCCACTGCCGGGATGGATGGCTGTGTGCTGCCATGACACACAGGCATTAACACCAGCACTGTGGAATCTGTGAGTTAGCCCCTTTGCTCATAGGAAAAGAAAAATACATCATGACTAGAACCAATGAAAAGTCAGCCCCTCCACTTTTCCCTCCATTGCAGCACACAAAGTTAATTGTGTTTTAATGCCTCTAAAGCGACTGGATAAAGGATTTTAGTGACTTTATCCATCATCAGTTCAGGACAGATACACCATTTGTGATTTCTACACTTAGAATCTTACAATCATGCAATCACTGTATCAGGTTTGCGTGTCAAGGTCTTGGTAGCAGTGGGGCTACAAGGGTAGCTTCTGTGAGAAGCGGCCAGAAGCTTCCCCAGTGTCTGATAGACCCAAGACAGACCAGCCACTGGCCAAGGCTGAGCCCATCAGTGGTGGTGGATGGTGGCAGTGCCTCTGGGATAAGAAGTTTAATAAGGGCAGAAAAAACCAAACCCCTGTATGATTGCACCAGGAGTGAGCATCTGTGAGAGAAACAGCTCTGCAGACAGGAAGGTCAGGGAAGAAAGAGGGGGAGGAGGTGCTCCAGGCACTAGAGCAGAGATTCCCAAACTCCAGATATCCAGCCTAACCCCCACCCAGCACAACTTGAGGAAATTTCATCTTGTCTTGTTGCTTTTTACTTGGGAGAAGAGATGAACCCCTACCTGGTTACAACCTCCTTTCAGAGAGGGATAAAGTCTCCCCTAACCCTCTTCTCCAGGCTGCTCCTCATCAGATTTGTGCTCCAGACCCTTCACATCTTGTATTGCACAGGAATATGATCCTTAGAACCTGGTAGCTGGGACAAGGTGTTGGAGCCTCTCTGCCATTGAACTAGGACTAGGAATTGCAAAGCACCTTGCCAAGTGTGGGTCAGGAAGTACAATCCAAGAGTCTTGCCAGAAACTGCACCAGTTGTGTTGACAAATAGGGCAAGGATGAAGCTGAATTTAGGAAAACTGTAGCTATAAATATTTTCTGCTTTGCTATAAGTAACAAAACCATGGAAGTAAATTGGTTAGTCTGCAGGATCCAGCTGTTAAATATCAGCTTTCCCAGTTCCAGTGGGAAATGCTTTGCCTCGTGGTACTCAGGATACTGTAATATTGCCTTGCATTTCTGTTCTCTTCTATGTCTGCAGAGTCATTTCCTCCATCTTTGCAGTTACTTCTGTCAACTCTGGTGCCTTTTAATATACCACAGTGACTTTTAGCAGAAGCACCAGAGGCTGAGGGGAAATTGGGCTTTCTCCACCAGAGCCTCTTTGTGCAGGGTTTTCTGTTTGCTGATTATTATCTTGAACAAGCAGAATCCTGACAAATGAAGGGGGGGAAGGGACTGCTCCCTTTGAGCTTTTGTACCTTTCCCAGGTTGTTTTCCTCTGCTTGCTGGGTTACAGAGATACAATCACAAAGCTTTAATACTCTTGCTTTGGGGTGAGGGATTTCTAGCTCTACAAGGTGGATTTCACTGAGCTTGATGATGTGGGAAGGCAGAGGCTGCAGGACAGGCTGTGCAGTGCTACATCTCTTCCCCATTTCAATTAGAGCTCATCATGTGCTGAGTGAGGATAAGGCTGTGAGGAGTGACCAGCCACAGCATGGCAGTGCCAAACAACCAATTGCACTTTTATTAGACAGGATTTAAAAAGCTCCTCTGCAGTGGGTCATTTTGAGTCTGGGTTTTATCCCAGTCCAGGTGTCTCACAGGGGTTTGGGTACAAGAGTCATGGCAACAGCATTTCAACTCAGCCTGATGGGAGCTGCTGGTTTTGAAGGGCATACGGCTGCTGTTTTCCCTTCATGCATGGTCAGGTATTCCCATCTACAAACAGGGAGTCTGAGCCTCATCCCTCCCTGCTCTGTGCTTGCTTTAGTCTCTTGCTCTTTCTTTTTTCTTGCCCTGCATTGATACTTCCTTCACACTTTTGCTGGTCCTCAATCACCAGCGGCCAGGGCATTGCAACTTTCTCTATTTTAACTTAAAGTGAGTGGCATCTTTTCTCCTGGCAACAGGCTGCTTTGCTTTCTTCCTCTCTCCTTCAATAAAAAGTGACAAGTGCTCCTTCACAGAGCAGCACAATCAAAGGAGCCACTCAGAGAGAGCTGACAGTAAGTTGTGCACTGGCTGCAAACTGTTTCACTGTGGGATCACTTAAATAGAGTTCACATCCTTCCCATCTCTCTCCCTTGTGTGACAGTGCCTTGCACCCTTTCTGATGATATCAGAGCTTGTCTCATCATGGCTTATCTGAATAATCAGCTCTGGGTTTTTGAAACCATCTCAGAGGGATTTTTTGTGGCTCTGCATAGCTCCACAATGTGGTAGATGCAGCTGAGAGCTGGACAGAGGGCTTTGCTCCCTGTTCTGACACCAGCACCTTGCTAATTGCTGGGTCAATATATAAGGAGCTTTTCTAACCATTTCAGGATGCACTGATGTACGTCTTCAACAGCAGGTCAGGCAATCACAGCCACTCTTTGGATGGAGGATCTCATCTTACTGAGTGCCAGCGCTGCCTAGCAGCAAGGGAGCCTCTCAGCAATGCTGCAAATCAATAATGTCTCTAGCTCTCCTCCAAATTCTCTGGAACCTGGGAGTTTACCTTTCCCATCTTCATCTCCAGCAGTGTTCCCCAGCACTGATGGGCATCTGTTACCCACTGTCTCAGTGTTAAGCTTTTGCCAGTGTGTGTTGGAGGCACCTTGCTTGAAAATGCTGCTGTTCCTGGTTACAAGCTGCTGAGGATCTGTGTTACCCAGGGCAGCCCTGCTCTCAAAGGGAGTGCTTGTCAGGCTCCTTTTGGGCTGCAATGGCAGCTTTTGCAGTGTGGCAGTGGATTCAGCAGAGACCACTGATGATGGATATGGCTGTGCCCCTTTGCTCACCACAGTGGATTTGGGAAGGGTACAGGTGTGGAATAAGCTTTACATGAAATGCATGAGTAAATTCCATGTGGGGTAAGGCTGCCTTTTGTAACCCGGCCTTGCAATTAGGAAGGGGAAGGACAGCCACAGCCATGTGTGCTGGCACAAACCAATTCCTTGTGTGGAGATGCTGGCAGGAGAGTTTGGCACTATTGCTGACAGAGCAATGCAAGGATGGAGAGCTCAGGGATGGCTTTTTGACTCATGCTTAAATCTGAGTCTGGCTAATTCCCACTAAATTTAATTTAAATTTGTTTGGACCAAGTACATTTTAAGATGAAATATAGAGTTCAAAACTAGTCACAAAGTCTCCCACCTTTACATGAGCAGCCATTTCATTTTGGTCTGTGTTCCTAGAGATGACCTGGGTTCCTGTACACTGGAACCCAGCATTTCTAGGAAGTCATGGCTCTCAATATTTCTTTGTTTTGTTTTCTTATTTGTATCTACAGTATTGGCATAGTTTAATCTCAGTTGGCAACTAAGAACCACACAACCACTTGTTCACTCCCTGCCCTGCCAAGTGCGATGGGGAGAACTGGAAAAAAAGGTAAGAACTGGAAAAAAAGGTAAGAACTGGAAAAAAAGGTAAAACCCACATGTTGAGATAAGAACAGTTTAATAATGGAAATAAAGTATAATAGCAATTTTAATAATAATAATAATAACAACGTGTTGTTGTTGTTGTTGTTGTTGTTGTTGTTGTTGTTGTTGTTGTTGTTGTTGTTGTTGTTGTTATGAAAAGAAAACAGGGAATGGAATAAAAACCAGGATGATGTTATTCCAAGTGATTCACAGTACCATTTCTCACCACCCACAGACGGATGCTCAGCCTGTCCCTAAGCAGCAATCAGTGGCTCCCTCGAGTTAATGCACTGAGCATATGGAATATCCCTTTGGTCAGGTCAGGACAGCTGTCCCAGCCATGCTCCCTCCCAGCTCCTCATGCCCCTGCTCACTGCCAGAGCATGGGACACTGAAAAGTCCTTGGTTCAGAGTAAGCACTGCTTAGCAACAGTTAAAGATCAGTGTGTTACTGACATTATTCTCCTCCTAAATCAAAAACACAGCCCTGTACCAGCTACTGAGAAGAAAATTGACTCTGTACCAGCTGACACCAGGAGAAGTATGTTTCAGTGAGTTATTACCTTCATTGTTAGGTTATTTTTTTTATCCTGCTAATTTAAATGAATGTTGCTTTATTGAGCATAGATGTACATTGGTGTGAGCAGTAGGAAGCTCAGAAAACTACTTTGCAAGGATTCTCCTTCTGCTGCTGTGCTAATGAAACTGAAACACTCTTCCTTGCAGTGGTCTGTGCAAGATAGCTGGACTTTTTACATTTTGTAATTAGTTTCTAGATGATTATCTATTAATATTTCATGCTTGATTCCATGCCAATGTCTGCTTTTGGCCACGGTCTCTTTTGACCATATTATTTTGCATATTAGTACTACGCTTCTGAAGAAAACTGCTTTTGCTGAAATCTGGGAGACTGCACTTGCTGAGCGGACTGGGGTAGCAATTTGGGAACTTCAGTAATTAGTCCTTCATTCCCAAAAGTCTGCTTATACAGCACATAAATGTGAACTAACCTTTAGGAATCCTCTGCAGCTCTGACACCTAACATCAAACTTACACTTTGCAACAGGACAGAGAATGGATAATTTATGAGCTAGTGAAGTATCTTTAATTAAACCAGTATTTTCTAAATTTTGACTTAATTTAATTCTAATCTAACAGAAAGAAGCAATCTGAGTCCAACGGAGGTTTTCCTTAAATACCACCCCTGTTATCTGGGAGACTTTGAATCAAGCAAGATAGATGGTTTTAATTTCCATGTTCTCAGTGTAACACTTGGGGTCAATGTTTGCATACTTATCATAGGCAGTTTACTACTGACAACCACTGTAATTGTTCAACTTTTCCTTGGTGAAGACCTGATTGACTATTATACACTGTATTTATTTTGTCTCACACTAAAATATAGATGATTGATTATTCCATTATTCTATTGACCAAGGCTGTAACAAGGTGTGACAAATATGTGCCATTACAGTCCATAACCAGCTGTGGAAGGTGGTGCAGTGAGGTAGGAGAATTTTAATGCACACGACTCTCTGGGAAGCCTTAGCAAACTTTCAGGACACTGTATTTAAAAGATGTTACCTGAATTAATGGTCTTCATTTCTGCTGGGTACTTTCTAAGGATGAAAAAAGAAGATAACAGGTCCTGATCTGAAAAGCTTAGAATATGATTGAGAGTCCACTGGAGTCAAGGGAAATTCTTCCAATGAGTTGCCAGGCTTTGGCAGGGTCCTGAGGGTAATCCTTCTGTTTACTTCACTGAGAGTTGTGTCAGCCCTGAAAAAAATCTCCATTTGTTAACTGCGTTAAAATGTGCAGAGAAAGAAGTGTCTTCTGTCACTGATGTGGCACATTAATGTGAATTATATGCACATATCAAGGGGACTTACAGTCGGAAAGAGAAAAATCCTGTATTTTAAAGCTCTTTATCTGCAACTTGGTATTTGAAATGCGTAATTTAATTATCTTCAAACTTCTTTGTTTCTTCTTAAAATAAATCATATTTAATTTTCCTTTTAAATATCATGCACTGATGGACACAGCACTGAGGATTTTGGCAACAAAATGGTGTTGAACCAGCCACTGGAAATTAGTAGTAATAAACAATGCATTTGCTACTAGTCTGTCATATTAATTAGTCTTCAGAATGTGTCAGTGCTTTTCATTTGTATTTAACATTGCCTGAGCTTACTGCCAATTAAATACAATGTTGTTATCAACTCAACTCACACGTGATTACATTGGATTAATGCGGTTCTTTTCTTTGATCCACTATAATTAAAAATCAGAGTCGTGATTTTAAACAAGTGTAAAAATATAATCAGTTTGTATAGCAGCTGCCTTTTTCTTCTAATATACTTTAATAACATTCACCTCCAATTAGCAGCTGTGGAAGCCCTGGGCCCTGTTTAGCAGTTCAGAGGAGACTGTAGCATTTTGGAAGTGCTGGAAGAAGCCCCACATGTGTCCCTGTCCTCGCCCTCTATCCAGATGTTTTGGATGATGTTTTGGAGTGCAACCTGTGACCCTTCAGCCCCCAAATCCTGCAGGAGAACTCATCAGATGCAAACCGAAAGAAAACACTGCCTTAAAACTCCATACTGTTTCTCTTGAAGCCTGATAGCTGCTCCATGCCTAAATCCCAGGGAGGCTCTGATGGCTGGGAGCACCACAGAGGGATGTGCTGTGTATCCTCCTTGTCCTGTCCCCCAGCAGTCACAGAGCCCAGGGGCATGTGGAGACATGGGCTCATGCCACATGGACCCCTGTGACTGTTGGGAGGATGTGAACACTTGTGTGATGGCCCCAGAATAACCAGTCTACCCAGTCTCAACTTTTGAGGCTCCAGTGTTTCACCGAGCTCGATTTTGGGACCTGCCACCCAGCAGGAGTAAGGAACAGACAAAATGCCACCACTCAAAACAGAAGGACGCTGTTTCCCATCACTTCCCACTTCTCTGCTGCTGACAGACAGGGCTCATCCAGCGGAAAGGCTGGAGGAGGCTGCTCTTCTGCTGGAGCAGACAGAAGTAATTACTCAAATCACTGTCGCGCGGAGAGGGAAGCTGGCCCTTCTCTGTGCCACGAATGACTCATTGCATAACAACTTCAGTAAAGGGATATTTTTTTCCCCTCTTCTACTTTGAGCAGGGAAACAGAGGGGTGAGTTTTTCAAAAGGCCACCAAGGCTTTTGTTTGAGAGCTTTGCCTTCCGGGTCTTCTAGGACCACTGAGAAAGCCATGACCGGAATAAACGTCATCAGCAGTCGCTCTGGGAGGGATGGAGACCAAGAGCATTGCTGCCTCTTGAAGGAGCGTAGCCATGACCTGGTGAGCAGCTGGCAGATAGCTGGTGACTTGTTATTCACCAGCCTGATAGAGCCATTTATACCACATACACCCCAGTGGTGCTGGATCCTGTGGGAATAAGGCAGCCACCCCCTTGTCCATACCAGCCACGTGGAGAGTGCACAGAAAGGGCATACAGCCCCTGCAAAAGCACTGCTGGCTGGAAGAACATTTTCCCAGCAACCAGAAACAAAAAGAGACTTCCTCTCTTTTTTTTTTGCATCGTCTCCCAGGCAGTGAGGCGCAGTCAGCAGCACGTCTGCTGAAACTTGCCCAGTTCAGCTGAGTCTTGCCCACTGCTGTGCTCCATCAGCCGCCATTGCAAAGGGCAGAGTGCTGCAAGAGGCAGAGTTTGCCTGTCCCACCATTCTCAAAGTGCCTCCAGTGCCCTTCCTCACCCATTCCCAAAGCAGAGGAGTGGTAACTAAGCAAAGAATTAAGGCTGAATGAGTGGCAGGTAGTGAAACGTGAGCCACGCCTTGCTGGCCCCTCGGTAAGTAATACAGAGTGTTCTGCTGAGGCAGTGCTCTTTGTGCACATAATAAGCAGAGTTCCAGTGAGATGAAACCTCAGGCTCCTGATTCAGCTGATATTTCTGGCAAATTGTTGACCTATTGCAGTTTATTCAGGATTTTTCTTGTCCTGGTAGAGTGGCTCTAACAGTGACAGATTTGTCATTGTTTCCGACAAATATGCAGCTTTTGCGACTCTGAAACTTGTGCCTTGAAGCATCTCAGATAATAATTGCTTCTGTGCTCCACAGTAACACTCTGTGTTTATAGGCAAGGAAAATAATTAATTTAATATTAATTAAAAGGATTTAATATAGCCGGTGCTAGCTTGTGTCATAGAATAACTCATAAGGACAATTTTAATTTCACCTGATATGTATATTGATGATTTCTCTCCTGGACTGGAACCAGAGGACGGTGTGGCTGCACTCTGGGCAGTGAGAAGGGCAGCCCTGCTAACACGAAGTGGCTGTGGGGAAAGGGTTCAGGAGAGCCACTTGTCATCTGGAAAAATTTTAAAGGAGAAAGCAGGACAATGGCCCTTCTTTCGGATCACTTTGGGAAGGAACAACTGCAGAAACAGTCTCCTTGACTGGGTGTGATGCAGTGGGTTTGATGGATTAAATGCTGCTCTTTCAGAGTTTTCCCTGCTTTATTGTAGCATGAGCAAAAGGGCATTTCTTATGTCACTTCAAAGAAGGGATGTGTCAAATCATCGAGCATCAGGCTGGAAGTGACCTCAAGGATCACCTGGTCCAACGTTTCTTGGCAAAAGCACAGTCAGACAAAATGGTCCATCATCCTGTCCTGCTGAATCTTAAGAGTCCAATGCCAGAGAATCCACCGCTTCCCTGGGGAGATTATTCCGATGGCTGATTGTTCCCACTGTGAAAAATTTTCTTCTTGTGTCTGGTTGGAATCTTTCCAGAAGTAATTTGTACCCATTATCCCTCCCTTTTCCATGTGACTCCTGTGGAAAGGGCATCTGCATCTTCTTTGTAGTCACCCTGTAAATAGTGGTGGGTGGCTATAAAGGCCTTCCCTAAGGCTTCTTTTCTCAAGGCCCAACAAACCCAGTTCTCTCAGCCTTTCCTCACATGGCAGCCCTTCCCAGTCCTTGGCTCATCTTTGCAGCCTTTCCCTGGACTCTCTCTGCCTCTTCACACCCTTTTTGTGTTGCAGGCCCAGAACTGAGCACAGTGTTCCAGGTGTGGGCCGACTAGTACTGAGGGGAGTGGGATAATGCCTCCTTTATCTCTGCTGGTGATGCCCTTGTTGATGCCACCCAGCACCCTGCAGTGCCCCTTTGCTGCAGCCGTGCACTGTTCACTCACACTGAGCTTGTCATGCAGTGACAAACCAAATGCTGCCTTGTGCTTTGTCACCTATTAATCCCAGCAAGAGGCTCTGATCAAACCCCTTCTCTGAGAGTTGCTAAAAGGCTTTTATTAGCAGCGAGATGCAGCCTGCGGGGACCTGTCACACTGATGTTTCCCTGACAAGGGGTCAGAGATCAGACAAACTTCTTCAGTGATGTATGTCCAAGTTGTCTTTCGCTATCCTTTGGCTCACATTTCATGTCACATTAAGGTTTTTCCAAAATACTCGTGTTTAAGGTGAAACTCAGGCTGGAGCTTGTACCAGCCCAGAGGTGAGCACTGGCAGTTGCACACCTTTTTGGGGTGTTTGCCCTGAAGTCAGGCAGTGCGTGGCTCATCCTTGGCTGCTGTGGGCTGGATCTCCAGTGCAGCTCAGCCTGCATAAGTGAGGATGCTGCAGACAGCCGAGGTCTTGGGAATTGCCAATGAAACCAATTGCTCTGCCAGCAGAGCATCCTGGGTCCCCCACTGGCTGTGTAATTAAAATGGGGACTGTATGGGTGTGAAGTTAATGCTGTATACATAATGTATCTGTCCCAAGGTAAGCCTTCACATCTCTTCTATGTAAAAGTATAAGTGCAGGATATAATCAAGCAAGTGAGAAATAGTTTGAGTGGAAAGCAGCACTGTCCACCAGCAGCTCAACCCATGCCTCGCTGCAGAGAGCAGTGAGTCTAACAAGCCAGAGTTAGAGCTGGCATAAAAACAGGCTGGAAGTGCTCCTGGTTAAAAACATTCATGGCTTAGTTTTTAAATTTTCTCCCTTTATTTTGTCACTGAGGACAAGGAGAAACTTCAGCCTGTAAATGCCACTGGTTCTCTATTTCACACTGATGTTCCCAGGGACAGCAGAACTGCCCATAAAGTGTCTGTCACCTGATGAAAATTGGAAAAAAATCTCCCAGGTTTCTGCATGCCCCTGTCGCTCATAAATAAATTGTTACTTAACCCTTGCCTGCCCACCTCCTTCTGCTGCTGAAGATGGTGACAATCTTTCCTCAAAATGCTGCTCTTCTGGATGGGGGAGAGCTGCTGCAGTTCAGTGAGAGCTGCTAGTGAGAGAGAAAAGAGGGGAAAATACCTGTCCTGGCAGTTTAGGACTGGAAGTGTCTGGAAGTGCATTTGTGGAGTTGGAAAGGCTCACCTGAAAGATTTGCAGCTGTAGACAAAAACTGAACTACCCACCCAGGCTTTTCTTCCCACTTCACCTACTTTTTTTTTTTTTTTTTTT